>CM075813.1:51074349-51476893 GCA_037975025.1 Excoecaria agallocha
TCTCAAGGTGATAAAAATACTACTTATTTTCATGCAATTACTGTAAATAGAAATAAATATAGCTACATTAAAGGTCTGGAGTATTGGAACTTGAATTTGGAACTTGTTTTCATGCAGTTGCTATAAATCTAAATCCAGAATGCCTTATGCTTTGTTGTTAACCAACTTGTTTGAGTATTGGAACTTGAATTTAGAAGATGAAATAGATCAAAAACTGCAAAAATCTCATTGTATATCAAAGAAATTTTTTGAGGATTCGGTTGCCAGGAATAAAGTCTTCGAGAAATGAAAAATCGATACACCTGTAAGGCAGACCACTTCTAAAAAATAGAAAGCTTATGTTCAGTCTCCTATCATAGCAACATCTGGTAGTGTTCCTATATCTATGTCACCAGACTTTACTTCTGAGCAACTGCAAGAGAAATTGAAAATTTTTTTCTATAGAAATTGCCTCATACCTGCTGAAAAATATGTCCTTGATTATTAAAGAACTTCCCTCAGATCCTATACTTTCAGAGAGAAGAGACAGATTAAATTTGTTTTAGAGGAACAAGTGGTTGATAGTACTGAAGAATTAGTTTCAAAGTCCTCTGTTAAGGAATTTGGCAGTGAGGGATCAGAAGAAGACAGTGAACAGTTAGTAGAGTCTGATGATGAGGAAGCAGAGACTAAAAATTAAAAAAAAAATTCTGAAGAGCAGGATGATGAAAAATCTGCAGCGGCTAATGATAGTTTAGCAGAATCAGAGGAACCGGATAGCACATTTGTGACTAATATAGCTGAACCAGAAAAGTTGGCATATGTCTCTTTGGCACCAGAAGAGTTTCCTATAGAACATACTGAAAGTGCAGAGAAGTTGCCCATAGAACAGCAAGTAACAGAGATGTCCACAGATCAGGTTCCAAATATGCCTTCACCAGAGTAGCCTCACCCAGATAAGGTCACATCTGTTATAGCAGAAATGCTTCCAGTTTCAGTTGGTCTAGATGCTCTTGCAAACCAAGTGCAAGTTGAGCCAGCATCTGCTATTAAACAGACTGATGACAAGGAGCCTCAGCCGACTGCTTTCAAGGACAAGACTGTATCTCTCCATTTGGATGAAGATGATGATCCTCCCACCGATATATACCTTCTATTGATCAAGACTTGGTGGAAGAGAATGTTCAATCTAATAAGGAGGCTGATTTTGATCTAAACTTGACATTGCACAATTGAATGAAGACTTAGCTCAGTATTTTGGGGATATTTAGAAGGATCTAGCTCGTTTTCACTCTACCCATCTCACGACAGCAGCTCTTCTTAGGAAGAAAGCAGCTTCCAGTTCTGCCCCTCCTCCTATCTCCTGAACAGTATTTTTTTTTGGTTATTGAACAATTTTTTTTAACTCTGTCGTTTGTGTTGCAAAATATTTGTTGCATCTTTTATGTGGTTGACAGGTTTTTTCCTCCTCTCCTCCATTTGATGATAACAAAAAGAGGGAAAGACTGGATATTTTCTTAGCTATTTTCTTGAACACTTTTCTTGAATATTTTTAGCTATTTGTTGAATATGATTGATTAATTCTTATTTCTTGATATGGTATATCTATTGAAGATTGCAGAATCGGTGTTGATTATACTTATATCAGTATGAATGTGTTGAGAATATTGTGTGCTTAGTTTTGAATGATAACTATCACGGTCTGATAGATAGCAAAATTGTTTTGTTTAAATGATTATTGGTAACATTTCTGCTTTCAAATTTGTATTTTATAATCTATTAAACTTGTGGATATTTTATAGGGATTATATTTGTATATATCCTCTGGGCATATGGTAAGGGGAAGCATACACATAATAACTAAAATAGACTTTTAGCTAAGTTGATTAAGATTTTGTCATCATTAAAAAGAAAAAAATTATTGACCCAAGGCTACATCTTAATTTTGATGATAGTCAAATCTTCTATAAATTTTGTAAAAATTTGAATAAATTGTTTATGTTTCAGCTAAATCTCTACTAAGTGTGCAAGATCGATCCAAGGGACACAAGCCAAATGCGTGAAGAACTTCAAGTTTCCATTTCTATAGAAGTTTCAAGAAATTAGGGTATTAATTCTATACAATCTTTTGAGGAGCTTTTTATACATGCTCATGCATCATAAATCTCTTTTGTTTCATAAAAAATGGTTTACATGCATTAAAACATGTGTTAATTTGATTTTCTATTGTAACAGAAAATAATGTCAAAAATTCTTTTTGAAAAGCTATTAGAAAAGTTCGTTAGAAAATGTTTTAGAAAGGTTTTCATTTTTGGTTCACCGAAAAGGTTAACTTTTCTAGTTCGCTGGAAAGGTTAACTCTTCTTGTTCGGTAGAAAAATTTTTCATAACAATCAGTTCTATTTTTCGCTAAACGACAAAATAACGGCTAGTTTTATTTTTTAACTACTTTGTTTCTAACGGTTATTTTCTGTTCTCACGATATTAAATTTTTGGCTATAAATACAAGTTGCTTTTGAGTTTTAAAAATTTAGAAAAGTTGAAAAATCATATTATCTCTTGAGATACAAAGTTTTCATCTTTTTCGATTCAAGCAAATTTTCACACCTTACACTTCATATGTTATCATTCTCCTCAATTAGATTATATCATTTTGTTGTAATTTTTTTATGAGGAATCTTAATAAAAGATTGAAAGAAGGGTTGGCTAGAACCTTAGAAATTCCAATAAGTTTTTTCATCTTTTACTTGGAAAAAATTATTGTGGATAGAATATACTAGAATTGTATATTGATTTTAACTTTTACCCGTTAAAAAAGTTATTGGTGGAGAGAAAATTTCAAAACAGTATCTTAGGGAGTGGATGTAGGCAGCTAGACCAAACCACGATAAATCATTATGTTGATCTGTTTTTCATCTTCCCTCTTCTCTATTCTATTTCTAAAATACTTTTAACAGTTCTGGTTAATTGAGAAAAATATTGGTTCAAAAGAATTTTGTGCAAAACCATTTATGTTATTCAACATAAGTTCTGCAAGATAAATTTAGTTTTGAAAAAGCATTTGAAAATTATTTTATGTCACTCATTACATTTTGCATATACTCATTGCATATTATCTTATTCTGCTTAACCAGAAATCACCTCACTTCTGGTTGTACAACCCAATTCACCCCCACCCAACTCTTATGTGTCATCGGGACCAGCATCTTTTTCTAGGGTGGCAAAGTATTCTTCAAAGTTTGATGGTGTTAAGAAAAGGGGCTACGTTGGTAGACTTTCACTGGCAACAATATTGACATATCTGAAACTTGGATGCTTATTTTTTGTTCTTTTAAATCAGAATTTAGTCTTGCAGTACAACCACAGTCTGGACATTTTTCATCTTTGATTAATCCTCACTTTTTTACTAGGAATGTACAACTTATTAAGAGTGCTTTTATTCCAAGACATGCTCAATTTATTTTAAATATACCTCTAGCCACTTTCTCGGGTAAGGATACCATAGTCTGGCATCATTCAATTTCTGGAGACTTTTCAATTAAATTCGGGTATCATTTGGCACTCTAGTGCCTATTAGCTTATGATTTGTCACACTTTTCTTTGGTTCTGGCACATTCGAAAAACTTTTGGAGCTCTTTCCTTCCCCATAAGCTACAGGTGTTTTTCTAGAAACTATGTATCAATGGGTTACATGTAGCTAAGTATGAATTTGTGTTAGTGTTTTACTGTCTTTAATAATTTATGGCCTGTTTGTGGCATGTCGGAATAATTGGTTTATCTTTTTTTCCATTGTCCTATCGCGTATGGTGCCTTTCTACTTTTGGCAAATTCTATGACGGTTTGCACATTTCTTTCTAGGACATATGGTATATGTTTCCTACTTCATGAAGCAAACCCCTTTTGTTCATATTCCACCTCTTTTAATACACATTTTATGGGGTATTTGGAATGCTTGAAATAGTATGGTTTTTCAAGATATCGCTCCTAAGCCTACTGTTGTTTGGCAAAGCTATCTACATTTTTTTTATGAATCAAAGATGTACATAATGTATTGTATCCTAAAACGAGACTGTCTCCAACTGTTTTCACTTGGGAGTCGTCTCCTCTGTTATCTTTTAAAATAAATGTTGATACTACTCTTTCCCGTCTAAAAGTGTAGGTAGTATTGGCCTTATAGTGCGTAATCACCTTAGTCAACCAATTATCTGGAAGATTAAATTTTTTTCTTCTTCTCTTTATCCTCTTTTATTGGAAGGCATTATTTTCGGAAAAATTTTAATTTTAGCAAAATCACACATAAATATGACTTTTTATATTGAAAAGGATTTTTTTTAGTCTAATCAAAACTATTAAAAAGAACTCTTCCGGTCAAATTTTGTTACTACCACTTCTATCTGATATTTTTTTTTATCTTTTACCGTCTTGTAATGTGACATATAAACACATATTTCATAGTTTCACTATGCTTGCTCATTTTTTAGCTAGACAAAATCTAGTTGATGGGTTCTCTAATAACTTAACAATCCGGTAAAATTTTATCTATTGTAATTTTCACTATCTATGTAGTAAATAGTACTCATATTTAAAAAAATTATATATATCTAATAAAAAGAATAATAAAATTCTTAAATTGTAAAATGCATTCTTCGTATAATATCCAAACTATAAATTTGATTAAAAAAACTTAAAAGTCAATATCTTTATGTAAAGAAAGAATTTCTCGCTACCATCAAAAGCGGTTCTCAGACATACATACCATAACCAAATACCAATATCTTCCTAATTATCCGATGATATCCCAGACTAGTTTTCTTCTATGGCTTGGAGGGATTTCCAAAATAATAGTAATAATAATAACAATAATTGGAACCCAAAAATCTAAAAACTAAATTAAGGAATAAAATAAGGAATGGTGACTGTTAGTATTAAAAAAGAAAATATTAATTTTATTTCACCGGTAGTTATCTATATATTTTATTGATTCCGTTCAATATCAAGGGGCTTATTTTATTACAATGTAGAAGGCCATGCTTTCTATTCTTTTGAGTTTTGACCCAAAACTAGAAGCCCATCTTTTCCATTGAATAATACGTGTTTCTCTCAATCATTGGTTTTGCTTTAAAGGAAATTATTTGTTTAAGTTTGGTTGATAAAAATTAGTTCTGTTTAGATCAATACCCAAGTCTATATTGTCCATTAAATTAATAATAGGTTATTCGGTTAACTATTAACTATCGGTTAATTATTAAAAATTTAATCATACATCTTTGCATGTATGTGACATCTAAAAAAGAGAAAATCAGTAAAATAATAACACATATTTCACATCTCCCATGATCCTAAAATTAAAACCTAATAAAAATCATTATTTCAACATTGTTACAATAATGGGTTTCCCTAATTCATCCCCTACTTAATATCGTTACGATGTCTCTTTTTTTATCTTGTCAATGGATACTCATCTAACATTCCCAATGATAAAATATGTAAGTTGCGAGTATATTTAGCGTTAATATATATGTAAGTTGCGAGTATATTTCAGTCCCAACGTGAGTCAAATGATAAAACTTAATTATTTGTACCGAGCATATACTGCTTTATTTCAATTAAAATTAACTTTTCGGCAAAGTTAAGGAGGTACGTATTTCAATCAATGAATAGGATATAATCAAACTTAATAGATCATTTGAGTAGGAATTTATTTCCTTTGATTTTGCATTACTTGGATTTTACAATAAAAGAGGCAATATTGCTCCCATTGAAATTGGATGGATGACATTGCACCTTGGGACAAAATAAAGAGCAAGTTTACAGCTTATGAGATATTAAAATGATCTAAAATGCCAACATGTGAACAGGCAGCTGGGGATCTATTTATCAAGATTCATTTGATTTATGTATATAAGCAAGATTCCTCATTAACAAGAAGAGAGAACAAAGAGATATGTTGAGGGGAACTGAAAGATTTAGCACAATAGAGCCCAAATGTTTGTTTTAGGCCTCCAAACAGAACTGGGTATGTCTAAATTCCAGCTGAAGCAAGCTTTTTTTTTTTTTTACCAGAAAGTTGAAGAAAGCATCAGCCATTAAAAACCGGACCGAATATGGAACCGGACTATCAATTGGATCAAGGTTTAATCAGTTCCCTTGGGTTCAACTGGATTTCCAAAGTGCAAAATCAGTGAAGAAACTTCCTAAAGTTATTCTGGAAGCAGTTAGAAGTAACAACATAATTTGAAAGTGATGGGTTAACATAATAATAATAATAATAATAATAATAATAATAATAATAATAATAATAATAATAATAATAATAATAATAATAATAATAATAATAATAATAATAATAATAATAATAATAATAATAATAATAATAATAATAATAATATCCATAATCATAATTGGGATAATTAAAACTCTGATTACCAATAATTAGTTAGATAAAAATATAGGAGTGTGACCAATGTGGTAATTGATTCACTGGAATCCTTTCAAGTGGGTTAGGTGCCCTCTAGACTTCAGAAGGGTTGGCCAGCTGGGATTTTCCTTTTTCCATTTGGTCCTTTCGTGCAGTTCTTGTTAGGGAAGAAACGGGAAACCTTAACAATAATAATAATCATAAAGTCTTTAGAATCCATTTGCTTTCTTATTCTTTTCTTTTCGTGAAATGGAAATATTTTACCAATAAGCCATTTTCAATGCTATTAATTGTTAATATAAATCTCAATTAATACTTTATAGGCAAAGAAACTTACAAAACAATTAATTATTACGAGGAATTTTACTCTTCTCAACTTGAACAAACATTATCTTCGCGCTTTAACAGACATATTCGGTATCAAACATATTTGATTTACTTCCTGAATTTAAAGTTATGGGCGCATCCATCATCCTTCAAGAAGATTGTAAGACTAGGGATAGACACGGTTTGATTTTAATTAAAAAATTAAAACAAATTAATTTGGTTAGTTCAATTCAAATGGTCAGAAAATTAGTTCATTTTTAGTTAGCGAAATATGAATTTTGGCTATAGCAGTTCCATTAATAATTAAAAAAAATTAAAAATAAAAAATTTTAAATTGACATTCATTTTTGCCTAATAAAAGTTTTCAAGTTGTTAATCAATTTTGTTTTCAATCAGTGATATAAAAAATTTCAATTATCGATTTAGTTACTACTAAAATTCATTCAGTTCAATTTATAATTGTTGTCAAATTTTAATTTTCAATTATTTTCAGTTGGTTAAATCCGAAAATTGAAACATATTCACTCTTATATAAGATAAAACATAAAATCTATGACTAATAGCTTATTGCAATTTCACTCTTGGGAAGATGAATCATCTTCTTTTTTTCTATTCATTAACTTTGTTATAGTAATAATTTCAGTATATTTTTTTCATAATGCATTTTTAGTGTGGAGAACGGTTGAATTTGAATTCTGATCGGATTTTGATAAGAGAGGTCGGTATTCAGTGAAGAGTGGGTATAAGTTGGCTTTTCGAGGTAGTAGGGATGATCAATTGTTGCTTGGTGAAAACTGAAAAAAGATTTGGAAGATGGAAGTACCACCTAAAGTTTAAAATTTTTTGTGGAGAACTTTTAGAAAATTTCTACCAGTAAAAGTTAGGCTAATTCAAAAAGGAATATCTATAAATTCCTCTTGTCTACTGCGTGATAATGAGGAAAATCCATCTCATTTCGTTTTTGGATGCACCTTTGCAAAGGATGTTTGGACTACTTTTGGGTTGCCTGTTTATGATGCAAATGCTACTTTAGTAGACATTTTTTCTTCCTTATCAGAGTTGCTATGCAAGAATAAACTAGAAGAGGTATGTATGGTCATGTGGAAGATGTGGAAAGTTAGAAATAAGCTGTTATGGGATAATGTATTTATGGCCCCTCACATTGTGGTTAGCTCTACTCTATCTTTTCTAGGCGAATGGAGAGCGGCAAAGGAGTCATTAAATATTATTTCTATGTCTAAATCTAATGGCAGATGGATGATATCTCCCTCGGTGCAAATTGAAGATAGGTTTTGGAGCTGCCACATTGATGATCCAGTGTTCGTTGAACAAGGAAGATGCGGTTTTGGAGCTATATTCAAAGATGATGCTGGCCGGTTCTTTAAAACTATTTCAGGTCATTACCCAGGCATTTTTCTCCTCGAGTTGCAGAAGGAATGGCTCTTCGTGCGGTTCTATCATGGATTGCAGATAATCTCCCAACTACTGGAATCTTATATACTAATGCCCAGGAACATTATTTTGCTATTAGTAATGAGTTAAAAGAATTTTCGAATTTTGATGTAGTTGTTTCAGACTATAAGTTATTTCTCTCTACTAGGCCAGGTATCTATTTATTTTGGATTAAAAAATAAAAGGTCAGACAGTTCTGAAACTCATAAGTTAGCTAGAGCTTCTTTGTTGTATGAACCACTTTACTTTTGGGATGATGGTCCCTCTGCTCTTTGATATTTTCCTTTTATAAAAATCTTGATGTTTCTCAAAAAAAAAAAAAAAAAGTAATAAACTTTTAAATATTTAAATTATAGGCGATTCCTATATTTTAAATGATTTTCTAATATAATTTTTGTAAGTGAGAAAATAATTTCTATTTAAATATAATTAATCTAGATATATAGTATTTAAAAAAAATAGATATATATTAGAAATATAGATTTCAAGCATTCAAATGTTTATATTTGATTAAATTAAAAGAAGCAAAGGTAAATATACAAATTTTTAAGTAATGTTATCATTTATAGTATTTTATATGTTACAAACTTTCCAGTAATAATTCAATGGATACGCATGTAGTGCGTGTATATCTACAACTTTCGGTGCATAGGCAACAAATCATATCTTCGAACTTTCAAAAAATATATGTTTATAAATATAAATATATAATAAAATGATAATACTATTTTTGTCTAAAATATTTTTTTTAAATTTTCACATTTAGACAAATATATTAAAACACTGTCTTTGGACTTGCATTGTAAAGAAGGCATATTTTAAGGCATAAAAACAGCCTTGGGATTCCAATTTGGTGGGCTCCTTGTACGCAAACCAGCAAGTTTCCAATTTAGCCATTTCCCCGTTTAGTCAGCTGCCCAAATTCCACTTGAATTCAATGTCAACCCCATTTAGTTTATCTGCATAAGCCGAGTTTCTTCTCTCTCTCTCTATGTAGCCAAAAGCTTGAATCTTTTTATTTATCCAAAACTTATCAGTGAATTATCAATAACCCCATTCGTTTAAATCTTCAAAAGTTTTGATTTTTCTTAATGGGATACCTTTCTTGCAAGGCTGAATCTGCTATTTCTGTCTCCAGCCCAACATCTCAAACTCAGAGGTCAAAAACCAGCCATAACAAACCAGAAAAAGCCATTAAAATCCAGCAGTTTCATTACAGTGATCTTGAGGCTGCCACCAATGGTTTCTCTGACCAGAGACTGCTGGGTAAAGGCAGCCATGGTTGCGTCTACAAGGCTGTAATCCGTGGCCGCCATGTTGCCATCAAGAAACCCTCGAAAGGTTTTGAAATTGGGCAGGAAGTTGATAATGAGATCGAGATATTGTCCAAGATTCAGAGTCCACGATTGGTAAATTTGTTAGGATTCGCTAATGATACTAAAGATAGATTGCTTGTTGTTGAATTTATGAGCAATGGTACTCTTTATGATGTTCTTCACTCAAATTCAAGACCACCTAATTGGGGTCGGAGAATTCGATTGGCTTTGCAAATTGCTAAGGCTATTGACACATTGCACTCACAGAATCCACCCATTATTCATAGAGATATAAAGTCTGCTAATGTTTTGATTGATAGGAATTTCAATGCTAGGTTGGGTGATTTTGGTTTAGCACTAAGGTGTGGAATAGATGATGATTATAGACTTAAGTCAACCCCACCTGCCGGTACTATTGGTTATCTCGATCCATGTTATGTTACTCCTGATAATTTGAGTACTAAAACTGATGTCTTTAGTTTTGGGATTTTGTTGTTGGAGATCATTAGTGGGAGGAAGGCCATTGATGTGGGGCATTCCCCGCCTTCTATTGTGGATTGGGCAATTCCACTAATTAAGAAGGGAAAGCTTGGTGTCATTTATGATCCAAGAATCCCTCCTCTTAGGCATCTTATGACTAGAAAGCAATTGGCTCTGATTGCTGCTAAATGTGTGAGGTCCTGTAGGGAGAGACGGCCAGCTATGAAGGAGGTAGTCGATTGGCTAACTTCTTTGAGTAAATTGGTTCCTCTTCATTCATGGAATGGATTTAATAATCCATGTATGATGGTGGAGACAATGGGACGACCTGTTGAATTGAGAAATCCCCAGTTTGGTCTGAGACCATTTGGTGTTGGGGAAGGCAACTTAGATGGCATAGATGGTAAACCCTCAGTGAAGGACTCACGGAGAGTGTACTCAGATATGGGGTTTCGGAGCAATCTGATGGATCGCATGGCTGGTGCAGAGGGGGACACTGACGAGGTTGAATCGAATTTGAAGTCTGCATACCGAGTTTTCAGCTCTAGGTTTGGTAGTGCAAGGTATGGCGTTAAGGGAAGAGCTCTTTCCAAGTCTGTTGGAAACGATAAGAGTCTCTTTCGAATAAGAAAAAACCAATCTGCTGGTGATGGTTCAGAATTATTTTCGATACAGGATGGCGAATTCGGTCGATCGAGTTTTAGTATTCAAGGATGCAATGAAGTCTAGTACATTGTACAAAAATTACTGAAGCAACTTTGACAGCAGACCAAAGATGGGGCCTGTAAGCTTCTCTTGCTTGTGAATTACATTTGTGTAGGTTTGTTATTAGTTCATTGATTTGGGATTTCCAATTAATCAGCATGCTCATTGAAATGTTCATGTGTTGTTAATTTTTCACACAAAGTGTAGATTGTTTATCCATTTCATTTTGTCCCATTCTCAGTATGCAAAGCTGATACATGATACAGAATTGCTTTTGAATAAATGGTTATTCACAATTCTTCAATTGCATAGTAATCTTGTTTGTTTTCCAGGAATGCAGGAGTAACACATAAACATATCCTTGACTCTGTTCATAAACAAGTGTCCAATTTTTTTTTTAAAATAAGTATCCTATGTTTTTTAAGGAAAAAAAAAACTTCATTCACCGTTAAGCATCCACTTATGGTCTATTCGGACATTCTATTCCAATTATAAGTATTTGTCCAATGTTCAAGGTAGAAGTATTTGAGTCTTAGCTTTGCAATCAGCTTGCTTTTTAATCACTCTTAGTTTAAAAGGACAAATTAGTAAAATGTTAGAGCAATTAATGAGTTTTTTTTTAATTTTAATTATTAAGGAAAGATGACAGTTATTTGTACCATCCAAATGCATAACAATAAAATTTGGAATACATCTTAAATCCAGGAAATTTTAATCCGTTTGACATTTTTGCTCTGTTTCCTTGTCAATTTATGATGAAATGGGGAAAATAAAAATGCTATTTTAATTATACTACCATCCAAATAAATAAAAAGAAAAAAATGATGGGTAACTTGTGCCAGCATGGCAATCATGTTCGATATTCATGGGATGGTGATGCAAGTCAGGCTAGGAAGGAGAGATCTCATGATCGACTTCCGGCACCTTTCATGACAATGGACAAGAAACATTAACCTACAATAACGTTTCGAATTCGAATTTAATCGGTTCAGAGAAGGGATAAGGAATTTTAACCTACAACGACTTTTCGAATTCGAATTTAGTCGATTCAGTAGGGTTCGGATATCGGATGATTAATCAAAAAATGTTTGATAGTTTGGGTAGGTTGGTATAAAATTGAGCAGAGATACATGGATGGATGTGGTTTATTTTTTAAATTATAAGTTAGCATTATAATATATAAAAAGAGTGTGGATTACTCGATCATCATTTCTTCATATAACTATAACAAAGGTGGTTAACGTTTCTATAATTATGCATCTAACTCAGATTAAAAATTGAGAATCCTCCATGTGGCCCACCCGCATTTCTTTTTTCTATCTACCTGTATTCCTTCCGTCGTCACAAAGAACAGTAGTTTAGTGCATGCATATGTGCGAAAGGACGATCTACAAATATAAAATAAAAAAAGAACTTTGAGGTCGGAGCAGTTGATGATTAAGTCTACTTTCACTTGATAGAGAAAAGACAGTTACTCTTTATTGTCCGGAGCCATGAATGCCCCCTATGGATGTGATGATGGCTTCAACATTTTCTTAGTCAAAAAATCTGTAAAGACATGAACTTGTTACTGATTAAAAGTAGTATCTTTTCCCATTTATTCTTCACTCCACATGCTTTCTTGTGCACAATCTCCTTAATTGAAGTTCTTCACCGTCATGGGATCAAACTGATTTAATCACTTCGAGTTTTTGTTAGAAAAAATCTGACCCAAACGTTTAACAAAAATAATCAGAGTTTTACGTTAAATATGTATAGTAATAATAAGATTAAGAATAAATAATTTTGGTTAATTTCATTCGAAGTATCTATCATAATGTCATCAAAGAAAATTGTACCGGAAAAAGTAAATGAATTTACACAATAGCAAGGAATGTCATTTTGGCCTCAAAGATGGAATGAAGCCATTAGAAGTTCACGTCCACACTTCATTGCACAGTTCTGGAGTAATTATAGAATGTAGACTATGTTCTTTCTTTTTTACAACTAAAAAGATGTTTCTGTTTTGTTTTTGCCAAGAGTCATCTCGATTGAAAAATTAAATTGAAAAAAACCAAGAAATCAACTTCATTGGCAAAGAAATGATCAATGAAGACAAAAACCCTCTTTGGTAAAGACAATTTGAATTTCAGTGATCTAGACAAGAAGAAGCTGCTGCCTCAACTCAACTATGGACTAGAATTTCAATAATGTCGGTAGCTTTTATCAGCTTCTACCATGAAATTTTATTCCTGTCCATATAAAAAGGCTTTACAGCTCATTTTTCTTCCAAATAGCATGTGCCTCTCCTTTTCATAAATCTCCTCAATTCAATTTTATTCTAATTTTAATCTTTTTTCTATTTTAGTCCTCCAACTTCTATTCTATTCTATTGACTTCCTAATCATTTATTTCTACAGGCATTGTGTTTAATATCGACAAATTGAATAAAATAACAAATATTGTCTTGCCACATATTAGATTCCTAAACTATCACTTATTTGATGTAAATGTGTATTAACAAAAATATGATTTAGAATTCAAGTAAAAGGATTAAATACAAAAAGAATTAATTATCAAAATATGATAATTACTAAAGTTGTCATACCAGCACCGAATATAAAATCAAAAGAAATAAAAGTTCAAGAATCAACGGTATAAAAATGGTAATTACTTTGGTCCTCATTTAGAATTCAAGTAAAAATGGTAATCAAAAGAAATTAATATACACTATTTAAATACGTCTCAAATAATCAACCAAATGTTCAAAATTTTATCATAATAATGACATTCATAATATAACAATTATATTTTTTTATATAGAAAAAGGACAATTTAAATATAATTATATCTAAATTATGATTCCGCAATAGTCAGAAAATTTTTTAAAGGTGAATTGATTGGATTAACAGATTCAACTTGTAGGGCTTTTAAAACATTGGTAATTGCCCATTTGAAACTATAGAAACAGCAGTATTGGAACAAGTGTCAGCGTGTATGTTCGTATCAAGATAGATACATGGAGAAAATGTCAAAAGGCACACACATATTATTGCAGAGTAACTGCTTTTTTGTCCGCAAGTTATTGGCTCGTTGAATGGATTTGGATGCCTTGCCTTATGTTACTAGTCTCCACTCAATGCATATGAAATTGATTGTGGGAAAGACTAAACGTTTGTAATAAAATATTACTTACAGTTGCGCTCATTCTAACCAACAAAATGAGGACCAAAGTACACTCTTTATCTGTCGACCCTTCAAAAGTGGCTGAAAAAATGAATGCCAGAGTTTGAAGGGATTCGGCAAATTAATGGAGGACGGTGATTTTAAATGAAAGAGCTTAACTGTCTTTGGCCTCTTTTTAACTTTCTCACCTACATCGAAACCATTTATTTGAGCCACAAAAACTGAGAGATGACGACTCATCAATCCTCTGCCTTTGATATAACTTATGTTTTATTCCGGTGACTATTTAGTTTTGAATTTCAATTAAGGATTTTGAATTTTATAATCAAGCTAGTTAACAGTTCTTAACAACAGATGAAACATTTGAAACTTCGTTATAAAAATCTTGGAGATGCACTAATAGATTATATTAGACCAGACCGTTGATATGTTAAATTAACCATTGGATAAATAAACCCCTATTAAATAAATCTTTTAAGATCTTAAAAAGGAACTTGTTTGTGAAATGAGAAATGGTTCATGTTTGGGCAGGTGAAGAACGAACTCTCTGGCACACGGAGAAAGGGAATCTCGAAGAACAATCATGTTACTGAAACTTTCTGAATGTTCATATCAATATGACCAAAATCTCATGGGCAATACAAGTAATGGCCATGCAGAAAACAACCATGTCTACAAAGCAAAAATTCATAATGCGAACATCCACCTTGGCACCAAAAATGAATATGTAAAACTCTGATAGGCTAATAACAAAACTCTATTTCTGAAATACTACAAACATCAAAATAAGAAAATATATAATTAAGAGAAAAGGAAAAAGGCAATCTGCACCATGCGCTTTGATGTCCTCGAAATTATCCTCACTAACTGGTTGCAGAACAAACATTACTGTTTGTCGAGATTAATCCTGGAGGAGGAACTTAGGACTATGAACCCAAATCCTGTAGCTGCAATCTAGAAAAGTAGGGTCTTGTGTACACTGAAGAAAGAAACTATTAGCATCCATTAAGTATTTCCACACCTGTAAAACAGAAGCAGCGAAGTAGAGATCACAATAATTCAGATAGCTTGAGTTTTAACTTGATCTCACACCCGCACCCTGCCTTGTCTTCATCATTCTTTTGAGTGTTGCTAGCCAGAAGTTGCACTCATCCCACTCACTTGTTGTAAGCAGTACCTGTTCAAATGCAGAAAGAACCCATTACCTATCTCTTGGGTACGCATTAATTATACAGTCAACGTAAAGGACTCCAAATTTCTAATACCATACCTGGATTTGCAGGGCCGTGCTAAAATCATTTTTATCTAATGATTGGCACAGCTGAACAAGCTTATCAGAAGCATTTTTCGATATATCCCCACTGTTAAGCTTGGCAAACAAGGCACCAATTTTCCTCGAATTATCTTCTATTTCACGTTTCTTAGCTGGATTTGCACGTGAACCTCCTAAAGCTTCTGATGTCTCGTTAAACAGTCTCGTCAACGTTGTAATGACAGGTCTGTGATGAGCTGCAGCAAATTATGCCAAAACAAGTTGACCTCATCAGAAAGCATTACATTGGAAAACACATTCTGCACTTTACATCCATTACTAGCAATTTATATTTGGTTTCAAAAATTAACAATCTAGCATGAATTCAAACTGCCGGTCGAATACACTTGCAGATGAACAGACCAACTTTTGATATCAGTTTCCTTTTTTTCTGGTCTAGCATCCAAGTTTTTCTTAAACAAAATAATAATGTATTCCCAGTCAATTATGTCCAACCTAAGACACTCATCTTTGAATTAACAACCAGAAGCTATAATCAGAAATCTTAAACAAATAAATAAATAAAATCATAGCCAACACCAAATTGATGAATCCTCAGTGACAACACAGATTTAAATTCATTAATACCAGGTACATTTGAAGTATCAACTGTCTGAACTGTAGGTGGGGGAGCAGCAGGTGTCACAGCTGGTTGTACTGATGCTGACTGGGTAGGGCTTTGAGGTTGCATTGAACTGATTCCGGGTCTTTGAACAACCCCTGAATTCATTACCGGCCTAAATCCCATTGGTGTTGCAGTGGGTGCCACAACCTGCTGTTTATGGCTAAGCAGTGGGCCCACTTGAGATGCAACAGGGCCTTGTGGACCAGCTGGAGGCTGTACAGGATTGTAAGTAGGGTTAGCAGCCCCCTGAAACGAGCACACAAATCAGTATATCAATCCCAAATGGTATTTGAAACATAGAGCCTGAAATCTACTTTAGACGCACATACAGGATACAGCTGAGCACCCAATGTGGGTTGCTGAGCAGGTTGCTGATATTGCTCTGCATGTCTCAGAATAGGAACATTTGAAGGTACAAAAGTCCTCACAGTCTGCTGAGCAGTGGCAGTCTGAGGTGGACCAAAATTCGCCTTAAAAAACAGAAAGGGTTAACAGTGAGCAGTCATAATCCAATACTACTAAAAATACTATGCTTATCAATAGTGGTACTTGTTCCAAATCAGAAATTTCTGAAAATTAATGACATACATATTCAATCAAACTCATGCTTCAATCCAGAGACTCTAGATCAACATGCAAACTACATGACCAACTACATTTGGATTTTGGTTCTCTAATAGGACAACAATTTACGTAACTGTATAACAAAGGCAAGCAGCTAAGAATAAAAAAAACAAAAAAGGAAATACTATATTTATTTTTCTCTGAACTGAGATCTACAAATAGTAATAGACAAAGAATATTGCCTTGTGTAGTTAGCTGTATTTACACCAAAATCAACACAGTAAACCAAACTACCTGAGGTGCCTGAGATGGAATGAACATTCCAGGCTGTGAGGTAGGTTGATATGCTCCAGGCTGTGAAGCAGACTGATATGCTCCGGGCTGTGAAGAAGGCTGATATGCTCCGGGCTGTGAGGCAGGCTGATATGCTGAAGGAGCACCAAATCCTCTTCCATAAGGACCTACTGATTGTTGGTAATTATCACCATAGGGACTGCTAGGAATACTTTGATGCACTTGCGATGTTGTATCCTAAGCAAAAAATGCATGAAGTAATCAATGTCATATCCTGATAAGGGCACAAAAAGGAAATTTTTCAGAAAGTTGCTAAAGAACCCACTGAATAATAGTGCTGAGAGGCATCAGCTATACCAAAACTGGATTGTTCAGAACCATAGACCAACCCACTTTGCTGTTGAGAATTTTCATAAGCAGTACACTTGGGATCTTTCTCTGCATCACAGAAAAATCATTCTCTTCAGCTGATTCAATGCAACATTGACGATTCTCAAGCTTGGAATTTCTATAGCTCCTACTATCAACACTAGAAATTCATGTAGGAAAAATGTAGCATGGTAATGGTTTACCAGTAATCTACAGGAAATCTCCTCCCAGTTGGTATTCACGATATGTTAAATTACAAAAGAAATAAACCATCAAGAGAATAAAATGTACTGATTCATGCAACATTTACAGCAAAATTGAAAAGAACGGGCCCGTAGCCCATAATAATCTGAACAAATTATTACAGAAACACTTGAGAAGTGAATGTGTGGAGCATATTAATGGAATGAGCGACAGAACATGTGTAGCACATAAAACAAGCATTGAGGATTCCAAAGTAACATCAGGACATGAAATTATTCATTTGAAGGACATAGTAGGTACAAACCCAAAAAAAAAAAAAAAGATGTACCTGGTTCTGCTGATAAGGCAATTCGATCTCTCAAGATCATAATTTCCGGAGACAATTCCTCAGACCCCAAAAGTTTCAAGTATTCCATTGCTGTTGTTAAAAGCCCTTGACTTGCTAAAATTTCAGCATACTTCTCAACAAGCTTGCACAAGGATGCACTAAATCGCTTCTGACCACTTGCTAGAGCAAGCACAATGGTCTTTTCCATCAAATCCTAGTGGAATTAAGAATATTTATCAAGGTACTGCAAAGAAGACAAAATAGTATTTATTTCTTTCTAATTGCTGCAAGGTTTTACCTGAAGAAGTTCAACATATGTTTTCCCTTCCCGCTGAGTTGTCAAGTCCCTTGACCAAATTTCAACAGTTTTGTCTATATTTCCCGCACAAATATAACACAGAGTTGCCGCAAGAATATTGCCGGTGGCCATTAGTTTTGATGCCAGTGAATCACATAGCAGACTCCATTCCTCATTCTGTGCAAACTGGTTATCCATCACAATAAAAACGTCACATACACTGTAGTATGATATCTGCAAAGTTGCAAGAGATTTGTGCCACTACTAATTGCAGCATAGGTCAAATTTATGGCGCTCAAGCAACCCATATATGTCCACAAAAAAGTAAAACATTCAAAGTAAAAAAAATAGAGTTGGAAGAGAGGATGGCAAATGTCTTCAGTATTTCTGCAACTTGATGCAAATACAAGTTCACTCATTCTACTATTCAATTATCTATCTGCAATATTAAATAAAAAACGAAACAAATGGAGCAAGAAACAAGAACAATCAACAAGAAGACCAGAAACAGCTCAAACTTCAACCTAAGACATAATAAAGCAAAGGGATGTCATGTATTTAACACCAATATAGCAGCTCAAAAACTTACTGTACAGAGAAGGGCAAGTGTTTCTTTCCAGTACTTCAGGGGTCTTGAATTCACAAGGCTCATAAGATCATTATTCACCATTGCAGAAACAATCTGAAAGGAGAAATAGCAATGAGCAAAAGTGAAATCTTCTTAGAATAAAAATGGAATGATACCCATTTAGGCACTTTTACAAATAAATGCACATACATAGATTGGATCCACTAACAAATCCATGTACACGAGTAAACGCGCACGCATGCACACACACACACACACACACACACACACACAGAGAGAGAGGATTTCAACCACCTTCAAGTAAGGTGAACGGCTCATCTTAAGGTATTGATCTCGTGTACTCTCCCACAAAAAAGTACCACCAACATGAGCAATAACTAAAGCATCCGCCATTTTATTTGCAGATATGCACAGTGCAACAGCACCCTTGTAGTCCCCCACAACCAAAGCACGCTGAATACTATCATCAAATGATGGATCAACACTATCCTCCGGCCCATCTGGCTCCTGTTTCATTTCTTCTGCATGGGATACTGAATTCCCAGTGGCATGGTTATCGCTAGAAGTCACTTTGGGCGTTTCAGCTTTGGGGCTTGGAAGATTGTTGAAGAAATCTTCCCCATCATCTGTGGGGGAAAGGGTAGTCCCTTTAACACTCTCATATCCAACTTTATCGGCTGCCGGATCATCAAGCCGGATAGCATCTACTTGCGGAGAGATGTCATCTTGTACAACATTTTTCTCATCAACTGGTAAACTGAAACCAAGGTGGTTAAGCATCGTTGTCCTTGCCGTCCCATCTTCTTCAAACATAACCTTTAAGAAGCCCCATGTTTCTCGGTCATCCTCTGATCTGTCATAACAGATTTACCGGACAGGCCATGCAACAGATCAATTTGCTTGAAGCAGACAAATGTGAACTAATAAAAAATTTCATATCTTTAAAGATCTAAATCCAATTGTCAGAAACAAAGACGTACTCTGACTCTTGAGATTTTTTCTCACATAATTCTTTCAGATATGATTTCTCCCCATTTTGTATGGCAGCTTCAAATTCAGATGATCTAGTCACCAAACTGTGTTCTGTAACTAAGTTATGCAAAAGGACCTGGCAGACAAATAGCAAAGGGTAGGTCAATCAGGAAGTTCAAAAAGTGGGAGAAAGAACCAGTCTCACAAAATAAAACACACCTCTGAAGCATGTGTAGTGGATGACTTGGGGTGAAATGACACAAGCTTGCCTCCAAAGCCAAAAGAAACCCCACCAGGATGTTTATACCATTTTGGAGCTTTTAGCTTGGCTGCAAAAAAGGTAATGATAAATGAAGAAATATTATAGGACCTATGAGAGATAACATTTCAAAAAAATATACAAAGGAAACAAATGTTATAAAATTATAAAAAAAAAAAAAAAGAAAGAAAGAAAGAAAGAAAGAAAGAACAAGACAAGACATGAAATGATTCGCAACGTATGTCAATAGAAAAAATAAAGAAGGGTAATTTCAATTTTCTTTTTCAGGACAGGACACAATACAAGAATATTAGTTTCAGCAGATTTACATTTTGAAGGAACTTGTCCCATCTTTCATCCATGGTGAAATAGTATAGGGAAAAGCTACTTCGAACCCCTCAAGTAAAATATGAACAGCTTTTGCATATCTATCAGTGACACTAATCTATTCGCGATTCATTTGATAATTCATTAGAAATTCATTGCAGCTTGCCAAGAGACATTTAACAAAAAGAAAGCAGTTGAGAACAAAGACCCCATTTTCAGTACAAATTAGTTTACTGATGAAAAATATTTGGCTGGAAAGCATTTACTTAAAAAAGGGGGAGAAAATACTTTTTTCTTTTACGAGTTCAAAAAAAATACAGAAAAAGCAGGATTGCAGCAGCCTGTTCCTGCTAGCAATAACCGGCAGCTACTGATTACATGTCAATTAAAATTTAACTTATTTAGTGCCAAAAAGCTAATGTCAAAATGAAACCAAAAAATTATGCTAATCATTGGCCCAAATAGCATAACCAAGTTCTTGTCACATATCATTTACAGCCAAACTTTAAAAAGCACAAGGAAGCTGCAAGTTGATGGTGCAAATGCTTGCAACAAATAAATAAATTGAAAATGCTGCCTAGTCAACATTACCTGTTCCAAAATCACTCTCCCCATAAACATACCGATCACAACCCTGCACAATCAGATCCACAATCAAGAGTTTAAACTGGTTTTTCTCATATCAGGAAAATAAATTGTCCCGGCTGCATTAGCAAATTATCAAGAGAATTGCAGAGGAGGTTATAAAAAGTATTCAACAGAATTCATTCACTGATCCTACCCATTATTTCAGTTCAACTATAATTACAGTCTAAGCCACTGACAGAAATTGTTTGGAACTTGTATAGAATTGCGCTGGACTAAAAATGCAAGCAGAGAGATTGAATTTACACCTCAATGTTGTAAATGCCAATCTTTCCATCAAAAGAAGATGCTGATATAACTCCGGGTATCTTTGAATACCAGTGTACATCAAAGTTCCAGTTGGAGCCCGCAGGCAATTCACGGACAATCTACAGAGAATTTGAAAACAAAGGGTCATCAAAATGCATACATCGCACTTAAACAAATACATAACCAAAAGTCTAATGACAGCAAATACTAAAGAAGATAGCAACAGACTCTCCTACCTCCCCAGTTATTGTGTTCCAGCAAATAGTTCGGTTATCCTTAGCACAGGTAAGCAAATACGAACTGTCATTTGGACACCATGACATAGCAATTACACCTGGTACAAAAATTAACCAATACTATTAAGCAAATAAATCACATTCATTCAATAAATTCTCATTACATCAAGTACTCTTTGAAGAACATAAGTATTAAACTTCAGATAAAACTGCAACCAAGAATGAGGATAGAGAAAGCAGCACAAGAGAATTATGCAACAATTGAACAAGAACGTTTTATTTTAGACACCCAAAACTCCGCATGAATATAAACAAAGTACTAATAATCTGTAAATTGTGAGCAAAAAATTGTCCCTTGTGATTTGGTGGGCATATTGGATACGACATGACCTAGTAAAAGTGGCAATATTATAGGCAAACTGAAATGCCTAAGAAATATTAGAAACCATATATCTGGCATTTATGAAATAAAGGATCAATTGCAGTGCAACATACCCTTGGTGTGCCCCACAAACTCTTTCACAGGTGTCATGGTGTTCCGCATGTCCCAAAGCTGATTGCAAATAGTTTTACAATTTAGAATACCTTCTGCATTATGGTAAGTCAAATTAAATAATTACACTCAAGTCTTTACCCGCAGAGCAGGAGAACTGTCCTCATCAGATGCAATGATAAGCTGAGTGGCAACATCAGGATGCCACTGCAAAACAGAGCACCGCCTTCTAATTGAATCTTCAACGCTGTTAATTTACAGACACCATCTCAGGTTGTAATGAAGTATACAATTATAGTTGGATAGTGTGATCATAACATGACTTGGGCTCCATTTCTGGAAAAAAACTAGTTTGCCAATAATATTTCCTTCTACTGTTCGGTTACCATAGTTAAATTTACTTACAAATCACATTCTAGCGTTGGTGCACATTGAAAAACTATCATATCTGTTTCAATATAAAAAGACCATATATTGCATCAACTAAAACTCCACAATTCTAATTTGGAAATAAGGGACACCAACATTTATAAGTTCTCCCCTTCTAATAAGTTTGTAGAAGTCCAGCAAATTTTTATGCTCAAAAGATGAACTTATTGTACTCAATTTACCTGTTTTACATTCAACTAAGAAAAGACATCCATTGTTTAGCTTTTTCAGGTGCACCAAATCCAATGTTATCTTCAAAAATATTTTCCATTGAAAAAATGGAAGCCTAAATGTGCAGCAAAATTAAAGCAAGCAACTTACGAGATAACAGGTTTCTGCTTCTTTAGGTCCCACACAACTGTAAAAAGCATGAAACATTAAGCAGTTCAAATTAAATAATTTAATGAGAAAATAGAAATTATAAGTAAATCCATTTGGTTCCCTCACCAGTTATTCCATTCAAGGAAGTGGAAGCCAATATGTGTTGAACTTTGCTATTCCAAGAAACATATGAAATTTCACCTTGCGCAGCAGAACCACTCCCCTGCAAATAAAATCAGCCAATTTAGTATGTAAATATTACAACAATTGTCAACAGGCATAACCCCAAGATTGCAAGGCAAGATTTCCAGCTAGTTGAAACCAAAAAATTGTGTGAGAGTCAGAGAGATTTTTCCTTTCGTTTCCTTTTTGAGTTGCAGGAGTGCAAAAAGAAACGGGAACTAATACAACCAACACCACAGCAAATATATGGTATCAAGCAAGGCCTATGCACAGCAGCTTGGTAATTGAATTTGAAAAAAAGAAAACTTGCCACATGATCGAAACAGCTTCTATCAAATTCCCACTGTAATATCACAAACTCTTTTCCCCACATATCATGAATAATTTTTGAATTAAACTAGATATTATCCTGATCCATCAACATTCAGCAAACAATAACATCTACTAGGAGTTCATGAATGCAAGCCTCTCACAAATTTAACTCCTCAACACCACCCTAGCAAAGACAAAAGCTAAATGATCAAATATGAAATTTTATACAAGAATGACAAAAAGTGCCATCAATATAATAACCACCAAAAGGAAGCAAGACTAGCTACAACACCCCACAAATATTCCTTCACTATGCCAAGTATTTTTCTCGAGAGATCTCTGCAAGAAGCTTCCATCAATGAGATCGAGCAGGAATTTCCATGCATGTTTCAAGAGAAAGCCGTTATTTCAAATTTTGCGAAATCCATATGTGAAAATACAAGGTGAACTTTTCAATCAGATTTTGAGATTATAGCATCACGAACTAATTCTTTGCAATTCTATAAATTTAAACTACTTTGAGATTAGAATGTTTGATCATTGGCCAAGCAAATTTCTGATTCAATTTAATGCTCATTCTAGTAAGGAGAATTTAAAGACTAAGTTAGAATGCCTTCAACCCAGCACACAAGCAAAGAACGCATAAACATGATGACATCCAACTAAATCAAGATTCCTTAAAAAAGCTTGGTGAGATCTCTTAGGTTTTTCTTTCCTACTTTCTTTTGAGATTTAGACTTCAGGGACCCCACACTCCATCAAACAAAAGTTCCAACTCTACTGTCCCATAAGGGGGAAAAGAAGGAAGAAAGATCTATCCAACTAGTGGTTCCTGCTAATTTCCAAGGGTATCACTTTTTCTCGTTGTGTAGTGAAAGCCTTAAATCTATCAGTGAACAGATTCACCCATTATTCTAGTTGTTTCCCCTCTAAAGATCCAAACACCAGTAAATTGCCCCTTCTTTTTCTGTCCAAAACATACACCCAGTAATTCATTTCACTTCAGATCAAAACCAACAAATTCTATCAAATAATTTTCTTATGCTTTCCATAGTTGATAAAGTAGCAAATAATAGATAAAACCTACAAAAAATTTAACCATAGCCCATCAATGTTGATTCCAGCAGCAAAAACAAAGGCCCTAAAGTTCCACTCTATAAAGGCTAGAATGAAGAGAGGCAGAAAGAGATCCTCATAGAAACACACTCTCACATTCAGCAGCATAAAAAAACCGACATCAAGAAGGAACCAAAAAAAAAAAAAAAACTGCTTTCACAACCTACAAGTATCTGAAAAAAATGCCTTTCAATAAAATCTCAAGTGGTGTTCATAGATTCAACAAGAAGATCTGTCCTCTTTAAGCAAAATAAAAATAATAATAATACTAGTTATCATAGAGGGGAAATCACACACTGCTTTAAGCTTATAAAAGATTTTATTTTTTCACAAGTGATAAATTTGATTTAATAAATCTCAACTTAAAGAAAAATATCCATGCTCAAACAAAACTATAATGCAATTGGGTGATCCAAAGTCTGCCTACCTTTAATGGTGGGAAACATGAAGGTTCTGTAGGAGCAGCTAGATCCCAGATGCAAATTTCACCATCATCAGCACCAGATGCAAGTAAGTTGGGAGTAAAGTTATTAAATTCAAGACCACGAACCTGAAGTAGTGAGATGAAAAGTAGGCATGGCAAGGAATTAGCATATGCTTCACATTGTAGAACCAATTGCTATGGAACCAGTTTAACACAAAACAAGTAACTTACAGGCCCTTTATGGTTTGAAAGATGCCCAACAAGTACACTTTCACTTGCCTCAGAACTACAAAAAATTTACAAGCAAATTAGATTAGAACTTCATCCAAGGAAGGGTATAACATGACTGCCATTTCTATGTTATAAAATAATTCAACCAAACAATGCAAAAAATAGTACTCCCCTGTCCCATATAGATAAGCAAATTTTCAATTTCACAAGGACTAAGAAAATGATTAAGAAATTAAAAATTAATGTTCTTGGAATAATATAATTTATTTGTACTTTTACTAACTTATCCCTACATTTACTAAATGTATATGTGAGAAGTATGAGATAATAATTAATATTTGTTGATAATAATGAATATTAAATAAGGTAAATTAGAGAATTGAGCAATTAATTATAGTATAAAAAAGAAAATGGTCTATAATTTGGTACAAAAAGAAAAGAAAAGTAAGCGTATCTATTTGGGACAAAGGGAGTAATTCTTTATATTGTTCAATGACTTAAAAAAAAAAAAAAACTGAGAATGGACTTCATTCAACAAAGGGGAAAGCATAATTGCCCATTTCTTTTGTTAGAAATAAAGCAACACAGAAATGCAAAAGATATTAACTCTTCACATTTGTCAATGACATGACAAAAACTATAGAAATTTTAAGCCAAAGAAATGAACAGCCAAAAATAAAGAAAGGAACAAAACTAAATTTGCACTTGAGTTTTTCGCTTTGTATAGCTAAGATTAGTTCAAAGAAACCACATTAACATGCGAAAGAAAGAAAATGACTGCAACCACTGAAAACAGTAAAAAATGTAAGGGGAAAAAAGATACCGTAACCCCAAATTTACTTCCCCACTTGCTCCTAAAAAATCTATAGCAACCCTCGCCATTATCGAGAAAATGACCATCATCTTCATCCAATTAATTATAAAACAAAATTCGCATAATCTTCTTCGAGCCTCCTCTAAATTAGCTACTTGTCTACTCATTACTTATATAGCAGCCCTGAATCAAGATTATGAAAGTGATATATCAAATTTGTAAATAAGAAAAATACAAATTTAAAATGAATAATGCCATAATTCTAATTATATGGAATTCTCATTTCTCCCTATCTTCTACCAGTTGCTACACCAAATACGAAAAGATAGTTTATACTCACACACAACAAACCCCACAGTGGGTCACAATTAGCTCGTTCAGTTAGGTTTTATTCAAATAGATAGAATGGAACTACATACAAACTGAGCAACTTAATTTCAGCAGACCTCAATGCAATTCCCAAATTTCTCTTCAATGCTCATAATGTAGAATTCATTTGAAACAGCAATTCAACTACAACCACATTCAGATCACGAAATTGCAGGACTTACCGGATCAGAGACGAAGGATTCCAAATATCAATACTGCCATCAACAAGCCCACCGGCAACGAGTCCAAGAGAGTACTGATCCGAACCGGATCCATTTCTACCCCAAGCCAGACGGTTAAATCTCTCGGAACTCTGAACCTCGCCAATCAAAGGAAGATCACGATCCTCCGATTGGAAATCTAGCTTGAAGATCTCAAGAGCAGCAGACGAGCTAAAAGACAGATCCACTGCTCCGGCCATCGTCCCCGCCGCCATGTAAGGCGCGTCCGGCGCCAGTGCCACCGACGCCGATCTATTGACCGACTTTATAAACGCCATAGTTGCAAAAACCGCCCAAAAACTATCAAAGTATTAACAGGAAAAGAGAACACGAATTGGAATTATACAAAAATATCGGATTAGAGAGAGAGAATTAGAGATAAAGTGGATCTGGGAATGCGAAGATTGAGAATTGGAAAAATGAAAGATAAAATTAGGGTTTGATGGGAAATTGCATTGAGGAATTTTAATTTTGGACCCCAAAGTGAAATTCTGCACTCTCTCTCTTGATCGCTTTGTTTCACTGTGTCAGAGAGAGAGAGAGCTAATATTATATCGATTTTATTTTTGTTCTTTTTCTTATTTATTTTTATTTTTGCGTTTTTCGGGGTTTTAGTTTTAGGAGCTCCGGCTCTAACCTGAAAGAGAAGAGCAGTTATAGCGTACTTTTATTTTTGTCCAGTGAAAAGGTATTTGTGTCTTTTAGGCCATAACTTTTTTTTTTTTTAACAGTAAATTAAAAATAACGTTACTTGTCACAAGACCAATTGCACAGCGACATGTGTTAATATTAAATTAGCCTCCATTCTTCGATATCGAATTAAATTAGTCTTTATTAGTTTCTGAGATTTAAGATTATTATACGGGTTAAGGGTAATTTTTGCTCTACAGTTTTTTACTAGTCAAAAAATACTTTTAATGTTTTTTTATTAATTTTTATTCTTTAAAATATTAAATGATCAATTTTCAGAACTAAAATTGTTAAAATGATTAGTCTTTGCTGTAAGTGGCAAATGGGAGGATTTGACGAGTTTGTATTGCATCATTAATTGGTAGGTCATATTTAAACAAGTCATAAATTGATTAAAAAATATGAATTATAAATGAATCAATATCCAAATAGATTTAATAGATTTAAACCGATTTATGAATTTAATACAAATTATTATAAATTTTTTTATTAATTAATTAGTAGATCCAATAATAATACTATTCAATTGACAACATAATATAAATAATAAGTTGATATATAAAAAAAGATAAAAATTTCATTAATAATTTATTTTTACTCCAAAAATAGAAATATGTACAAATAATAAAAATTAATGTAATAAAATAAAAATAATATGTTAATTTATTTTTCGCCTTTAGCTGATGATAAATTCATACTTTGATTTGATTTTGAAAATTTAATATATTTATCCAAGTTATTTTGAAACTTCTCCTTAGCTGCAATAATATATATATACACACACACAAACACACACATAAATAAATAAATAAATAAGTGTATTAATTTTATTTTCAAATCCAAATAACTAGCTATGAGTGATAATTAAAACCTCTGCATTTTTAGGTGATATAAATGCCTACCATTTGTTGAGAATTCTTAATTTCATACTGAATGCGGGTTTTGAAGCAACCATAGTAATGAAATTTATTAGAATATCTCTAGCCATTAGTGAAAGAACGGCATATTTCGTTTCATTGTCTTTCCACCAATATAGCACATCAAATTATGAAATTATATTTAGTCTTGCATCATTTAAATATATATCTAATTCGGATTTATCTCCAAAACTGTTGACAAGACAATCAAATTCCTATATAAAAATTATTGTAAAAATGACTTTAATAATAAAAATATAAATAAATATAAAATTATCATTACAAATCACATATTATAAAATAAAATAAAAAGATGCACTTTTATAAAGTCATCATCCAAGCTTGGTCTCCTTTTCTGTTGATGCCTCTGAAGTTGGATTATTACTTGCATATGATGCAAAAAGATCATACAACTTATCCTTCATTTCGTTGCATTTATATTTAATCATACTCTCATCTCCGGATAACTTTCTATAAGAAAATGTTACAAAATTCAACTTATAACGAGGATCCACAATAATAACAAAAGACAAAATAGCATTACGGGAGTCCCAATACTTCTCGAACTTATCCAACATCAAAATAGTTATATTTTAAATGCATTGATCTTTACTTCTTGTCCTCTCTAACAGCAAGAGATGAATTCTCAATATATTATAAAAGTATATATTTGAGATGGGATAACGAGTTTCTAAGAAAATATTAGTAATATCTCGGAAAGGTTTCAAAATACTAAATGTTTTTTCAACTAAACTCCAATAATTATCAGTTAGATTTCAAATATACATTGAGTCAACAATGGTCAAATGTGAGATAGCTTTCCGATAAAAAAATGACCCTACCAAGCATCTAACACGTGAAATTCCACATCATGGAACAATTCAATTACAATCCTTTTGAAAAATCAAGACCTAATCGATATGTACATTCAACAAACTTTACTCTTCTAACTCCTGACCCATTTATATATTTCACCATCTCTCTGATAGATATAATTAATTGGTCAGTCAACTTTAAATCTTCTTGAACAATAAGATTTAAGATATGAGCTCTCCAACACACATGGAAAAAATCATAATTACAATGCAAAAACTTTTTGCTACTAAAAATATTAAAATTGTCCTTTTTTGGATAAAAATTTCAGCAGCCAAAGGGATAGACCGCACTTAGTGAAAAACTACAAATTAATATTTTTATGGATCCAACAATAAATACTGGCCTATATTAATATTTTTACCGATTTATTTTTTAGGTTGCGTTTGTAAAATCAACCCAAATAAGAAGTTTTAAAATAAAGTTGAAATATTTTTCGGATCAAGATATATAATTGTCAAGATAAAGCTGCAAAGCATTCTAAAAAAAATTTCAATTATTTGTTAAATTTTTTGGAATAAATTAAAAATATATTTTTTGTAATTTTTAGTTATTTCTTATCTGTCAAAATACAAGAATATATATCTTGATCCTATTTCAAGATATGCATTTAATCTTTCAAGATATAGGTAGTTAAATTTTGTTTGTGAGACCCATTTTTTAACGAACTCTTAGAAAGTTCGAAAATGTTGGAATAATTTTATTTTCTTTCCATCCCAACTCTTTCAAGGTTAACAAATGTTATCTTAGTGCATATAACCATTCATTTATCATTTTTTCACTATATACATTTTATTTATTTAACTAATTGGAATGTTTTTCAAAAAAAACGATAAAAATAGATCATTTAAATATTTTTAATGACATAAAATGAATATTTTAATATTTTAAGTAAAAAAATATATAAATTAGGGGTAAACATTTTAAAAAAATTAGAATGTTTCCTAAGTGGCAAGAAACTATAAAGGCAAAAATGCGGTCTTTTATGTTTTTAAATAAAAGGCAAATCCATTTTATTATTTTATTTATTACGAATTTCTTTCATTCATAAACTTTGAATGAGAATCTACCCTACTTTTTATCAAGTATAAAAAATTTATTAATTATCTTAAAGTTTTAATAGTTTGTTCTTCAAAAATAGATAATTAACGGGCAAACTGATTGAAAAGAAATTTGAATATCAAAAAATGAACAAATATTTATTGTAATTGTGGAATTTTTAATTTTATATCTAACTCAGCTTTTAACAAATGAATAATTATTTATGCATTGATATTTTTAGAAAGCATACATTTATTTTGTGAATATATGAATTAATTAAATAAAATTAATTCACTTTTCAAAAATAGACATTGATCAACAAAGGTTTAACATGCTACTTATGTATCCTTTCCTCTTGGGTAATAGAGGTATCAAAGTCACTGCAATTTTATATTTTTATTAAAAAAAAAAGACATTCTAATCGTTGATCATGTAAGTCATCTTTTTCCATTTAAATATGTTGTCATGTATAGCTTTTATTTAATTACCAAGGTAAGTTTGATCCTCAAGCAAATCAAAACTCATGGCAAATTTTATTTCATCCAAAATACTTCCATCCAACATCCACACTAAAGGCATGCTCCGCCGCAAATGTTGAAATTAGTATTTGATAACAATTCGATTTTACTAGGCTATTACTTGGATCCAACTTGACTGAACGATTTTCATAGCTTCTAAAAGACCCGAAAATAAAGAACTCAGATAGAGTTTTCAACATGGAAAATTTTTGACAGTCAAGTTAGTCAAAAGCTCTAAAAAAATTATTTACGAGTGAAACTAACTAAAAGAGAGAAAAGTATATGATCTCCTGCCTATTTATAGGGATAAGAATCATATTTGGCTAAGATTCGATTTCCTAACTAGGAAAGATTCCTAATGTCGGAAAGATTCCTAATGTCCATACAAATCTTATTGAGAAAGACATATAATTCGATTAAAAACTAAGCTAGGTTTCTGAAATAGGTGTTTTACCCTCTTTAGGTAACTATAAGATCTTATCCAAGTATGACTTCTTAAAATGACACTGCTGGGGCATCAGCATGAATTTAGGCTAACCGAATGACTTGAGTACCAGGCTACTCGAAAGAGTCCGGTTATCCAATTTGATTATCGTAAGTCCCTTCTGAGGTATAAGATATTCTTGTCATGGAGATGTTACAACTGCTATGCATTTAATATTTTAAGATATAGGTAGTTAAATTTTTTTTTAGACCCATTTTTTTTAACAAACTCTTAGAAAGTTCGGAAATATTGGAATAATTTTATTTTCTTTCCATCCCAACTCTTTCAAGGTTAACAAATGCTACCTTAGTGCATATAACCATTCATTTATCATTTTTTCACTATATACATTTTATTTCTTTAACTAATTGGAATGTTTTTCAAAAAAACGATAAAAATAGATCATTTAAATATTTTTAAGGACATAAAATGATTATTTTAATATTTTAAGTAAAAAAAATATAAATTAGGGGTAAACATTTAAAAAAATAAGAATGTTTCCTAAGTGGCAAGAAACTATAAAGGCAAAAATGCAGTCTTTTATGTTTTTAAATAAAAGGCAAATCTATTTTATTATTTTATTTATTACGAATTTCTTTCATTCATAAACTTTGAATGAGAACCTACCCTACTTTTTATCAAGTATAAAAAATTTATTAATTATCTTAAAGTTTTAATAGTTTGTTCTTTAAAAATAGATAATTAACGGGCAAACTGGTTGAAAAGAAATTTGAATATAAAAAAATGAACAAATATTTATTGTAATTGTGGCATTTTTTAATTTTATATCTAACTCGGCTTTTAAAAAATGAATAATTATTTATACATTGATATTTTTAGAAAGCATACATTTATTTTGTGAATACATGAATTAATTAAATAAAATTTATTCACTTTTCAAAAATAGACATTGATCAACAAAGGTTTGACATGCTACTTATGTATCCTTTCCTCTTGGGTAATAGAGGTATCAAAGTCACTGCAATTTTATTTTTTTATTTAAAAAAAATACATTCTAATCGTTGATCATGTAAGTCATCTTTTTCCATTTAAATATGTTGTTATGTACAGCTCTTATTTAATTACCAAGGTAAGTTTGATCCTCAAGCAAATCAAAACTCATGGCAAATTTTATTTCATCCAAAATACTTCCATCCAACATCCACACTAAAGGCGTGCTTCGCCAGAAATGTTGAAATTAGGATTTGATAACAATTCGATTTTACTAGGCTATTACTTGGATCCAACTTGACTGAACGATTTTCATAGCTTCTAAAAGACCCAAAAATAAAGAACTCCAGTAGAGTTTTCAACATGGAATATTTTCGACGGTCAAGTTAGTCAAAAGCTCTAAAAAACTTATTTACGAGTGAAACTAACTAAAAGAGAGAAAAGTATATGATATCCTGCCTATTTATAGGGATAATAATCATATTTGGCTAAGATTCGATTTCCTAACTAGGAAAGATTCCTAGTGTCCATATGAATCTTATTGAGAAAGACATATAATTCGATTAAAAACTAAGCTAGGTTTCTGAAATAGGTGTTTTATCCTCTTAGGTAACTATAAGATCTTATCCAAGTATGAGTTCTTAAAATGACACTGCTGGGACATCAACACGAATTTAGGCTAACCGAATGACTTGAGTACCGGGCTACTCGAAAGAGTCCGGTTATCTAGTTTGATTATCGTAAGTCCCTTCTGAGGTATAAGATATTCTTGTCATGGAGATGTTACAATTGCTAGGATGCCGGCAAGTCTGACACCTACTTTAAATGAGGCATCCCTTTGATTTATGCAACAATAACTGTTATAATAAAGTTCCCTTGTTTCTTGCAACTGTGATAGCTGCACTTTGCAATGCTTTATTTTTTTCACAAAAGCATTAATGCAAGCAAACTATGCTATTAAACCCATCCAAACCGAACACATGTTGATTATCCAATGGTACCAACTTTCTAAAAAAACTTCCCTCATTTTTTCATTTTCACATTTTTCTTGCTTTGCTATCTCATTTCCTTTCATTTTTCATGCTTACATAATTGTGTTCTTGCTTCGTTTTCTACTTTCCCAGATCCATCTCCAATCTCAACAGGTTAGTGACCTAGATCCCTTATTTCATCTTTGTTTTTTCCTTGTTTATTTATTGCCAAAATGAGTGGGTCAGTAGACTCTAGTGACATGAAGATTAGTGACAATCTCTTGGACGATAGTATACCAAGTACTTTAGCCAATAATACATCCTTAAAGAGTGTGCCAGTAGATGCCAAAAACTTGTTATGCTTTTTTCTAAAATCTTAAATACCGCAAGTATACGGTGTACCGATTATAGTATTTTAGATATCGATCCTACGAGGAATGTTGATTAATATTGTACACTATTACTACTCAATTTTAATCTTGTTTACAATGCTCATTAATTTGAAAGTTACAACTATTATTAACACTACACTACACTAAATTAAATATTATTCTACTTTAATAATGATCAGAGAAGACTTATGAATGTGATGAATGTAATATATATATATATAAATATGGAACTTGTTAGTTTTCTCTTATTTAGAATTTAATCTTTATCATGCAAGCCAAGTTGGAATAATATTATATGTCGCAGCTCTCGCATTTAGACTAGATTATGCCTTAAACATATATTTATGATTTTAAATCGCAGCTCTCGCATTTAAACTAGAATTACATAAACACACATTCAAAGAATAAAAACCAACCTATAACAACTATCTCCACATGCGATCTCCCAAACTATGCTTTGATAATTAATTTTCTATTAACTATCAAAAAGGTGAAGAGCAGTGGAGTGTCACTTGGCTGTGCATCACATACAATGAAACATTGTATTATCATGCACCTCAAGGCTTAAAGACTTGCATGGCCGTGCACCATAAGGCTTAAAGCCTTGCATGGCCATGCAACACAAGGTTTAAAGCCTTGCATGGCTGTGCATCTACATGAACAGATCCGATTATGTAGATCAATTAACACCAATGCTCAATGAGCCAATTGATAAATGTAAATTTTCTATGTTTTTAATGTGTTTCTACTATATTTTTAGGATAGTTTTGTGTTAATTTAGTTGTTTTAATAGTTAGTTTCTTCAATTGATGTTTTGATAGTTTAATTAAGCATTTTTTTATGTTTTTAGGACTTAATTGAAAGAAGAAAAGAAAGTTGAAGGACTTGAGTGAAAGTTTGGCTTTTGGGAAGCAAGAGTAATTCACGTTTTGGGCAGAAGCTCCACACTCCGTGGAGTGTAAATCCACTCTGTGGAGTGTCAAAGTACTAGATAGAGTAAGATAATACTCTACAGAGTAAAGGAAAAAAGGAAAATTGCCTTGCTCCATCGAGTGTCACCTTGCTCCACCGAGTGCCACTTTATTCCACCGATCGAGAGGTTTTCCAAGGCATGTAAGGACTTTCCAAAACTCTTAAATAGGAAGTCTTTTACTTATATTGGAAGTCTGTAAAAAAAAAAAGAGGAATCAAGGGTTGGATCTAACTCTCCTTTCCAAGATATAAAAGGGGGCATTTGAACTTCCGAGAGGAGCGATTTTCTGGAGTTCTTAGTTCTAGCTCTTCTCTTTTACAATGCTTTTAATTGAGAGCATGAGTGGCTAAGTTTTTAATTCCAATTCAAGGGTGAATTTATTCTAATTGTAATTTTGTGAGGCTTTGAACTCAATAGGGCTTTTAACCTACTAGCGGGTTAATATGTGAATCCTGTTTATATCTATCAGGTGTATTGTGGTAGAACTCGTGAAAGGGAGGCACGAGTCATGACAGATGGCATATGGGGATGACTCGTGCATTTGGGGATGAGTCATTCCCAACACCCAATCTTAATAATATGAAATTATAATATCATGAAATTATAATAGTATCATAAGGGCATAACTATCAAATATATCTATGAAAATCTAATTCACTCTCTATAATTGTTAAGTTATCCAAACAATAGAATAAAAATAACTGGAAATACAAATTCCATTACTTCCATTTCCATTAATTTCCACTCATTAAAGTAAATTCAATTTACTCTCATCCAAACAAAGGCTAAAAGAATGGGTTTTTACTAGCTTCCATTATGAAATAATATAATATAATATAAGGGGACCTTAAAAATTTTCACTAGGGTAAATAACAATGAAAAACGATTCCGTTGCTAAAATAGCAACGGAATTCATTTCTCGTTGCTATTTTAGTTCTCGTTGCTAAATTTCGTTGCTATTTTCCTAAGTGAAAATTTTAAAGTACCTAAAATAGCAACCGACTATTTTTTCGTTGCTATTTTAGCAACAAAATTCATTTTTCGTTGCTATTTCTGCCAATGAAAATTTTACAGGGTCCTAAAATAGCAAACAAATCTATTTTCGTTGCTAATTTGGAACTGAAAATTTTTAAGGTTCCTAAAATAGCAACTAAATTCTTTTTTCGTTGCTAAAATAGCAACATAGTTCATTTTTTGTTGCTATTTTAGCAACGGAATAGCTTTCTGTTGCTATTTTCACTACTGAAAATTTTTGCGTCATCTGTTGGCGTCTTATTTAGCAACAAAATAAGCATTGCGATGCAAAATTTCGTTGCTATATTTTGGCGCTAAAACTTTCCTCCAAATTTAGTAATGAAAAATAATCATTTTTATTTTCGTTGCTAAATAGAAAAATTTTAATGAATTTTAATAACATAATTAGATTTTCGTTGCTAATTAGCAACAAAATTAGAATTCCATTTCTAAATTAGCAACGAAAAATATTTTGTTCCTATTTTAACATTTTCTTTTAGCGTGTGTATGTATGTACATACATATATATACATATGGATATGTATATATGTATATGTATATATATGTATGTACATACATACACATACATGATTCATATGTATGTATGTATGTATGCACATGCAAACATACATACATACATACATATGTATGTATGTATGTATGTACACACACACACACACACACACACATATATATATCTCTGTGTGTGTAAGTGTATACATATATATACACATACATACATATGTATGTATACATACATATATGCATATGCATTACATATGTACATATATGTGTATGTGTATATATGCACATACATACATATACATATCCATGCATACATACATATATACATACATACAAATACATATGTATGTATGTATACACATACATATACATATACATGTATATGTATATGCATATATGTGCATAAATACGTATGTATATATATATTTATGTAGATAGATAGATAGATAGATAGATAGATAGATAGATAGATAGATAGATAGATAGATAGATAGATAGATAGATAGATAGATAGATAGATAGAATCATACATGTATACATACATATATACATGCATGCATGCATGCATCCACATATATATGTATGTGTATATGTATGTATGTATGTGCATTTGCATATGTATGTGTACATGTGCACATACATACACATACATATGTACATATGTATGTGTATGTGTATGTGTATGTGTATGTGTATGCGTATGTGTATATATGTACATACATATATAAACATATCCATATATATGTATGTATGCATGTACTACATATACATGCACATACCTATACCTACGTATGTATGCACATACAAACACATATATATACATGCATATGTATGTATGTATATGTGTGTGTGTATATATATTATTTAAAAATTTTAAAAAATATTTTTTATTAATTTTCTAAGATGTCCTTTATTTTAGGAAACTGAAAAATTCATTTTGTATTTTCTATTTTAGAAAACTAAACAAAATAAATATAATTTTTATTTTCTGTTTTATGTGAAAATTTTTTTTGAAAAACTGAAGCAGTTTTCTTTTATTAAACAGACCATAAAAATATCTTTTATTAGTTTTTTAATATTTTCATTATTTTAGAAAACTAAAAAATTCATTTTTGTTCTTTATTATAGAAAATTAATTAAAATAAATATGATATCTATTTTTTTATTTTCTATGAATTTTTTTTTGAAAAACTGAAACAGTTTTCTATAAGTGAACAAGCCATCAATCTCTATAATTGCTCATCTTTTAAATACAAAATTCAAATAAGAGCAGAAAGATATAGTGCGTGATTTGCAATCGCCTTGACCAACCAACACGTGGCAGTCATGCAATGAAGATTGACACATGGGGGTTAAATTTACCTGCAACATGAAAATGAGTTTATAGGTAAAAGAGAGCGAAAAAAATCTGGGAATTGAAATGCAAGGGAGACTTAGTTCTTTGATTTCGTTGGGCAATCCTTCACTTAAGGATTTTTATTTTCATTATTATTCTATCAAATTAAAAAAATCAGGTATTTGAGCGAAACAAACCTATGTATGTGAGCGAAATACAACAATAGATGCATTTGGAAGCACTCCATGGACTTGTAAAATATAGAGTGAGATTCTAAGCGAGTTAAAGTGAAGATCACGAACAAGGACTTGAGAGATTAAGGTATGATTTGTAAGGACCCAATCATGACCCTAAACGCATTATTGTTAATTAATGAGGACTATCATTAATTAAGGCAAAATTTGGATTACTTTGCAATTATCAAGGTTAAGTCTCAAGAGGGGTATTTTGGTAATTTTAACATGTAAGTATATGAGTTAAGTTAAATTATAATTAAAGACAAGGATATAATTGAAGTGAATTAGAAAGTCTTGGGGTTAAATTGAAAGAAATTGAAATAATGGGGGTTTAATTATGTATAAGGGTATAGTGGGAATTTCCTATAGAGAGATATTTATCCCGCTATAAATTAGGGTTTTGAGGGAGATGGAGATCGGCATTTGAAGGATCTCTCTCTCTCTCTCTATGGTCACAATTTGGAGAAGGATTCTAGGGTTTGGGAGTTAACATGAAAGGAAAGGAGAGAGAAGCATGTAAATTAAGTGAAAGAGAAGAAAGGAATCATGTGTAGAGGAGGTTAAGCTTTATTTTGAGGTATGGAATTTATTTGGAAAAGTTACTATATACATTTCCCATCTCATGTTGCATATGTTTTCTTTGAGAGATTAAGGGTAAATATAGTAGGTGTTGATGATTATAACATGATTAGTAACTTAAATGATAATATAAGTATGTAGGGAGGTGAGATTTAGGGTTTAATATCATGTCTGCATGATCGGGATTCTGGGTTTTTCTTCTTTTCTTCCCATGCATGGCTACTCACCATTTTTTTCTTGTTTATGCATGGCCACGCATGTGTTTTCTCTTGGGAACACACGACCATACGTTGATTTATTTTTGAGGATGTAGGCCACGTGATGATGTTCTTTTTCTCACACACGGCCACACATGTGTTTCTCTTTGGAAACACACGACCACTAACCTTGTTTCTCCTTGATGTGCATGGCCATGTGTGTGTTTTCCTCTTGGAGACACACGGCCACGTGTGTGTTTTCATCTTAGAGACACATGGCCACGTGTGTGGTTTTCTCTTAGAGACACACAACCACACATGGGTTTTCTCTTTGGAAACCTGTGGCCACGTGATGCTTTCCTTTTTTTCAACCACGGCCACATTATGTCTATCTTCTCCTTGCACATGACCAATTATCCTTTTATCTCCAAAAATACATGGCCAACCCTCCTTTCTCTATATGAAATGCTTGACCAACCATGATTTATATATATACTCTTTCATTCATTCATTCGAGTATATTCTCACCCCAAGATTTAAGCCATGTAATTAGATATTGAACACAGTATTATGTGGTCCATAAGATCCTGACGAGAGCAAAAATTGAGATAATTGGATTAGTAATCAATATGAGTGATGGTAAATAGTTATTAAATGGAGATGGATATGTTACTTGATTACTAAGGGAGTAATAGATTATGAAAGTTTTTTCTAATGCTAAAGTCTATAAAGATATGATTCAGAAAGACATGAATATAGCATGAATTATTATATAAATTAAAAGACATAAAAAGCTATTATAATAGGATGAAGATTGATTTAAGCTGTAATTCACCCAAAGTCACCTACAAATGAATAAAGCATGATCACTTAATATGAAAGTACACACACACACACACACATATATACCTTATTATACACAGATTAGATTGAAAGGCTTTAAAATAATAATACTATGAAGATATGAATTGGAGTCCACTTGAACTCTAATTAGAAGAAGTTACAGATAATGATGCTAAAATAATTAGGTTTCTAAAATATGTTTTAGTGCCTAATAGCCAGAAATTAAGAAGAGAGAAGAAATGCAATAATCACATGAGTTTATGCTATTTGATATGTCCTTTATAGTATGATATAAAGTATGTACTAGGCCAAAGCAATTGGTTCTATCCAGATACTATTTTGATAATCCTTTGCAGCGACACGAGAGTATTATGATTTAACCTTGTAATGAGAATAATATAGTTGCCATGTTACAGGTAACCTAGTAACTTTAAATGTACATGCTAATTAATGTGTTTTACATACAGGTATAAGGTATGTAATATACCTTAGTTAAAAAGAGAAGGAATGTTCTAAGGGATATTAAAAACTATAAAAGCTTGATTATACTTCAAGTCTTCATGGGAATTGATGGTGAACCTTGATGTAAAGGATCATACTCATCTATTATTCATACCCTATGATGTAAAATGAAAGTTACAAGTTTTCAAGTACTGTTCTATTGTTTAAGATGAGATAATCTTATACAACTCACCTAAGAAAATAATGTTATAAAATAGAAAGTACAAATAAGAGGATCATGATATATGTAATAAGGTTAAGGTAGATAATCTACTGCCTATGATATAATAGACTATAAAAGTGAGCTAAAGGGGCTAAAGATGAATAAGCATTGACCTTAAGCTATATGAGAACATAGTTACTCTATTATATGTATCATGAATGATTGAGTGCTGCAATTTATGATTATGTTATCATTTGATAAATTATGAGATTAGGAAAACTACCTACGGCAAGCAATAACAAGGTACGTCATCGAGAACTATTCATGAGTTATGTAAGTGTATGTGGTAAAATCGATTCGAGCATGCTACGATGAGTAGCTTGATTTATTGTGTGAACAAGTATGAGCAATGAAATTATGTATTGTCATGTTTAAAATGCACACATATGTATGAGTGCATGTGGGTACGCGTAATGCTACTCATGAAAGCTGATGTGTTGTTATTGTTGCATAAACATGTAACTATTATGATATGAATGAGAGAAAATTGATGCAGGCATATGATTTCATGGTAACATCTATATGTAATAGTGCTTAAAGCTCAACAATGATGCATGATAAGAATGATATGCATTCTTTATGAATTGTGGCTTAAAGCCAAATAATATATTAAGTAACGAAGAATATGATGACTCAAAGATGATTATAATGGGATAAGCCTGCGGGTCTTAGTTCAGTTGTGGATTAGATAGGCATGCCTAGAGGGATACAGTCGCAACTGCCATAGTTGACCCCGTTTGGATTTTGTTCCTTAATGAAATCATCGTTTGACCTCGTTTAGGTCCATAAGTTTGTTCCTTGCTGGAACCATTGCTTGACCCCATTTGGGTCCATCGTTTGATATCTTTGAATATCCATAGTTTGATACCTTCGGATATCCATTGCTCCCATTATCCACCCTTCGAACTAGTACTTAGGCAGGCTATTAAAGATGTAAATGGTGCAAGAAATAAAGTAATGTATGTATCGATCGCCTCACTTATATGTATTGGAATCATGATAGTGATTTATTCTATTGCTTTATTCTAAATTTTAGTTAGCTATAAACTACTTCTATGAAATGAAATGCCATGTTATGTAGTACTTTATTGTGATGTCTTACATTGACTATGAGAAAGGTCACCATGTGAGTACCAGTATGAGTCGGTTCCACAGTGAATAGTTGGACCACATGGGCCACAAGCTTATAATATTAAATTAAACATTACATGAACTATGATATGCATAATAATATTCATGTAGGGGAAAATTAGAAAATGTTTACATGTGGTATGAAAACCTTGTCAGTCAATAATGAGATGTAATACCTATTTCTTGGAATGGCATGCAAATTCGTGAGTATTTATATGAACATTTATGTATGTATGTGTTTATGTATAATTCTAACATAAATCAAAGTGCAAAGCATGATATGATATGAATCTATATAATGTTTAAAGTGTAATGATAACATAGCATTAAGGAAGACATGTGCAGAAAACCCGAACAAAATGATAAGTTTGTAATATATGTAATGAAAGCATGCCTAGCAATATTTATTGCAACATTATATAACATGAGCACTTTCTTTTAGAATTGAATAAGCAATAAATGCACATGTTAGGTAACCAAGTTGGTTAATGGTATTGAGTTGAAGGTTATAAGAATATAATGATAATATCAGTATTCTAGAATAGAAGAACTATAAGGTGCATGAATTGTTCTAAGAAATAAAAGAGCATTAAAAATTATCGTTAATTAACAAGTTTCTAGGATAAGATAAGATTGCATAATGCTTTCGGTTTTAGCAATGATGGCATCAATGGTTAAGGTTAAAAGCTCCTCGGAATGCCTAGTATGGTATAATAAATAATGTAACCTCATATGTTATTTTATGTTATTAAGATAATTGTATTTGGTTTGATGAAGAATATTGTACGAGCTTGTCCATAGATTTTGTTCCCCACTAAATTTTATAGCTTAACACGGGTTTTTTTTATCCGTGTAGGTTTCAAGAGAACTTCAGAGGATCAGGCAAGATGCGGTTGCCTTGAGGTTTTCAAGATGCTTGAAGGCCCTTTTATGTTATGATTATTTATCCATAAGTTTATTTATTTATGGCATGTAATCAGGGCCTATGTTATTATTATTACTATTAGTATTTATGCCTGATCTTGGTTAGGTATGATTGATGATGATTGATGATTATCCATGGTAAAGGAATTAGGGTGTTACATAAGGTGTTACATGATTTCTTTTTTTTTTAATTTATTTTTTTTGTAATAATGGTTGTATGCAAATTAGTTTTACGGTTTTTTTTGTTATTTGAGTTGAAAAGTTAGGGCTTTTGTAAAAGGTTTTTTTATGGACTCTAATTTTTGCTAATTTTGTAATACCCTTATCAATCCTAACACTATTCTGGTACATCATAGGCTGGAAATTTTTTTTTCAAATTTATTCCTTATATCTCATTATAATACTTTTATTATTTTGATAACTATTCGTCGATGACCTAAAACTGTCCAATTTACTATGCATTTAATAAAATTTTTGGAATATAACGGCTATACATAGTATTAGCCTCCTGAAACGCATATAATTTTACACAGCCTCTCAGAGGCACAACAATAAATAAAATCAATCATATCCATCCATTCCATCTCATACACATATCCAAAATATAGTTTTACTAATATAACTCTTGTGTATTATTTGCATAACCAAAATGTAATTTTATATACATGCCAAGACATTAAGACAACAACTTCTAAAAGAAGTCTTGTAACGTGTATTCTCGCTCCTGCTCTTGAATACCTGCACGCAGTAACAACTACGCGCTGAGCACTCAACATGCTCAGTAGTGACTAGTAATCGATACATTTCCTAAACTTATTATCATTATTATTAAACAATATCTTATACAAAGAAAACACTTATAAAATCATTTAATTACTTATTAACACCAATTTCAATATTTTTATAATATTATACATTTTTCTATAAGCCTTCTTTTACTTTACTATTTTAATTGCGTAATTATAATTATGCCCTTATTAAGCTTATTTTTTATCTTTAAACCAATAATTTAAGCATTTTACATTTTCAAGTACTTATTTTGATATTTTTGTCCAAAATTACGTTTTAATCCTTATTGACTATAAAAATCACTTTTTAGGCAAATTAACTATTATTTGACTATTTTATCCTTATTAAAGCAATTCTTACTTAATTTGCTCACTTTCTACACTTTTGAAAAAATTACTATTTTGCCCCTAAACTTTCAATTTCTTTCACTTTAGTCCTTTTTCACTATTTATTATCACTTTTCATTATCTTTTTATATTTTTATCAATTTACTTCCATTATACCCCTAGTATAGATTCGACAGAAAATCTCAGACCAGATACACGAAATGTGGACTCCGTGGGCCACCACTAAAAGGGAAATGATCTCCAAGAAATGATTTCTCATAACACTGCACCTTTCACTTTCACTTTACACTTAAGCTATGGAGATCAGAGATCCTACCCATAGCAAAGCAAGTCGCCATGACTTGTACCGCGGTAAGAGTGTTCCTATGGCTAGCCAACTATATCCAAAACTAGTTTTTACTGCCAGACTAATTCTAAGGGCATAATAATAATTACTTTATTAATCTTTTTAATTTTCAAAAAATTTATCGATTGACTTTTTATTTCTTTTTCATTGACTATAATTTAATTTCATATTAATTCACCTTTTTAGACATTTTTATGCAATTATTCATTAATAATTCAATATTTTCTACTACACATATTCATATTTATTTTTAAATAAAATTCTAATAATTTCAATAAATTTTATTTATGAATTATTTATTAATTACTATAATTTTTCATTAAAATCATCAATTATTTCACAATATTTTATAATTTTTGCTATTTAAATACCTATTACATAATCTTAAAAATTCCAAAATAAATTCCTAATATTCATTAAAAATTTATAGATACTTATTATTATTTCTATAATTAATTTAAGCTGACGTATATTATTTTCATGCAAAATTTCATCATTTTACTTTAGTGAACATTTCGCCCACCAACATTAAACCCTCCTAAAAATTTTCTTTCTTCCTTTTTAGCTTTCATTTAGTCTCTTTTATGGTTCAATTTCATTTACCCCAAACAAATTTCATCATTTAAGAACTTTAAAAATTTTTACCCTAATTACATAAAAGGATTAAATTCATAAACATAGAAAATGTAAAGATTTGCTAGCCACTTACATTTTTCACTTGATTTAGGAAGCCTAAGCCTCCTTTCCCTTGCCTTTATCCCTTGAGAATCCTTCTCCTTTTTCCTCACTTATAATGGCTAGCCAAATATGCTTAGTTTTCTTTTTTTTTGTTCTCAAATGAAAAATCCAAGCTCATAATCATGCTCTACAACTAAAAATGTATGGAAAAACACTAAAGAACAAATTTAAATCAATAAATTTCTCAAACTCAATCTTACCCCTTTTTCTTTTTCTACTTAATTTATTGCATTTCTTTGCTCAAATCATATGATTAAGGCCACTAGGGTGATCTATAAAGATGGAACTTCAATTTTTATGTTGAAGTTTATGGAAGATTTGAAGTGAAAGAAGAAGAATTAAAGGGAGAGAATCGAGAGGAATGGTTCGGCCACCACAAGGAGAGGGAGAGAGCTGGTGAATTCTGGAAAAATTCTTCAAATTTTTAGCCCTATATGTACCCTCTCAATGGGTCCACGATTGAGCTAAACTAATGGGCTTAACCCAATTTATTTCTAAGGTCCATTTTAGGCCTTATAAAGCCCAATCAAAATTATCCCATTTTTAAACTTCAAATCACTTCAAAAATAATTTTATCACTCTTATCACATCAAAAATAGCTAGTACACAAATTTTTGGCTCAATCAGAGTCCGTTATCGATCCGATTTAAACTTATCAGTTCGATTCGACAACTGCCGGTATCACCAAAAAATTCAATTCTCATTACTAAATTATTCTACATAAAAATTCATGCAAGCATGCAAAATTTGGCCATTTTCAGAGTTCGTTTACTATTTTTAATAATTTATACAAAATCAAGTTATCTTCCTTACAAGGAAATTGACTCGCTACCTTTTTTGTATTTTTGATCTCTGGAAGCCTATTTGACCTCAATTTCACTTCAAATTTCAACCACGAACTCACCATGACCAATACTTTTCGATGGTTTAATAAAATATTTTTGATTTTCAGGTATCTTTTCGGGCCTGAAAAATACTATTCACCATCGAAAAGTATTGTTCACTACTGATCCGATTTGAGGCCATTACAAATTTGGCATGTTTTAATTTGAAATTGGTTTTGTGTTGTTTTGTTATTGTTTACGGTGGTAACAAATGGCAAAATGTATAAAGTGTATGTTTCACCATGGAAGTATTTTTGTTAAAAATAGGGGTATGAAAAAGTATGTAGGAGAGGAAAAAGTTGAGGAATGGTATGTTGACAAAGACCATTTCTCATTGATTGAATTAACATATCATTAGAAGATAATAGGTTATACTGAGGTTAGGGATTTTTGTCATTTTGATACTGTAAGAAAAAAGTTTATTCTATTGAAAAATGACTTTGAACTTCTTAAGTTGGTCAAAGATTTAAGATATGAGGATCAATTAGATATTTTTGTATCACACGTGGTTAATAAGATAGAGGTATTGGATGGTATATGTTCGATAATAAATGCAAAAAGGGACAATATAAGTACAAATAATGCATTTTCAATTAGGACAACAGAAAACCCTAATGAGTTAGAGGTTAAGGCAAGAGCTACTAGTGTTGTGGGTGATGAAGTAAAGAATGAATTTGTTAAAGTTAGGGTTAACTCATATTCAAATGAAGTAGAGCAGTCATATTATCCCTATTTGATGAAGCTGACGATGAGAGTACTTTTGATGATGAAAGTGGTGATGATAAAGCTAATTATAAAAATAGTTCATATGAAAATGATGGCAATGATGAATTTAATAGTGATGTGGATGATGATTTGAAAGCTCTTAGGTAGGAGAGAAGAGAAAAAAAAGGAAGAAGGAGCCTATTGCTACTGAAAAAGTATAATTAGGGGAAATTGATTTTGATAGAGGATTAGAGACATTTATTGTAATGACTCTATTAGATAATCCTAATTACTGCTACTAATTACTTTTATCTATACAATTATCTTTGTTAATTCATTATGAATCATCAGTCATCTATGCATATATGTGCATACACACATCATCATGCTATATTATTTATGTCATATTGAGAGTCATACTTGCCATACTATAGGATATTACATACATAGACTTAATAATTACATGCCTTTACATATGAATTTATCTTTAACTACCAAAAGACATAATTAGTTTACATACTTCAATGCATTCTTCCTAAATTGATGCTGGCTGATAAGATTGTGGACCTTGTCCCTGACCAAACTTCCTACCCTGCGGACCTACACGGATGAACACCCGTGCTAAGCTATAAAGCTTAGCGGGGAACAACTACTATATGCACATGAATATTATTCACAAGTATGCAATTATAAAGTATATGCACAACATATTAGAAAATTCATTAAATCAATGGATCATAAATTATCAACTGTATACATATTCCATTTATCTTATTCATTTGCCTGCTCAATTTCCTGTGGGAGTGGATAACGGGTACTGTGGATACCAAAGGTATCAAATCTGTGAATACCCGAAGGTATTGAATCTGTGGACCCTTTGGGTCAAAACTATGGTCCCATATAGAGACAACTGTGGACTCATAAGAGTCAGACTATAGCAGCTGCAACTATAACCCTATAGGCATGCCTATCTATCCACGACCAAGTCTTTAAGTGCATGCTTAATTCGATTACTTTTCATATCATGTGACATTGCATCAGCAGATACCATTATAGCATTAGTAAATGCAAGAAAACTTTACTATCATTTATTACTATTCTTTATTGTCAAAATAATCATTTATTTGTATTACAAGAGAATAACGCATGCATAAACTCATTTAAGGTAATAAAACATACCTTGTTGTTATTAGCGAATCTGGTAATTAAAGAGATGCCTTACTATAAACTTGTAATTCAGGATGATTTGTAAGCTCAGAAGGGTTTAGGCCAATTTTAAATTCCAATTGAAGTCATAAAAATACAAATATTAAAATAGAACATAAAGGCAATTGTCGCGCTCGCGACGAATGTCGCGGTCGCGACGATAATCGCGCTCGCGACAGACAGCGATGGCCTTAAACCACTCTTTGATGTCGCGCTCGCGACAGAAGGCAATGGTCTAAATAAGCATTTCTTGATGTCGCGCTCGCATCATAAGTCGCGCTCGCGACACAAGGCTTCCGCTTGACGTCGCGCTCGCGACATCAAACGACGGGGCAACCGCCTTATAGCGATTATTGTTCAAAAATCCTGTAAATTAATTTAAAAACTCAGATTGCATCTCAATTCCGACATACCAAACGAATTTTTCAGAAAACACTATCTTCTACAAAGTTTTAGGTCTACATTTCTAGTTTTCAAAACACTAAAAATATCCTTAATAGGACCTATAAATCTTTAGATATTTAAGAAAAACCACAGACTGTTTACAAGGGCATATTCACAACCACAGTCAGAATTCAATTCCAATTTTCACTATCATGCAGTGAGAATCAGATTTCGGTCTCTTCTAACAAAATCAAGGTTTACAAGTCTAGTTTCCATACCAATTAGAATTTCATCATTTGAACAACTATAGCTCAAGATATGAGCAAAACACACAGACTAGTCAAATGATCTTTAAGACAGATTTTATGCTTTTAACCAAATCATGCAAATTATCAACTCTAATCAACCTTCAAGCTTATAATCATCCACAAAACACATGAGAGAGACACTCAAGACCTCTCTCATGACAGAATACAAATCTTTACACACATGAAAACTCTGAGTTCCCATACCTTATTTGAGCTTTCTCTTCTTCAACCTTGAAGAGTTTCTTTCCCCTTTCCTTTGCTTGCTTCACCTTCTATACACATAAGACACCTCTAAGAAACCAACAACTAATCTATGAATCATACACATAAAAGAATAATAAAATCATCTTACCACAAAAATCCAAGTAAAACTTCTCTTCTTTTTTTTTTCCAACACCAAGAATTCTTAGAGAGAGAGAGGATGAGAGAGAGAAGTTAGAGAAGATGAAGATGGAGAGTGAAAAACCAAGAGACTTGGCCGGCCACCCTCCATCAAAATATCCCCTTCCCTTTCTCAATTATTGGCCCACATGTCACTTAAACCTCACTTTTGCCAATAAGTCCTTGAACTTTCTTTATTTCTATTCTTACCCCAATTTTTTTACTTTTTTTTTTCAATTAAGTCCTCATACATGCAATTACACATAGATAACAATAATTAATTAATGATAATTCTTCTAGGGTACACGGAGGGGTATTACATTTATAGGAGAAAGAATAATAGATTAGACGGTAGATTAGGTAGGGATGAAGAAAATCTTGATAGTGATGACCCAGAAAGTGATGATAGTAGGGATAAGTTGGATCTAAATGCAGTAAAGGGTGTGGATCTTCCTAGTAGGAGGAGAACTATAAAAGTTTATTATGATCCAAAATGTGAGGTGACATTATAAGAACTTGGGATGATTTTTTGAGAATGCTGTGCAATTCAGGTTGGTAGTTGTTGACTATGCAGTTGAAAATGGTATTTAATTGAAGGTTATACCTAATGAGAGGAACAAGGTAAGGGGTAAATGTAAAGTAGAAAGGTGTGAGTGGGAATTATATGCTAGTATAGAGGAAAATTTAGGAGATTTCAAGATTAAGAAATATAATCCCTATCATTAGTGCTTCAAGAAGAATAATAACAAGCACCGTACTTCAACATTCATTGAAAAAAGTTTGAAGAAATAATACTATCTCAACATAAGATAAAGACATGAAAGATTCAGGATTAAGTTAGGGAAAAATGGGGTCTTTATGTTTGTAGGACATTATATACAAGGCTTAAGATGATGGTGATAAGCAAATTCATGGGTGATAAGCAAATTCATGAGGGATTGGAATCTTGAGTTTAGTAGGTTAGCTAACTATCGTTATTATATCAAACAAACAAATCCTGGTAGTTCAGTTTGGATTAGGACTACTAAAGAGACTGAGCATGGAAACAACCTATTTGTGTACATGTATGTCTGCTTTAAAGCTCTTAAAAAAGGGTGGAAGGAAGGTTTTAGGAGAGTTAATGGGCTAGATGGATGCTTTCTAAAGGGAATTTGCAAAGGAACTGCTTGTTGCTTATGAAAAAAATGAGAACCAGCAAATGTTTCCAATTATTTGGGCAATTGTTGACTAGGAGACCAAATGTTCTTGAAATTGGTTCCTGAATTACTTGATTTAAAATTTGGAGCTTGGTGATGAAGAAGGGCTGACCGTTATCTCTAATATGCAAAAGGTAATTACAATTCATATTTTTATAATTTACATATTTGATATAATATTCTAATTTAGTTGGAATTTTTTTTTATAATAGGGTTTAGTGCAGTGCATGTAAGAATTGCTTCCTCAATCTAAGCACATAATGTATGGTCTAATTTGAAAAAAAATGGAGTTAGAGCCTTCACATTGCCATGCAACCGCCGCTCATGAAGCCGACAAGGAAGCTTGGGTTCAGATCGCCGCGCCGCTGCCACCTTCTCCGATCTTCTCAGCTGTCGCCCCTGTCGGTGCCACCATTCCGTTCCTTTTAGCTCCTTCCACCACTTATGTAATACCCCTCAATATACCCTAGAAGAATTATCACTAATTAATTATTATTGCCTATGTTTAAATAAGTATAATTGTGTGTAAAAAGAACCTAATTGAAAAGCTTAAGAGTAAGTTTTGGGCCATAAGTAGAAATAAAAGAAATTGAGGGACCCATTTGCAAAAGTTATGTTGTGAGAGACATTTGGACCAATGAAAGAAGAGGAGAGAGGGATATTTTGGGGGTGTAGTGGCCGGCCAACCTCTTGGTCTTCACTCTCCATTTTCATCTCCTTTCAACTCTTTTCTCTCTCATTCTTTCTCTCTCTAGATTCCTTTGAATTGGGGTAAGGAAAAAAAAGAAAGATTTACTTGGTTTTTGAGCTTAAGGTAATTCTATTATTCTTTGATATATATGATTTATAGATTCGCTTGTTGGTTTACATAGAGGTGTCTTATGTTTATAGAAGAAGAAGCAAGCAAAGGCAAAGGGAAGGAAACCCTTCAAGGTTGAAAAAGAGAAAGCTCAAACAAGGTATGGGAACTTAGGATTTTCTATGTGTGTAAAAGTTTATTATTTGTCATGAGAAAGATCATGAGTGTCTCTCTCATGTGTTTTGTGGATGATTATAAGCTTAGAAGTGGATTAGAGTTGATAATTGGTATGATTTAGTTGAAGATATGAAATATGTTTTAAAGATTATTTGAACAGTCTGTATGCTTTTGCTCATATCTTGAGCTATAGTTGCCTAAATGATAAAATTTCAATTGGTATAGAAACTAAACTTGTAAACCTTGATTTTGTTAGAAGAGACCGAAATCTGATTTTCACTGCATGATAGTGAAAATCGAAATTGAATTCTGACTGTGGTTGTGAATGTGCCCTTATGAACAGTCTGTGGTTTTTCTTAAATATCTAAAGATTTACAGGTCCTATTGAGGAGATTTTAATGCTTTGAAAACTGAAAATATAGGCCTAAAACTTTGTAGAAGATATTGTTTTCAGAAAAATTCTTTTGGGATGTTGAAAGTGAGATGAAATCTGAGTTTTGAAATGAATTTATTTGGATTTTGAGCAATAAGCTTGGAGCGTTCGACTCGTCGCTTTTCGTCGCGAGCGCGACTAGTGTCACGAGCGCGATAGCAAGCGGCAGCTTTGTGTCACGAGCGCGACTTATGCCGTGAGCGCGACAGCAAGCGACAGCCTTGTGTCGCGAGCGCGACATCAAAGAATGCTCATATAGGCCATTGTTGTCTGTCGCGAGAGCCATTAACGCTGCGGCCGCGAAATTCGTCGCGAGCGCGACAATATGCCTTTATTTTCTATTTTTGATATTTGTATTTTATGACTTCAATTGGGATTTAAAATTTGCCTAAACCCTTCTAAGCTTACAAATCATCCTGAATTACAAGTTTACAGTAAGGAATCCCTTTAATTGCAAGATTTGCTAATAACAAAAAGGTAAGTTCTATTACCTTAAATAAGTTTATGCATGCGTTATTTCCTAGCAAAATGAAAATAAATGGTTGCTTTTACAATAAAGAATAGCAATAAATGATAGTAAATTTTCCTTGCATTTATTAATGCTATAGTTGTATATGTTGATACAATGTCACAAGATATTAAAAGTAATTGAATTAGGCCTGAAAGACTTGGTTGTGGATAGATAGGCATGCTTATAGGGTTATAGTTGCAGCTGCTATAGTCTGACTCTTATGAGTCCACAGTTTGTCTCTATATGTGACTATAGTTCTGACCTAATGGGTCTACAGATTTAATACCTTCGGGTATTCACAGATTTGATACCTTTTGGTATCTATAGTACCCGTTATCCACTCCCACAGGAAATTGAGCAGGCAAATGAATAAAATAAATGAAGTATGTACACAGTTGATGAATTACATTAAATGATCCATTGAATTAACAGTTCTTTTTATTGTTCATGATTCCTTTACATTGCATTGTCAATAAGTTATTCATTTACACTACAATGGCATGCTTGTGGATAATCACTATGAGTGGTTATCAATATACATATGCATATATATTAGTTGTTCCCCACTAAACTTTATAGCTTAGCACGGGTGTTTATCCGTGTAGGTCCGCAGGGTAGAACGTTTGGTCAGGGAAAAAGCCCACAATCTCCAAAGCCGACATCAGATTAGGAGGATAAATTTTGAAGTATGAAACTCTTTTTGTGTCTTTTGAGATGGTTAAAGATAAATTTGTATGTAAAGTCATGTCATTATTAAGTTATGTATATGATATCCTCTAGTACGATAAAGCATAGCCTCAAATCCGTCATGATAGGTATAGTATGATTATATATATATTTATATATGCATCGATAACAGATAATTCATAAAGAACTAACAGGATTAATAGAATTGATAAATGTAATTAGTAATAATAATTAGGATTATCAAGTATAGTCATTACAACTTAGCTCCCCTCTCTCTCTTCTTTTAGATGATTCCCGACGGTGGTTGAGAGGGTTGATGGCACCGGTGGTATTTTTAGGTTGAGATGGTGCCTTTGATGTATGTCGTTCCTCTTCTTTCGCCGGCATCATGTAGATCGAAGAGAAGGATTGACCTGTGATTTTTGTTAGATTTCGATCAAATTTGACGACGATGGAGCGCGTGATCACCCATCGTAGAATCTCTGGGCCTAGATCTTCAAGTGGACACCGACGGTGTCTTTTCGATGGGCCTCCGACGACCGATCTGGCGAGCCCAAGGATGACAAAATGTAGGAAAAAATGCGGAGATAGATGCTAACGGGTATGTGGGTACAAACTACCATTGATTTCATTTGATTTTGAATTATATGATAAATTTTATATTAGGTAACTATATAAATTTAAGAAATAATGAGAAATAATTTGAGATAATAATATATAGATGAGAATAAAAGAAGAAATCAAGCAATTAGTTGGAAAGCTAATTGATGCCTAATGATGCCCATGAAAGTCTTAAATGAAATATGGTGATTTATTAGGAATTAAGTGCAAATATAACATCCTAGTGATAAAGATATATGTTATGATGGAATTAAGTTAAAGATAATATATGAGTATGAAATTATATATAGAATATAATGATGTTTATGAGGGTAGCAAAAAAAACATTAAAATAAATTAAGTGTTAATTGATATTAAATAGTATTTTACGTATAAAATATGTTATATTAATGTAGTGGAGTATAATTAGAATAATTCGAGTTAAATAAACTTAGTAACATAATATGCATTATAGATATATATACTTAGTAATGTAACATTGTGTGACTATATATATATATATATATATATATATATATATATATATATATATATAAATGAAAAAAAGGGGATGAAATAAATTGATATAAATTAATAATGTGATGAATTAATGTAAGATGAATATGAGTAATGTAAGAAAAATAAATTAAAATTACTAGATTACCTAATGATCGAATTAGACACCTATAATTAATATAACATAATAGGTTAACTTATTTGAAGTATTTAATAAAAAAAATTAAGTAATATAAGATACAAGAAAATAATGGCCGAAAAATATATATAATGGCCGAAATATATAAGGGGATGTAAAATGTAAAAATAATGTTTAGTTGAAAAATTAATAATAATTAGGTAAAATAAAATATAAGAAATGTAATATTGTTAGCTGAGTGAAAATATAACGAGGAAGGACCCTAATTACATTACAATTACATAATGTAAAAAGTTAATGAAATTTGGGATTTATTATAAGTAGTTATTTCACCATGAAATGACTATAAACGAATAGAAAATTTTGTATGATATGAAATTGGAAAGAGAAACAATTCATAAATGGAAAGAAAAATCTATTGATGCCGAATGATGAATATGAGTAAATTTTATAAATTATTCACAGTTATATGATAATGAGCTTCTATGTGATTAATACATAATGGATGAGCTTAATTGAATATGTTAAAAGAATGATGTGACTAAAATAGAATAATAAGGAAAAATAATAATGCATAAGTGTAATAAGAAATGAAAATTTATTAATGCCCTTAGTGTCAGTGAAAAATCCAATTTTTGGATAGTATGGCTAGCCATAAAAATTAATTTCGCGGGATACCATAAGTTTATATGATATTTGTCATAAAAATGACTGATATATGAGATTGAACAGCCGGCTTATTATATGTATTAGTACTGAGATTTTGGTGTTGCACCTAGTGGTGGGATCCTCCTAATACACCGTATTTACGTTCCGTTTATCCAGTTCTTGGTTGTCCACGACTAGGGGCAAAATGGTAAATTTTGTATGAAATCAGAAATAAAAGTAAATATGATAACTTGGATGCCATAAATGTAATTAAACGATAAATAATGTGAAAAATAATATCAATGAGATAAATAAGGGCAAGATTATAATTATGTGATAAATAAGGGTAAATTGATCAATTGAAGCAAAAAATAGTGAATAAAAAAGTTAAAGTAGTTAAATAAGACAAAAGGGACAAAAATGTAGTTAGTTAAAAGTTAAGGAACTAAATTATAAATTTATCATCTTTGAGAAATTCAAAGAATTAAAAAGGTAATTTGTGCATTGAAAATTAAGTAAAAGTCAAATAAAGCCAAATGAGTCAAAATATAAGTTAATTAGAGAAAATTATAAATTTGAATATTGATATAGCAATTAAGGAAATTAAATTGAATAGACAAGTTAAGAAGGATAAAATCATCAATAGTAAAAATATTAAGGATCAAAATGTAATTCGTCACCATGAGAGAAATTTTAGGGTATAAATTTGTAATTTATGCATTTAATTTAAATTAAAGGCTAAAGGAAGTTAATCCAGTCAAAATTGTGATCAAAATTGATTAAGTTAAGAAAAAGTCAATTTTGGAAAAATTGAGAAATTAATTAGAAAGAATAAGTGATAAAGACATTTAAAGTAAATTATGAGTATATTAAGAATAGATCATGGAGTTATATGATAAAAGGAGATTACAAGGATTTAATTTGTGACTTCTATTTAGTGAGGAAAGAAATGAAATCAAATAAGAAAAAAAAATATATTATAAGGATAAAGAAAAGTAAAAAAGGTCGAAAGAATTAAAATGAAGAATAAATAAAAATTTAATTGAATGAAATTTTGAGTAGTTGTATCCACCACTAAGGACATAGTTGCTTAGCATGCGGTTGTTGACTGCGAGCAGGAACAGAAAATTTCGGGATATGAAGAAGAAATTTTGAATGGCATGTACATAAAGATATTGAGATCGAATAAACTGAGGTAGAACGATTTTATATTTAATGCCCGGCATTTTATATTTAGAATCATTATTGTTTTAGTAAATGATTTTGAATTAATAGATATTTGTGTATATCTGATTAGTATCTCTGTATATGTATGGATATATAGATGAGAGTAGAGTGTTACATTTTTACTTTAGTATATTATGATTTATAATTTTTAGACACAATCTTTTTTATTTTTTTAAAAAAATAGTTTTGATTTTCAGTTTTTCAGTTAACCAAACCAAATCGATCAAAAATTTCGGTTTGTTTTGAATTTGGTTATTCTATAAGTTGAGTTCGGTTGATAAAAATAATGAAACTTCGGTTTTCGATTATTTTGGTTTGGTTATTGAACCGAACCTACTGTTGCTCTCCCCTAATCTAGACTGATTCTAATTTTTGCCAATGACCCGGCTTAGACAATTTCCATCCCAGCTGGTTAAGCTCCAAAATCAACATAAATAAGCTATAAACTTCATGATTCTAAAACATAAGCAATTTAAATATAAAACACATAAAACACACACTAATTAAACTCACAAACATACTAAAAACACACATGAATATAGTATAATTTGGAGTTATCTCAAATCATAACTGCTTACTTAAAAATTCAAACAAAAAGCAAAATGTTTGTAGTTACATAAATTACTAATGGTTACATTACCAAATGCCTGACGTCAAATTTAACCAACAATCCAATTTATATTAGCCATTAAAAAAAATTAATTACATAAATAACTAATGCTTGCATTACATAAATCCAGCACCCACGACACAAAGAATAAAATCACAAAAATTACCCAATTCAAATAGTTCATTCTCCCTTTCCTTTTCTTTTCCTCCTCTGCCTTCTCATGTTGCTTGATCCTATTCAGTAATCCCCATATCATCTTTTTAGCCTGATCATGGAATTCTTCATCAACCCATCTAAAGTATCCACAATCCCTTTCCTCCTAATGCAAATCACAAAATAGAGTATTCACATTACACACATTGTTCAACAATCAGAATACATAAACAATCTCATTACTAATTATCTTTCTAAGCCTGCATGCAACAAACCTCCTTTTAGGATTCGATTGCTTCCATCCAATAGAGAACACTGTATACTCACCACAACAATAAATCTCCACTGGTCGGTTCATGCGGTAAACTTATAGATGCACTGAAGAATTGTTAGATTAGGAAGAATCACAAGAAAAAACCAATTGGGATCTGGGATAACGAGAGAATTTAGATGATGGAAACTAAAAATTTTGTGTGATAAGAAGGAGAAAAAGAAATTTTGGCGATGGAGAGAGGGAGATAATGAATTTGTCGATGAATAGGAAAGAGATGAGGATAGCATTTATATCCTACAAATGTCATAGTTGACAATAGGTTCTTAGTTCCTTCACGCACTCCATTTGTCTTGAAAACTATAGTCACTGCCATGTCGTAAAAAAATCTTTAAAAGATGAGCAATTATAGAAATTAAGTTTTTATTTGATCTTTCTGATAGTTTAAATGTCAAAGTGAACTTTTAGGACAAGTTTGAGAGGCTGGAAATGGGTTTATCCATATATATATATATATAGTTTAAAGTATTTAATTAAAATAATTTGATTGATTCAATTTGATTATCCGATACATTTTTGTTGAATTTGGTTTTTTAAAGTTTTTAATACAAATTAAACTTTCACTAATAATACAGAAAGTATATTTATAAAATATAAATAAAATTATAAAATTTCAAATTACATAAAATGCACAAAATTGATAAAATTATTGATTTTTTTTTGAATTTATACAATAATAATAGTGAATAATAATAATATGCCTCAAGTAATTTAATTTTCAATGAAAAACTCAATTTATATATTATTTATAGCAACATTCTAAATCACTTTTTCATACAAGAAGGATCATAATTTCTATCATGGAAGACAAATAACTTACACTTCCAAATCTAGAATGACTAACTTACATTATAAAAGTTTAAACTGTATTCAAAATTAATTAACAAAAATAAATTAAATTTAAACAACATAAATAAAATATAAACAAACAAAACAATTAAATTTAAAATCAAATTTCGGTTATCAAAATAAAAAAGCAAAATAAATTAAAAAATTAAAGAACACAAAATGAAAAATAAAGAAAAAATTCATATCTATATCTATATAAAAATTATTACACAGCAAGTTGAAAAAACAAACAAATTACAAGAAAATGAAAAATAAAATCGAAAATAAAAAGATAAATGGGGATGGAATTGCCGTCTGAAAATGAATGGATGGCAGCCCAAAATTAAAAGAACAAAATTCCTTAAATTGAAAGAGCAGTGAAATTTTTAAACTTCAATGGTACATGTTTATTTGGTTTGGTTTGTTAATCAGACCCTTTGCATAACCCTAACTAAGTAGGGATGAGCAAATTTCGGTTCATATCGAAAAATTGAACCGAATAGATCGATTTTTTAATTTGATTCGGTTTTTTGATTTGATTTTTGATTTTAAATTTTAGAAACTTCAGTTTTTTGGTTCGGTTCGATTTTTGAAAGAAAAAATAGTAGAAAAATCGAATTGAATCGAAATTCTATATATTTTTTATTTTTTTAATTAAATAATTATTTTATACATGTAAATTATCTTATTTTGAGTTGTAAATTATATGAGTATATTTATCAATTATTAATATTTATTTTTAGGTGATAATTTAAAATTTTGACGATTAAATTGAAAATCAATTAAATAAAAAAATTTATTTAATGGTTTTATTGTATTATTTATTATATATTTTGGAATTATACCTTTAATTTAATTTTTTTGTACAATTTAAATGTTTTTACTTTAGTATATTATGATTTATAAATTTTTATAATCTTTAAATACTATTTTTATTTTTTAAAAATTAGTTTTAATTTTTGGCATTTCGATTAACCGAACCAAATTGATAAAAAATTTTCGTTCGGTTTAAATTCGGTTATTTTATAAGTTCGGTTCAATTGATAAAAATATTGAAAATTCAATTTTTAATTATTTCGGTTCGGTTATTAAATCGAACCGACCATTGCACAGGGCTATGTCCAAGTGTCGCGCGTGAAATTCAAGTAAAATGTAAGGATGAATAAAGAAATTTACAAGTTGAGATGTTTAAACGGCCTTTAAGAAGAAAAATGAAAATATGGGAAAGGCAAAATGTAACAAGTGGAGGTGTTTGTCATGTATTTGGCAAATCAAAATGGAAAGATGAATAGGACCCATATTAGCTTGCTCGCCCATTTATGGAGCGGTGGCGGTGGCGGTGGCTAATATAGGTTTTACCCAAGCCTTCAAATTCACCCTGCTTTCTGTTACGTCTCTCTCAACCAAAGCTTACCTCTCACTTCAAAAACGACCCCTTTCACCCACCGAACCATCACCAATTCCACCACCGCCTAACGTATTAACAACCACACAATAGCAATACTACTCTTCCTCCAAATCCACACACAGAAAATGAACATGTACCGAGACGTTTCAAGCTGCAACACCTATAAGTATGGAGACGCTTTGTATTGGGACACACGCTATGTACAGGAGGGAGGTAACTTTGATTGGTACCAGCGTTACTCTTCTCTTCGCCCCTTTGTTCGTCGTTATATTCCCACTTCCTCTCGCGTTCTCATGGTTGGCTGCGGAAATGCCCGTAATTTTCTCATCACTTTCTGCCTGCTTTTGCTGCTCTGGTTTTTCTTTCTGGTTTCAATTTTAGTTTCAATTGCTCAGTTGACGGCAGAATGAATTGGGTTTGAGTCATATTCTTGATTGAGCTTGATATGGCTACTGGGTTTGTTCGGGTTTTTGTTTTTAGTTTCTGGGTACCTTAATCTTGAAGTGTTAAGCTTCTGGATCCGCCTATTAAAAATCTACCCTTGTCTCATGGCGTAGTATGGAGCTGTGATAATCATAGAAGTGACACCTTATCTTGAAGAAAGATGATACATTTTGTTTAAAATGTGATTGTTATGCATTTTAATTTGAAGCAGTGGTCTCTAGAATTTTTAAATTTATAAGGAATTCCTATGTAATTAAAGTGTGACGACTTCTTTATTGTCTGATTTATGGGATTATTTTAGTGGTGTACTGTTGACAGAGGAAAATTGTCGTTAATCATTTAATGTTGTTGGAGACACTCTTTGAAGTCTTAGTTGTTATATCCATAAATTTTCACATATGAACATTTATTGAGATTACTCTGGTTAAATTTATGATATAACGCTGAAGGTTTTGGATCTTTATTGATTTTGCAAACTACATGTTTACTGACTTGATCTCTTCCTTCCCAAAGTGATTCATTTTCTGTTGAAGCGCTTTTGATGCTGAGTATTCCAACTATATTCTTTTTATAGATTCTATGTACAACTCTGACTGTGGATAATGGGATTTTGTTTCCTGTGCTTTAGTCATGTCCGAAGACATGGTAAAGGATGGATATGAAGAAATTATGAATGTTGACATTTCTTCTGTGGCTATTGACATGATGAGAAAAAAATATGAGTACATCCCTCGGCTCAAATGTATCCTCTTTAAGAATCTTTTGATTCCTTGTAAAACTTAAATTTACTTTTTTCATAAATAAGTCCACCTGTGACTTTGCAAGCTTCTTATCAATAAATTCTAGACATGCAAATGGATGTTAGAGATATGAGCTTCTTCCTGGATGAGTCTTTTGATGGTGTCATTGACAAGGGTATGGCCTTCTTCCTTCCTACTATGTGCTCATTCGGGTGTATTATATGTTGACTTTGTTCTTGCTGCTTAAATTCACAACCATATTGACTTATGGCTCACTGATTCTTGATCCAGGAACTCTTGATTCCTTGATGGTAATGATGCGGTTTCCAAAGTTTTCACAGTTTCTTGTTAACGTTTGGCCTTTCAGAATAATTAACACTATCATTTCATTGTTTTCATGTTTAGTGTGGAAATGATGCTCCAATTAGTGCTGCTCAGATGTTGGGGGAAGTGAGCAGGTTGTGCCTGGAAAAAAACTTTGCTGGTTGCATTTCTGATTGTGTTTGCATTCAAGATTTGATCTCTTATTCTTCTTAAATCTACAGTAATGCCATTTAAGCTATTATTTGCATTGTTCCTTACTACCCGTTTCCCCCATTTTGCTTGTAGGCTTCTTAAACCTGGAGGAATTTATATGTTGGTAACCATACACCTGATGACAGTTTTGTTAGTTACATATTCATTATATGTGTGAAAGTTCTTAAAATACGATGTTTACTTTCTTTCTTTCTTCTTCTTTTTCTTTAAATTCAGATAACCTATGGTGATCCCACTGTAAGGATGCTTCATTTAAGCCAACCTCTATACAATTGGAAAATTGTATTGTACATAATACGTAAGTTTCCTCCTCTAAGATTTGCAGAACATTCTGTGTACATTTGTTTTATGGAAGTGTTTTTGAACTTATTGTCAATTTTTATACAAACTCCATTTTATACAGCTAATTTTGCTATTCTTTTATTACTATTATGGCTACATTTTGAAGTACAGAATCCTTGTTAGGATAAAAACCTGTACTGAAATAAATAGTGATGAATTTTCCTTTTCCTTTGTGATTGAAGTGAAAATCCCACAAAAGTTGCAATTGCTATGGCAATTTATAAAAACGGCATTTCAATGTTGTTAGAATACCTCAGAAACTTTAGATGGGGACAATAACAGCTAGATTACAGAGCATTGACTAATAACTAGTATCCTTAGGCAAAGTACATAAATATGTCTGAACTTGAATTAAAAGGTCATTTGGCACCTCCAGCTTATCACCTTAGGCAAAGTACATAAATATGCCTGAACTTGAATTAAAAGGTCATTTGGCACCTCCAGCTTATCAGGCGGCCTGTAGCATATCTGAGCTTCTAAATCTTGTATCAGATGCAACCCCTATTTTCCTTGTGGCATGGAAGTTCAAATCACATACTTGAGGCGCATGGAGTCAAGAAAGCGCATGGCAGCAGGGATTTTTCTTCTTTCAACCTAATCAACTCAAGCTGACCTAGAAAGGAAAACCTTCACGATGAATTTTTCTTTTAAAAAAAATAAGGAAAAAAAAATTCTTAATGTTTCTTGGTGGAGGTACATGAAGCCTCCATTTTATCCCTTGGGAAACTGCCACCAGCAGAAAAGCCCCTTCTCTGTCACAACCATACCCCTTACGTACTCCCTTTATTTGGTTCGGGTTTTAGAATGTGATATTAATTTAGTAAAAGAAGATGCTGTTAGAAGTTTACAGAAATTGACTTGAACTTCTGATAATGCTTGTCAGAAGCACATGTTGATGTTATTGTTCTATTAGCAATAAGCATTACTATGATGCTAGTGGAAAACACATTGGTTCACCTTGTGGGGTATTAGAAAATCTTGTTGCTTTTAAAGAAATAAAAGGATTCATGTTTGAAGAAGGCTCTGTTTAAAGATTGATCAACCTTGTAAGGTCAAGAGATGAGTCTATACGGGGAACTTCAATCAAATTTTATAGAATGTTGCTTCTTGTGATGAATCAGTTAGGCAATTGGCAGTTAAAGAACGCGGAGTTTTGCGGTAATTCATCTTCTCGATCCAAGAATTGTATTGACTTATAGTTCTAGAGAGATAGCGTTAAGGGCAATTGAGAATTTATGCTTCTCTTAACAAATTATATTAGTACCATGAAAAGCTACGGATTCATCAATTAGCTGCTTTCATTTCCTTTTAATGGAGATGTTTCAGTTCAGTAATTGGCATTAAAAGTGGCATTTAGGCTATCTGGAATACTGGTGTAAGCTAGGAACAATTCAAACCGGAACTCATGAGACGATTCAGTGGGAACTGCTCTTCCAGCCCGTATGAAGAATTAGCTGATCTCCAGCAACTAGGAACTGTAGAGGAGTATATAGAGGAGTTTGAGTTTGTAGCTGTAGCTGCCCCTGAATTGCCCGAAGAACAGTATATAGGTTATTTTGTAAATGGACTTAAGGAAGAAATTAAAGGCTGGATTAAAGTACATCAACCTGATGATCGGGTAGAGGCGATGAGGTTGGCACGCTCCATTGAAGCTTCGTTGCAAGCAGGAAAGGAGGAGATAGGGAATTCCAGAGCAACAGCCCCATCGATGAAGGGGAGTCCAATTAAACACTAGATGGGTCAGTTTTCTTGGAGTGGGCCGAACAGATCTGGAAGCCCATACCCAAACACCACAACCCATTTTGGGTCCATGCAAAACAGGAACTCCAGCAATTCCATCGTGAATCAGTCCTCTGCTGCCCAATTTCATTCTGATGGTAACCGACTGAACACCAAAAGAACCTCCATCAGGGAGCTTTGGAAGACGGAGTGGGAGGAGCGACGAAGGAAGGGGTTGTGTTTTCAATGCGGTCAAGCCTATTCTCCTCAACATCGATGTCCCAAGGCTCAGTTAAGGGTGATGCTGTTAGGGGATGAAGAGGAAGTGGAAGATGACGAAGAATTCTTTGAAGTTGAGGCTGGGGAGACAGATGCGTCGGTGGATGGAGAGTGTAGGGTCCTGGAAATTGGCGACCACAGTGGTTGAATGGACAGACCAGTGGTATCGAGTAGCGAATTATGCACTCTCAAGATTTTGGGGACTGCAAATGCCATTCCCATCTTGTTATTGATTGACAGTGGAGCCACGCATAACTTCATCTCTCCACATTTAGCTTCTGTTTTGGGATTGCCGGTACAAAACATAAGAACTCTTGGGATCAAGTTGGGTGATGGGAATGTAATTGGCATTGATAAGAAGTGCACAGATATGCGGTTTCAAGTAGGGGACTACTGTTGCAAAATCGATGCATTAGTTACAGAACTAGGGGGAATTGACGTCATTTTGGGGGTTGAATGGCTGAGGACGCTTGGCTATGTCACAACAAATTGGGCTCAAGGGAAGCTACGTTTCTGTGAGAAAGGAACATGGATTGAACTAAACGGGGTATCCACTGACAAAAGCCCAGTCCCTTCTTTACAACTGTGGATCGAGGGACATTTAAGCAGCTTAAGGGATACGGGCTGTGCCATAGAATCGACGGCAAAGGAGAATTTGGCCCACTTGACAACCCAACAGCAGGCGCAATTGATCCAACAATTCAAGATTTACAAGGAGGTTTTTACAGAGTTAGAGGGTCTACCTCCCAAGCGCAATGTTGAGCATGGGATCACTCTTTAGCCAGGCCAAGAACCAATCTGTGTGCGTCCCTATCGATATCCCCACCATCACAAAGAAGAGATACAGAAACAGGTAGCTGAGATATTAGCCAAGGGAATCATACGTCCCAGTCGGAGCTCCTATTCAAGTCCTGTTATTCTGGTGAATAAGAAGGATCAAACGTGGCGTATGTGTGTGGACTACCGAGCTCTGAACAAAGCCACTGTCCTAGACAAGTATCCAATACCAGTGGTGGAAGAGCTTTTTGATGAGTTGCATGGAGCGAAGTTCTTCACTAAATTGGACCTCAAATCTGACTACCACCAGATACGGGTTCGACTTTCCGATGTAGAAAAGACAGCATTCCGTACTCACGATGGGCATTATGAGTATTTGGTAATGCCTTTTGGTCTTATGAATGCCCCAGCAACATTCCAATCGGCCATGAACGATATTTTCAGACCCATGTTGCGTAGGTATGTTTTGGTGTTTTTTTTGATGATATTCTTATTTACGGTAAGAACTGGGAGGATCATGTGTGGCACGTAGAATCAGTTTTGAATGTCTTAGCTGAACATAAATTTGTGGTGAATGAGAAGAAGTGTAGTTTTGGCCAAAGTTTCGTAGAGTACTTGGGGCATATTATTAATGGGGAGGGGGTGAAGGTAGATCCCAGCAAAACCAAGGCAGTAGAGGAATGGCCGATCCCCACTTTCGTGAAAGGTGTAAGAGGATTCTTAGGCTTAACCAATTATTACCGGAAATTTATTGAAGGTTATGGGAAGATTGCAAAACCATTGACAGAGTTAACCAAAAGAAACAATTTTAAGTGGAACAACCAGGCACAAACAACCTTTGATCTCCTCAAGCAGAAGTTGACAACTGCACCACTTCTAGCACTGCCTGATTTTTCACAACAATTTGAACTGGAGTGTGATGCTTCAGGAGGGGACATTGGAGCAGTTTTGATGCAACATAGGAAACCGATTGCTTACTATAGCAAAGCATTGTCTGAAAAGAATCTTATAAAGTCAGCATATGAGAAAGAAGTAATGGCCATAGTTTGGGCTATCTCACATTGGCGACCTTATTTACTTGGAGTCCCTTTTGTTGTGTATACGGATCAACAAAGTATACGACAACTCTTACACCAGCGGATAACCACAATAGACCAGCAGAATTGGCTAGCTAAGTTGCTGGGATACAAATTTGAAGTCCGATACAAACCGGGGAAATAAAATAGAGCAGATGATGCCTTGTCCCGTGTGTGTATCATGACATGGGTACCTTACAGACAATGGTGGTGGGTCCAGAATGGGTGGATGGCAAAGGGCTGAACTTAGGGGCTGACAAGGATCCCCAAATTCAACAAGTGTTAATGGCCTTGAAGGCAAATCCGAAGGCTCGACCAGGTTTTAATGAACGTCAGGGGAGATTATTCTTTAAAGGCCGTTTGGTGATTCCCGCTACGTCTCCTTGGATACCCAAGCTGTTGGCGGAGTTCCATGAAAGCCCGACTGGCGGTCATTCGGGGTACTACCGCACCTATAGACGACTGGCTTCATTTCTTTACTGGTTTGGCATGACTAAAACTATTTAGCGCTATGTCCAAGCTTGTGATGTCTGTCAACGTTACAAGGCCTCCAAATTGGTGCCCGGAGGACTGTTACAACCCTTGTCCCTTCCGGAACAAGTTTGGGAGGAGATTTCAATGGATTTCATATCGGGTCTGCCTCGATCAAAAGGGTATGACACGGTATGGGTTGTGGTCGATCGACTGACTAAGTATGCACATTTTATCCCGTTAAGACATCCCTATACAGCTCACTCTTTAGCTGAAACATTTGTGTGGGAGATTGTCCGTTTACATGGGCTGCCCAAGTCAATCTTAAGTGATCGAGACCCAATCTTTGTAAGCCGATTTTGGCAGGAGCTCTTTAAACTCCAGGGCACCCGACTAAAACTGAGTTCGGCTTACCATCCCGAAACAGACGGGCAAATTGAGGTGGTCAACTGCTGTGTGGGTACTTATCTCCGGTGCTTTGCTACTGATCATCCTAAAAACTGGGTTTACTGGTTGTCTTGGGCCGAATTCTGGTATAATACTACATTCCATGCTTCTATAAACACCACTCCTTTTGAGGCTGTGTATGGGCGCAAACCTCCAACTGTTTTTCAGTATGTGCCGGGTGAGATTCAAGTAGAGGCAGTGGGCAGGGAATTAAAGGACTGTGATGAGGCTCTCCGACAATTAAAACAGCATCTCGCTCGTGCTCAGTTAAACATGAAGACGACTGCTGACCAGCATAGGCACCATGTGGAGTTTGAGGTCGGAGATCGAGTCTTCCTTAAACTGAGGCCTCATCGCCAAAGTTCTGTGTCTGCCCGCATCCACACCAAGCTGGCACCACGGTTCTATGGTCCTTTTGAGGTAGTCAAGCGCATTGGGCGGGTGGCTTACCAACTAGACTTGCCTCTACACGCCAAAATTCATCCAGTTTTCCATGTCTCAGTCTTAAAAAAGGCAATAGGGTCAGCTCCAGCAACATATCATCTTTCGGAAGGACTTGAACCTGATGCAGTCGACTCTTTAAACCCCTTATGTATTTTGGCTCACCGCACTTTGAAACGACATGGAGAAACCGTTCCCCAGTGGCTAATCCAGTGGCAAGAGGGTGGCGTCAAGAATGCCACATGGGAGGATGCGTTTGTCATTCACCATCAATTTCCAGATGTACGTCTTGAGGACAAGACAGTTTCTTCCCCAGTCGGCAGTGATAGCGGGCCATTGGACTTGGCCACAAGAGGAGAGGATAAGAGGCCCATCATCTGGAGGGTTTACTCAAGGAAGCATCATAAGCGTGTTGGTGGGGGCCCAGAAGCTGAGCTGGCAGAATTAGTTATGCATGGGGGAATGTGAGCTTATAAAAGGAGAAGGGGAGCTGTGTTGGGGGTTATGCAGAGAGAAGCATTTGTGAGGCAGTAGAGGCTGTGTGGGAGAGAGGGAGTCTGAACTGTGCAGATTCCTCTCTTAGTTATCTTTTAATCTTTCCAATGTATTTGGCTTATTGTTGTTATTATCGTTGGATTATATTGTTCTTTGTTGAACGATTGAATCATCTAATACAATCACTTCTTCTTCTTACTGTTCTTTCCCTGTTGAGTAGTTATGCTATTTGTTAATTTTTATCAGAATGGAACTGGAAATGCTATAATTGAGGGGTGCATTTGTAGCAAGATTTACAAGTTCAGGCCAGAAGTTGGAGGTGCCAAAAGTTTAGGATTATGCTGCTATCTTTGTATCTACCTGAAATTTTATGCAGTGATGGCTTCTGTCTAATATGGTTCTTAAATACTATAATAATTGTTCATAACAAGCATTGGCTATTTTACACAATATCAAAATTTATCTTTTGGCAATTTTACGTCAATGTCTTTGTCATTAGATGCTCGACTTTCTTTTGCAATTAGTTGGTTAGTTCTTGCGAACAGCTCAAGATTGTTTGCCTGCTGCGTTCACTTCTTTCCTTTCGCACTCCACCAACTATACCCTTGTTGGTCAAGTGAATAATATGGAATATTTTGTATGCTTATACTCTTTAGCACTTTTTCTGAATGGTGGCATGTATTTATCCTATGATGGCTTGTAAAAGAATTATCAAGCAATCAAGTTTAGCTACTGGGTTATTTGGATTTTCCCAGCTATGTTGAATAATTAATATGAATTCTCTTGGTAAATTGAAGGTCTTCTTAGGCCATCTTTGGCTGGGCTTTTGAGAAGCCAAAAGTGGCTTTTAGACAATATAAAACCCGTTTGGATTGTTTGCAAAATTATTAAAAGTGCTTTTACTCATGGAAAGCCCTTTCAGAAGAAAAATAAGGGAAACAATTTTTTCTTTTAATGAAATTTTCAAAATGCCATTGTTATCCTCATACGGAGATTAACAAGTTATAAATTTCATTCATGTCCCTAAAATTCTTTTATCCTACCTAATTCTTACAAATTGCAATTTGTTTTTTAAGTCTTGTAATGGTAAATTATTCTTTTTTTGTTTATTGGTAAACTAATAGTGTTAAAATTTTTTATGTTTAAAGACACAATTATATTATGTTATATTATGTAATTTATTATATTTATTTTAGGTTTAATATTTTAATTTATTTTAATAAAATGTTTAATATTATATTATTATTAAGCATTAAAAACCGTAAAATAGTCATTATTCATATGAATATGAATAATGGCTTCTCCGATACAAACGGAAACAAAAGATCCTTCTGAAATAAGAAGCTATTTTGGAAAATGCTTTCCAAATACTTAAAAGTTTTGGCTTTTACTTCTCTTCTTCTAGTACTTCAAATTCCTGTCAAACGGCCTTATTTGGTTTGTAGTTCTGAAACTTTGCTTTTACTTCCTTTGGAATAATACACTTGACATGATAATCCTAATATCAAGTGTCTATTCCAAGCCACATATTCAGGATTTGATGAGTATTTCCATATTTGGTTATATATATGGCCTTTGTTCAATATACACACTGCATTTATTATTTGTTGCCCTTGTATTTGTTCAAAATTGAGAGTTTTGGACTCGGGTTTTTGTTTAACTTGTTTTCCTTTCGCCTTGTTTGGACCTGTGCCTCTTATTTATTTATTTATTTATTTTTTCCCAAGACTTATTTGTCTGAAACTTGTTAAGCTCCTTAGTGTTCTAACCTTTCTCCATGCTTTTGCAGCAAGACCAGGATTTGAAAAGCCAGCTGGTAGTTCACCATTACGCTCATTTTTGGAACCTGTCCCTATCACTGAGAAGGGCTTGCTTCCAGCTGATTTTGTATTGGAAGATCCAGATTCTCACTTTATATATGTGTGTAAAAAAATGGATGAATCGGCCAAGCTTGATAATTTATCCAGCTTCCCATTGATGGCTAATGTTTTATATTGAGTGCACCAGGAGCACTAGGTTAGTGTTTCCCTTGTACAAGCTTCGACCTTCACCATGTTGATTTGTATGATTGTTGTTGCTTGTACCATAAGGACTAGTCATTGACAAGCTTTCATAATTTCTTGGCGAAGAGGGGTTCTCCAATCAGACTACAATTTGGATATGAAGTAGGACAATGCCAATAAGAAAATTGAATTCTCTTCAAGATTAGTCGGTGGAATAAGACATTCCAGTTGTTATGTACCATTAGCATTGCCTTCTGATTCCTAGTTTAACATTTGTTACGCTAAAAGAATGTATAAGTATTTATTGCATTGTCAAATTTATTATATGGGGATTGTTATTGTAGGAGAAACTTAATTCTGCCCACCAGCACTAATCTTGTTTGGTTTCCTTCTCCAATTCTTAACTAATTTTGTATTAGTGGCAGCTTTGAACTTAACCAGCTATTGGCTTTTAGATGTGAGAGAACTTGTTCCGAAGATGAATCAAGTCACTGGTGAAGGTGAGACTGCTCCTTATTTAAGTAGCTTCTAGTAATTTGACCAGTTCTTTTGAGATGGTGCGCAAAAAGTAAATTTCAACTGTACATATTAACACTGGAGAAAACAATGGCATTGAATTTATTGTTATTATTATGTCAAGTTGTGGGTGAAATAAATGGCAAATTATATATGAGATTAGAATTGAGCGATATTGATACACACACACACAGAGAGACACTCACGTACGTACAAATGAAATAGGGAAGTCACTTGGCCGCCCCTGTTGGCTGAGTAAAATTCTAATGGTATCATGTGCTTTACTCTAAAAAGAAAGCTTTGCCCTTACCGCATATAGTATAGGATGTACACTTTTGTCTTCCCATTGTTTTTGTTTTTATAGGAAAAACACATTGTCTGTAACTAAATTTCAATATTTTTCTATATTAGATTTCTCAACTTTGATATCGGATTCACTTTTTTTTTTTGGATTATTTATAGTGAATCCAATTTAGGCAGAGCTGATAAAATTGAAATTCACGTTTTAGTAATCTCACATGAAGTTAACATAAATGGGAAAAGCACTAAAATACTAAAATATAAAAAATTGAAGAAAAAAAATCAAGTTATTACTTTTTATATTTTTAAAATGATTGTATATTTTTTAATTTTTGTAACTTAATGCGAAATTAACAAAGTATTTTTTAATTGTATTAGTTCCATTTAAATTGAATTGAATGTGAGTAATTCGAAAAATTATAGAAATGTAAACTTTTAAAAATATAGATATCCAATGTTTGTGTACTGTAATTTTGAAAAACATTAGTATGTGATTGTTTGTTGCATCTAAGTAACAAATGATCATTTTAGAAATAATATGACTATGGCTTTTGTTTCCTATTGAGTTATAAATGAAGATAGAAAAGTAAAAGGATAAGAAGCATAATAATAAGAGAGATGGACACGATGCACAAAAACAATAGGAAGTCAATCGGCATTGTGGCTGACTCATTTACTGCCCTTCTATAGTTTGATCATTTACTTCGAAATTTCATACTTTGGTTAGCAAAGTTGTTGATGTTGTTTTTCCTTTGGTTCTTCTTTTTAAGGTAAAAGGAAACAACTTTTACCGTATTATCCAAATGTAAGTTCTTCAAGAGCAAAAGATTTATCATATTTATTTATATTTAATGGATCTATATCCATTTAATTCATAATTGTAACCTTTTTTCTTTTTGACAAGGGATGATCATGGGGTAGGATGAGGAATGGCTCCCCACCTGCTGTCCCGTGCGTGGGCGGGGTGGGGGTGGATCCATCCCAGAAAGTATTTCGGAAGAAAAATTCTCTCATTCCTTTCGCCACTGGGATCTCTGTCCCCATATAAAAAATATTTTATTTTTTTAAAAAATATAATTATAACTAAAATATAATATTTAACAATTAATTGTAATTGAAAAATGAAGAGATTTTTTTAAATAAGGTAATTTAATAAAATATTTGTGAAAATGGGATATGTCAGAAATTATTTATAGGTTTGGGGTCTTTTTTAAAAAACGTAACATTTTGTTGCGTCATCCGAAAGAGGTGTCGGCCCATGTGACTGACTGCAGAGCATTTGAAGACGTAGCAGGTGGCTGCATTGTTAGTGAAATGCCAACATTAACTGAAGACACAATGACTGGCTGCATCTTTCATAAAGTCTGCCATCCTCCACGTGAAGTCTTCGTGCAATAGTTAAATCATGTTGACTCATGGTCGGTGGGTATGATATTAATAGACTTTTCCTTTAAACTTTTCCTATATTAATGTTAGTCTTCTGTTTCTTCATTCTAAAGAGTTAAAGAAAACAACTCTTAAGCTTAACACTCATCCTCTCCCTCTCCCGATTTTGCTTCAAATGATCAAGTGCATTTTTTTTTGTTGAAAGAGGTAAGTATAATATTTTTTGTTCATTTTTTAAATAAAATTGATAAATATTAATTTATATTATTAATTTGTAATTTGTAGGTGTTTATTGTTATTTTATTTAGAGACACAAAGACAGAAAAAAAAAGGCAAGTTATCAATTCTCATTTTATTTGATGTTATACAATATGTAATAATTCTAGTTATTAGAAAAGTAGTTTGATAAATTGTGGAAAATTTAATGTTAATGTTAATCAAAAATAGGTTATGAGTTATGTTATATTAAAATTTGTGCTTAATTTTATTATAAAATCAGTGAATTTTATTTTTTACATGCATTTGGTATTAGTTTTGGTATATTGTATACGGTGAATTATTGGTTTTAGTTAAATCATTGAATTTAAATAAACTAAATGGTTTATCAAACTAAATAAACAAGATATGAAATATTAATTTATTGTAAAATTAATTGTGTTACTATGTAATATTTTTATTTATTTATGTAAATTATAATATTGATCCCGGACAAAGGCCTATTATTTAATTTCTTGCTAAAGTAAAAAAAATTAATGTATTAAAAAAATATAGAAACATTTTTTATTTGTTTGTAAATATTTGTATCCTTAGGAAAAAAATAGTGTAAAAAAGTGAATATTTTAAAATTAAAAAATTGATTTTAAATAATGAAAATTGTATTTAATTTATACGAAATTTATTTATTTTAAATATACAGTTAATTAGTAATAATTTTATTTTATGTGCAAACGTAACATACTACTGTTGGTTTTGCACATAGATTATTAAAAATATGGAACCCTTTAGAAGAGCAGAATTTATTAAAATAGATTATACAATGATGAGCTTTTGACATTGAATGGCAAGCACCGAGCCGATGCGGTTTGGAGCATAACTGTAATTTTATTTTTACTTTATCTTTAAATAGTAGATAATTTTAAATTATATTTATTATATATATTTATCTCATAATTTTATTTATTTCAGGTCGAACATGATTTTTTTTTTACATGTAGAGCTAGTGTTGAGGGATACTATAGGAATATAGATAAAAGGATAATACCTTACCTGCATTTATCAGGTTTTTATGGAGTGTCCCAAATTAGTGCTATGAATGTTAATATAGATTTGATGACTGATTTTGTAAAGAGGTGGAGGCTAGAGATACATACTTTTCACCTTCCTGTTGGTGAGTGTACAATTACTTTGGAGGATATACAAGTACTTATCGGGTTGCTTGTGGAAGGACGAGCTGTTACAGGACATTTAAATTATGACCCACCTAATGTTTATGCTCAGTTGTTGGGGAATGTTCCTCCAGAAGAAGTATTTAGAGGAGCAAAAATAAAAATGAGGTGGTTGACTCAACATTTTAATCACATACCAGCAGATGCGACAGACTATCATATACAATGTTTCGCCCGTGCATGGATCTTGCGTTGTATTGATGGGCTATTATGTCCTGTCTAGGTTAATAATTTCATACATTTAATGTTCCTTCCATTGTTAGAAAATTTAGCTGAAGTCGGTGATTATAGTTGGAGATCAACAATTTTGGCATGGCTTTATAGGGAGTTACGTCGTGCGACCCAACCAGATGCAAGTGGACTTGGTGGCTATCATCATTTAATCCAAATGTGGGTATGGGAAAGACTCCCTCAATTTCGACCGTCCTTTATTGATAAATTTATTCAAGATCAGACGAGATCGTATGGTTATAGGTAATTTTTTTATTATATTTAATGTTGGAATATTCTTAGTTTTAGTTGTTAAAAAATATGGTAACACGTTGATTATTTGTTGTGTAACAGGCAGTGAACCCAATTGGATTTGAGAAATACTAATAATAAAGATGTTAATCGGTATCAAAAGGAATTGGACTTACAGTGCAATGATCAAATTTGTATTTAATTTTGAAGTTATGGTAAATTACTTAATATTATTTATTAAAAAATAATTATTTTGTAACAACAATTTGATGATTATTAAATTATTTTTGTAGATGGAGTGGGAATTGTATAAAAATGTGTTGCACTTGTTGCCAGTTTTTGTACTAGTGGACATGGGAATTGGAGAAAAATGGGGCCACTAGTATGTTTTCATATTATTGAGTGGCACCGGTTAGATAGATATATGAGATAATTTGGTTTGGATTAGCCGATTCCATCCCCTCCGCAGGACCTTGACTCTTTGCATTCTATTGATCTGAAGGGGCATGTGGATCAAAATTGGGAAATTCGATTTGCAAATTTTATTTTTGAGTGGAACAATAGGCATAACCGGGTTGTTACAAGTCGAATTCTTAGTTTATCATTGCATCCGAGATCGCAATATATGCAATGGTATATTAAGAGAACAAGAAGGTTTTTAACCATAGTTAAAGCAACAACGGGTGTATCGATATGTATGTATGTATGTATGTATGTATTTTTATTTTTATTATTATTATTATTATTATTATTTATAATAATTTTTTTATTTGAATGTAGGTCGATGTTGCTGAATGAATATTCCACAGCAACATTGGTTCATCAGAAGGCGATAATATTCGTTTGGCATCAGAAGGCATTTTAGGTGCTACTGGTACATATTATAGGACGTCTACCATTTATCCTCATCAACATGTACCCGATCCTATAGAAATTCCACCACTATCTGTACCATATAACAAGTCTTTTCATTCTAAACATAATAGAATAGGTATGGCATAAAGAAGGATGACTCTTTCAATTCCTATTCATTCGAGTGTGCACCAAGTACCTCAACTTATGACATGGACATATTTTCCTGAAGATACTTTCAACTCCTTTAGTATGCCTTTATACTATCATCGTTGGCAGTATGATGCTGCAACAGGTCATTCTGGATATCATGACGGCGAAGCTAGGCCATCAGGTTTGAATGTTGATCTTAATGTGAGCTTATTTGAAGGAGATGTTACACCATATAACATTTAGGGGCAGAGTAGTATTACGGTACCAGATGATAATTTTTTTAATAAACTTTTTAGTGGTCCTACTGTTGTAGGCATTCAAGGTTTAGTAAATCAACCACTGTATAGCGGTGGATACAATGATCTACATCCATACGGTATGGAACCCGATACCCCTAACCATAGTTTCACATCTCATAGTAGGGGACATTGAATATGTTGTATTGGTGTAATATTTGAATATATGGCGAGTTGCTTATATGAAATTTAATATATTTTCATCAATTACTAAATGTGTTAAAATATAGCATATTACCAAATATATGGCACAAATTAATAAAAATAATAATTATTTATTAACGCACAACATATTACAAAATATATTAAATTTATTAAAACATAATATATCAGTAAATACATGGTTTATAATTTCAATCATTATATTATTGAGTGAATGGTCCAACACCACTTCTAAATATTTTTTTTATTATGTCCAACATTTTCACATTTGCTGCAATGTATTGTATAACCCCGTTCACACCTGTTTATCTCATTGCAAATGCGAGTTGTTCTTGGTCGATCCTTTTTTCTCACTAATGCCATATCATGTTTAATTTTTGAACCATAATACTGTGGCTAATATGCTTTATGGAACATAGGTCGAAATTCACTCTCATAGCATTTATGTGACTCAGTAATGCTATAACAGTTGTTGACAAATTGGAACATATCAATATTCCTATTCATACATGCTGCGATAGCATGCTAACAAGGCATTTTAGTTCCTTGAAACTTACCACACTCACACTCTCGCTTTTTGAAGCTTAATACATATGTGTCTAGCTCGATGTGTGACCTGTGATGCTCCTATCACCTTGAATAATTTATAATGACTATCATAGCAAAAAATAATACATCCTCTAGCCTTGTTGGCCCGTTTGTTCATAATCTCAACACATTTAGGAGTAAAGTGTAAACCTTGTCCCATTTTAATCATGTAAAAACTCCTCCTATTCTCAAAAAATTTTACCAAACGAGCAAAAATATGCTCAACGACGGCAGTTATTGGCATCATACAAACACCTTTTAGAGCGCTATTGACACTCTCAGCAATATTTGTCATCGTATGGCTATATCTATATCCACCATCCTTGGATAATGTCCATTTGTCTAATGATATCTGCATTGCCCAATTGTAGGAATCTTCATCGAGTTCTTTAATTCCATCCATCATCTGTTGGAATTTACGCTGTTGAAATTGCGAACCAACAACATTATGGGTAAACATTATATTACCATATAATAAATTAAAATAAATATTAATTAACATTTTATAACTTACCAGCCTTGTAAAGTAAGTCCTTGATAGTTGAATTTCTATGTTACCTATTGTAATTGCTGACAAAATGTCACAAATAGAATCTATGGAAGCTCATAGGTTCTTTCCATCCACTCCATTCATCCCGAAATAATGCTATTATACCAATGTGTCTATCTGATATTATTGTCACACCAATGCGCTGAGTGACATATTTCTGAATCATCGTCCTAAACCAAGCCCAACTTGATTTATTCTTAGACTCCACAACTGCAAATGCAACTAAAAATAACATGTCATTATCGTCAATAAAGCTGGCTATCATAATATTCTGTTGGAGTTTTCCAGTCAAGAATGTACCATCGATTAAAATAATTAGCTTACAGTGAGCCAAACCACCAATGACGGGTTTAAAACTCCAAAAAACTCTTTGGAACTGCTTGATAGTTGGGTTTTCAATATCCTGTAACACAAATCAGTAGATAGTTTCAGGATTTTACTTTTGTAAAGCAAATAAAAAGGCTGGCAACCTCTCAAATAATTCAACATAACTACTAAAAATAGACTCTAAAGATCTCATCTTCCCATGCCATGCCTTAGTGTATGACACCTCAAAATTAAATTGCTGAATATTGCAGCAATAATGACATCAATAGGAATGGTGGGTTTTTTTTTACTTACCATGAATACTATGCAATTTAGAATCATATCCGAGCCCAATTACCTATGATCCAATGAAAGATTGCCACCTGAATATGAATGTGCCCCCCTGCACCTTGTGATAATCCACATTGGACTTTTTCCTTTCTTTATTGCCCTTAACCTCCATACGCAACCACTTTCAAAGTATATGCATCTAACAACCCAATAGTTTGACTTTGATTCAATCACTCTGAAGTCAATATTTCTCAATATTGAGTATTTTTTTACACAAGATTTAACTTCATCCTTGCGACTGAAAATCAAGCTAGTTGATAACTCAAACATGCCATCCCATGTTTGAAAGTTAGCACTGGCTGATATATTAGCTTGAGATGCTTCAAAGTTGATATCCGTATAATGCTTTGATGGAAATACAAAATTACCTTGCCCTACCTCACAACTTAGGTGTATTGATGCTAATGGACTGGCACATGCTGTATGTTCGGATCTGTCACCATCGCCAAATTCAGAGGTATCACTTCTTGCATCCATATCTGAATTATCTAATTCTGGGTTATCATTAGGAGACAAGTAATCATTGTTAACTGTAACATCTCTAAGATCATACTCATCACCTAAATTAATAGCCAGTTCACCAGCACAATCTACACTAGTACTGTCAGAACTGCGACCTTCAAGTAAATCACCATCTTTTCTACATACATTATGCAAATGCTGACTATGAGTAGCATCTGCTATCTGAAACCCAGAATGACGTTCATTTACATCTTATATATGCGAAACTAAACTTTTGTGTCTAACATTTGGAACATGGGAGATTGCAATTCTCTGTCTAACTTCTAGGACATAAGATACAGAATGTCATTGACCGGTGTGTTTAATACTTTGACTTTGCTCAACTGGTGTACCAATTGTAAAATTTCTATCCGTTGAATGACTTTTTGATCTTGATCCAAATATGTATTTACTTAAAAAATTACCAACCAAGCGGGACCCCACCATAGTTTCTATCAATGACGCAACACATCATTGCGACTTTCATTTAACCAATGACATAACAAGTCACTATGTCTTTACAAAAATTTTAAATTTACAAATAATTTTTGACATATCATATTTTTACAAATATTTTATTAAATTATATTATTTAAAAAAATCTCTCTGAAATATAATATTTATTAATTAAAAAATATAAATTTAATTACAAATCAAATTAATATAATTTTAACAATTAACAAAATTAAAATTAAATATAATTTAAAATTAAATTATATAAATTTAATTAAATTTAATTACTAAATTTTAGAGGTGCGAAAATTTTAGAACGGAAATCATAATTTCTGTCCCCACTTCAAATTTTAAGTCGAAAAATATCACCTTTTTCACGATAATTTTTTTATTCTATTAGGAACGATTTGGAACGGGAGATGGGATTTCCCTCCCAACGATCATCCCTACAAACTCCAAAGGGCAAGAGGCCCCATTTGGCCGTTCATCTGGTAAATTCGCAATCATTTATAGAAATATCTGTAGATTTTTACTGTTCTTTGTTGACTTAAACGGCCTCACTTTTTGAAAATCCTTCACTCATTTTCGTTTTAATCTTTTATTTATAAAATTCCTTATGCAAAACTACAGTGGATAGGTAATGTATCTTCCTTTTTCTTCTTCTTTCTTAAGAAGGGAGAGTGAAGGAGAAAAATACAGGCAATGCAGTTTCCAAATGGACCACCCACAGCACACCGAGTGACCGAAAATAATTATTTTTCTTATTTTCCTTCCACTTATTCCTGAACTAGAAATATTAGAGTGAACCAAGAATGTTTTCCTTAATAATTTTTTAGAATAATTTATTTTTACTTTCTCTCCAAATGAAGAGATTATACATGAAAGAGGAAAATATTGGTCTTTTTCTTTCAAAACCTGGCTTGGAAAAATGAATTCTTTAACAAGCTTTTCACTCACAAATGATTTTTACATAGTTTTTAAAAATCTTTCCAAACATAGGTAAAGTGGGTAAAAATGAAAAGTAGGCACAATAATTTTGAAAACCGAGAAGTGCACTATGCCTTCAAAAACGGCTTTTGGACTGCATGTTTTTCAATTTATATTATTTTCTATTGTTTTTACTCTTACATTAATTTGTATTTTAAATGATATTATTTGCTAAATTTACTCCCAATAATAGTAGAATTCCTATCAGTTACTCAAAAACACTTTAAGATTATAGTAAAATCCTTACTATAAATAATAAATAATGAAAGTGACTAAATCTAGTAATAAATTTGAAATACAAGGAATTCATCTGAGACCAATTTTATGGCAGTTTCTATTACCAAATGTAGCAATAATGAAGTAATGAACTACTAAATGTAGTATAGAATGCAACACGAAGAAAGACATTCATCAAATGGGTCCACATAGACCCATTAGACCATATCTAGTCTAGAAATAGAAAAAGTAAATTAAGCAAGTAAAAAGTTTTTTGTCCTCCAAATATAGAAATGCCATTGCTAAATGTGGCAAATGATAAATAACAGATAGAGCAAAATTTTGGTAAAGATAGGCAGCATGCAAGCAAGAGGAAGAGAAAGAATCATATATTGCAATTAAACTTTATCTAAAATTGGTATTGTCTATAACTAATTGTAGTAACCACTAATTCCATCAGAAGTAAATGCTATTGACCAAAAAACCACTTCAACACAGTAAATATAAACCACTTACCATTACATTTACATCTATATTTGTTAAGCAAAAACAGAAAACTATGTTTGAATTGAAAAATGATCATAAATAACCACCAAATAGATTTTATATACCCTAAATTGGACTACAAAACAATAGAAATGGATTCTACAAATACCCTTTACACCAAAATCAATAACCATCCAAAACATATATATATATATATATATATATATAAAATGCTAAATTTAGAATAATATAAATATTAAAACCACAAAAATAAATTTGAAACTTACAAAATTGGGACGCACCTAGAAGCCTACTAAAGAACAAAAGAAAAGTTAATAGGACCCACAAAAATAGACCACATTAGCACCTAACCACTCCAAATGTAGCAACAGAATCATGCAGCACACTCTATTTAGTATACAGAGCCATGCAAAGTTGCCGTTTCCATCCTCTCTATCTCTCGCCATTTGTGTCAAAGAAAAAAACGTTCCGCTTTCTCTCTCTATAACCCCTTTTATCTTCCTCTCTCTCCATATTTAGCAACCCCAGATATATATATTTTTTAGATTTTATTTTTCCTCTCTCCCTATCTAACTAGAAGGGGAGAAAGCTCTCTGCTTTGTTTTAAAGATTGAAACTTGAATTTTTAAAGGATCGATTTTTATTAGCAATTTGCTTGTTTTGTTGGGTTTTGATCAGTTGGGTCTTTGATTTTTTTGAGAGAGGGAAGATGGGTAGAGGTAAGATTGAGATCAAAAGGATTGAAAATGCAAATAGCAGGCAAGTCACATTCTCTAAAAGAAGAGCTGGGTTGCTCAAAAAGGCTCAAGAACTTGCCATTCTTTGTGATGCTGAGGTTGCTGTCATTATTTTCTCCAACACTGGCAAGCTCTTTGAGTTCTCCGGTTCTGGGTATATGGACTGCATTTTGGTTTACTTATTTGATTTTTCTTACAAGTGCTTGTCATGGACAGAAATTTTCGTGTGCTTGTCATGGACAGAAATTTTCGTTTTGGGATTTTTTTTCGGGTGATTGCATGTGATAAATTAATGGCTGCTTTGGGTTTCTGGTAAATGTTCTTGTTTGGATGGATTTTTCTGTCATTATTCAGAACTTCACTAATTTCTGAATAGGGTTTTTTTTTGGGTGTATTGCATGTGCTTTTTCTTTATTTGTTTGATTATATCTGGATGAGCTTTATTTATGTTTTTTTTTTTTTTCATTTATTCTTTTATCTAAGAGTTCACTAAACTTATGCCATGATTTTTTTAACCTTTTTTTTCCCCTTCATTAATTACCTTTGTAATTCTATATTGTATTTGCTGAAGGGTGAGCTTTTGAAAATTCCTTTTGGTGTGATGTTCTCTTTTACACAATTGTTCCTTCCAGTTTCAACTCCATACAGATCATGTTGGCTTATTCTTTGTACTTGTGGATTATGGAATAGACATCTATTTGGGTTTTTGCGCTTCTTTGTTATTTTTTTGGGTAACTTAATGTTGATTTGTGTACGTTTCTTATCTCATGAGTTGATCAGAGGTTCGACATTTTTTTTATTATTATATATTTTGTATTTCAAGGATTTGCTGGATGTAATTTAGCTGTATTTGTACTATTTTGTTTTTATTTCACTTTGATACATGTGCAGATTTCGTACTCATTTGTTTGTATTCTGCTGAGCTTGATTGAAGTTGTTTGATTTCTGTGGCATTCTGTTCTTTTTAAGTTCTTAAAGTTGGACTAGTTTAATAAGGGGGACCAGAACTTTCAGCTCCTCTGCTGATGGAGATTGAAATGGCAAAGTAAATATAATATTCTGTTGGACTGAAGTAAAAATACAATCCTCTTTTGTTCTTTTGATTCTTCCTCTTCTCTAGACTTGTCCTTGTTGTTGATATATACTATGTGTTAGTTTGATTGCGGCTCTTTTCACTTGCCTGTCTCAATAAAAACTGTTTTGCAAATAGATTTTATGGTTCTTTTATAGCATGTTACTTGTTAAATAAAAAATGGCTTACCATTACATACATATAATGGTTTTTTTTTTTTTAATTTTTTTTGACTATCATATGATAAGTTAATTTAATTTTGCTTCAAAGAACAAGTTTTGCCGCTTTGATCTTGCAGCAATTTATGTGAAAGAAAATCATTAAATGTCTGACAAAATTAGAATTAGATATTCACAAATTGGAAACTGAAATGTATTCTTTCAAATGAATGAAAGGAAAATGAGGGTTTAGGTTGAGACGATTACCTCAATTCAAATTTATGTCAGCTGAAAGATAACTAGATTCTCTTGATGTAGTTTGATGAACTATTATTTTTCACTGAGGAAGCCAAAAATGATAGGAACAAGCGACAATTATAACCATTTTAAGCAGAGTATAAAGGCAATGCAGAGGATTATTTGATTGGATTATTGATGAAATCATTTTGACATATTTTGGAATACCAGGACTTCAAAAGTTTTTGCTAGAATCAGGCTGGAAAGAATGGATGAGACAGAAAATTTTCTTTTCTTCTTTCAAAAATACTAACTTAATGCTAATTTTCTCTCATTTTTGTTTTCACAGCATGAAGAGAACCCTTAAAAGATACAACAAATGCCTAGATTCCCCAGAGCCTGCTCGAGTGGAGTACAAAGCAGATGTAATCATTGTTTCACATTTGCACTTGCAAATTCTGTTCATATCTGTGTCTCTGCATGCTTGTGTCCTGTACTGATAACCATCTTTTTCCTTGTTGTATTGTCTCCTTATAAATTGTTCATCATCTTATTTCTTTAACCCTTAGCTGTGTATGATATCCTCTGTTAAGCATTTAGAAAATCTAAATAATTGGTTTGAATGCCAAATTCCATTGTGATCTCCAGAAACTTTTGTGTTTCAACCTGAAGAAATACCTGAAAAATATCTGTAGCTTCCTTAACCTGAGAGCTTAACTTCCTAAATCTGCTTCTTTTGGTGATGTTTTCTCCCACTAGGATGTTACACAAATTATTTACATTTTATTGACTGTCAAAACACTGCTGGCCGTGGGGCTAGGGCGATGTAGGATGGTTCTGCTGTTCTGAAGATAAAAAAGGACATGATAACCTTTGGGTTTTGAATGGATAACTAGGAAAGCCAGAGCATTTCCTTGATGCTGTCTTGATCTTCTCTTGGATCCACGGACAACAATCATGGGGCATGCTAAAAGAATTTCAACTTTTAGATGAAGTCTTCAGATTTCTGTTTTTTTTTTTTTTTTTTTTTTTTTTTTTTTCCGATGGAAAATGTCAACATAGGTGATTTAAAGGAAATTGTCAAGATTATGAAACAGGAAATCAATATATTCCTCTATTTGTTGACATTGGAGGAAAGAAATTCACTGAGTGATTTCTCACAGCACTTTCAAGAATTATCCAGCATATATTTAAATGATTTATCATCATCATTGTCATCACCGTTACCCTGACAAAGTTTTGAATTGGTGTCAAACTTATGTCCCCCACTTACAATTACCTCATAAAAATACCAGTTGAGTTAAACCTAGTATCATATGCCTCATGATTTTGATAATCATAGTTCTTGGTTTACCTCTAGCTGCAGATTCTTTTGTTTAATTTCACTCAAGAGTCATGGCAACAAGTGTTTAGATTCAAGTGTGCACTAATGTTTCCAACCTTGTGTTTTTTCTTAAGAAAGAGGAATCGAAGGAGGTGCATATGCTAAAAGAGGAAATTGCAAAGCTCCAACTAAAACAGTTGTATGTGTTTTCTTAATTATTTTGTTTTATGTTGGCAATAACTTTCGGGATAATCGCAGACCTCATATTTTTTACTTTCCTGATTCTGTTTCTATAGGCACCTTTTGGGCAAGGACCTGACTGGCTTGAGCTTGAAAGAGTTACAACATCTAGAACAGCAACTAAATGAAGGATTACTGGGTGTGAAAGAGAAAAAGGTACTTCCTAAGGAGGAGAATATTTCCATTACTCTTGTGTAATTTTTCATTTCAAGAATTCTGTTTAACAGAACTTTTACTCTCAACAGGAGCAATTACTGGTAGAACAACTCGAGCATTCAAGAGTACAGGTAATTGAACTCTAATTGTTGCATTTACCCTTAGCTGAATATAGGTTTTCATTTTTAGGACAATGCCCACCACAAGAAAATTTCCTATTAAAAAATGGAATGTTTGGGCAAGGTATATGAGAACAATGTGTGAACTGGGTTGCATTGTATTGTGAATTTTATAGTTATCTTTGGTCAAGATATAGCCTTGTTAGTAAATACATCTCTCAAGCATGGACTTTTGAGTTCAATCCCTTGCTCCAGAGCATCAAATACTTACATAAATAGAAGTTGCGGTTGCCTTGTAGTGAAGTAATTTCTGAGCCAATATTATGATCTGTCTGTATAACGAAGTTCATCAGTTTCTATTTAAAGAAAGAAACTACAAATATTTTCTGAAACTGGTTATTCAATGTATTATTACCAGGAACAGCAAGCTATGCTGGAGAATGAAACTTTGCGCAGACAGGTAAGCTGTACTTTTCTGGTTTACACATGCATCGCTTAAAGTTTTCTGAGCAATGCATCACGTGTAATGCTATGCAAAATTTTGCATGTCGTATATTGAAGGTTGAGGAGCTTCGAGGTTTCTTTCCATCAAGTGACCACTCGGTCCCAAGTTATCTCGAATACTATTCTATAGAAAGGAAGCATTCTCTCTTGAACAATGGTTCTCCAAGTCCCGACATAGCATGCAATTGTTCAGTTGATAAAGGCGATTCAGACACTACATTGCATTTGGGGTACAGCCTTCAACCGATTTTCAAATCTTACTGTCCTTCGTTTGTGCCTCCGCCCCTATCTTTTTTTTTTTTTTGTATCATAGTCATATATATCAGAAGTTGCTTAGGAAGCTTTCTAACCGTTTGGTATGCAGGTTGCCAATGGATGCATATAGTAAAAGGAAGGCAGCAGAGAGAGAAAGATATTTGAATGACACAGAAAGCCAATTAGTCCTTCTGTGATTCCTCTTCATGGAATTTGGCCTTTGCTGTCAATAGAAACAGAACTGAAATGGTAGAGTTGATGTAGAAGTTAGTGGAGGTCTTGGTTTAGCTAAATTTAAAGAAAATCAGCAAAAGTAGTATCCAGCGTTCCTTCAGTTACAGATGTTTGTATCAGAGATGGAAACAAGTTGTAGTTAGTATCACCCAATTTCAGTGATGAGTTATAGTTCATCTTTCCCTGTTTTGCTTGTATCAGAATAGTCTTTAATGCTTACTTTTTGGTTCTTGATCCTTGAATGAAGTCTCAACGATAATTGTGCAGGTCATTTCAAATATTAACAAAATCCAGCTGATCAACAGTATATTCAAATATTTTTAAGATGTGATTTGCAGATTTTGCAAATGATCTTGTAGTTTCAGTAAAAATACAATCCAACTAAACTATGCAATTTATATACTGCATGTTTCTGCTCAGAATCAGACTGTCAAAATCAGCTCAGGAAACTGAGGATGGTCTGGTTCCTGTTGCCTTAAAAAGGATTAAAGAAACTGTGTGGCTACTCCTAAATATAGCAATCCCATGCCAGAAAAGAAAATGAATTAGTAGACAAACTCCATCAAATATTTGACAATGTTTCTTCTGATTTTAAGATCAACATTACATACATTTGATTCTACAAAATGAAAAACAACGCGAAAGAAGCGAATAGAAATTGTGAACTGTAAAGCACAGTAGATTAGGCATAATGGCAGAGACAAGAAGCCTTATACGTATCCAGATATGCAAAAACGAACTAGTCATTGAGAAATGACAAGCCAACGAAGAAAGAGACCAAGGCCGGCCTACCACAATGAAGTCATGATCGTCAAGAACCTGAACATCCTTTTCTCCTACGAAACTCTCACGCCAATACCATTGATCAAATTCACAAATTGTCAATGGATTCTTCTTTCATTTATTAAGACTTGGTACTTGATTTCTCTCTTTTGTTTACTCCCACTTTTTTTTTTTTCAGCTTTTTCATATTACTGTTGAAATTATAGAGTTTAAGGTGGATTGTTGTCATAAAAAACTGAAACATAAACGTTCAAGAAGAGGATAGTTTTTTGTTTCAATATGGTCAGAAGTCTTGCATTGTTAATTATGTTATGATTATCATCATCATGAGAGCCAAAATGGATTCTTTTTACCGGATGTATAACCTGATATTTTTCACTTTCGAGAAAATCCTGTTGGCTTCACTGAACTTATAAATTTCAGGTGTCACTTTATAGATAATTCTTTGTACAGTCAAGAAGTCATTTTTACTAATATTTGTTAGCTGCTCTCTTTACCAACTGATTGCGTAATTCCATTCAGATGGAGATGTTTTGTGGGAAATCAGACATTTCTGAAATTGGTGCGCACTCTGATTTGGTATTTTTAATTGAACCCAGTTCATGTGTTAATATACCTGGATCATTTTCTTGGATTTGTTGTTCTTGATGATGCTTTTCTTCAATTTTATTCACATATCATCATCAAAAGTGGATGAACTTCGCCATCGAAGCTTGCAGTTAGCCTCTGGCTTCTTGAATGGGTATATTGGATTAGGGTACTTGTGGTTGGGCATATGGTATTTAGAAGAGAAATTGAGGAAAACACAAATTTTCTTTCCCTTAAACAGTTGGATACTACCATTGGTTCAGGGGTTAACATGGTTGTTGCTGGGATGAACTGTAAGCCTTAGAGGGAAATATATGCCAAGGATGCTATCTGTTATTGCATTCATGTTTTCTGGAATTATATGTGCTTTATCCCTATTTGGTTGCATTTTAGGCTATGCAATATCTCTAAAGACAGCTTTAGATATCCTATCTTTTCCAGGAGCTATATTGTTGCTGTACTCTTGTGCTTACAAAGTCTCTAAACGAGAGATTTATGCTCCTTCAAATGGTGAAGCCACCCCATTTGATAAACCCGGATTTTTTACTAGGATGTCATTTTGGTGATTGAATCCACTGATGAAAAAGGGTAAGAAGAAGACTCTAGAGGACGAGGATAAACCCAAGTTGCGCGAAGCTGATACGGCAAAATGCTGTTATATGGTGTTCCTAGCAAAAACAGTCCCGGCCTTCACTTTTGATGACTATCATATGTTGCCATTGGAAAGAGATTCTCATTTCCGGGTTTTTTCGCTTTGCTAAAGATAATTATTTCGTTGGCCGCTCCTCTGCTTCTTAATAGCTTCATTTTGGTTGCTGAAGGAAAACTAGGTTTCAAATACCAAGGCTATGTATTGGTCTTATCACTTTTCATTTCCAAGATCTTAGAGTCCTTGTCACAAAGGCGGTGGTTTTTTAGGTCAAGACTAATGGGTTTGAAGGTAAGGTCTTTGCTTACTGCTGCAATCTATAAGAAGCAATTAAGATTGTTACGGTATATGCTTATAGAATCGGTGAATTCCCGGTTTGGTTTCATCAGATATGGACAACATGCCTCCCAACTCTGCATTTCAATTTTCATTATGTTTAAAGCTGTGAGGCTAGCAACCCTTGCAGCTTTAGTTGTAATTATAATTACTGTGCTTTGCAACACTCCACTTGCTAAGTTACAACATAAGTTTCAATCTAAGCCTATGGTTGCTCAAGATGTGAGATTAAGGGCATGTACTGAGTCTCTTGTTAACATAAAGGTGTTGAAATTATATGCCTGGGAAATCCATTTCAAGAATGTTATAGAAGTTTCAAGGAAAGCGGAGTATAAATGGTTGCCGGCAATACAATTACAAAAAGCATATAACAGCTTTCTGTTTTGATCTTCCCCGGTTTTGGCCTCTGCTGCTACCTTCGGTGCTTGTTATTTCCTCAGAATTCCTCTCCATGCTAATAATGTTTTCACTTTTATTGCCACTTTACGACTTGTTCAAGATCCAATAAGAACTATCCCTGACGTTATTGGAGTTTTCATAGGCACCAGAATTGCAGAACAGAAATACACAGGAAAAGGACCAGGCATCCCATTTCAGTTAAATCGGCTGATTTTTCATGGGAAGTGAATTAATCAAAGCCCACACTCAGAAATATATATATGGAGATTAACCCCAGTGAAAAGTTTGCTGTGTGCGGAGAAGTTGGCTCTGGAAAATCAACACTGTTAGCAGCAATTCTTGGAGAAGTTCCAAATACTAAGGGAACTGTAAGCATTCTCCTATAATTTCTAAATATACTTGAATCTTGCCATCTTCTTCCACTCCTAGAATGTTTCATAAGACATCTAATTGTTCCCTTTTTTGAGCTTAGATTGCAGTTGATTGCTGATTAATGATCTATGACCTACAGATTCAGGTTTTTGGAAGGATTGCCTATGTTTCTCAAACAGCTTGGATCCAAACTGGGACAATACGAGAGAATATTTTATTTGGCTCTGCCATGGACAACCAACGATATTATGACACAATAAATAGATGTTCATTGGTAAAGGACCTTGATTTACTTCCTCATGGCGAACTTACCGAGATAGGAGAGAGAGAGAGGAGTAAATCTGTGTCGGCCAAAAGCAGCGAATCTTTTGGATGATCCATTCAGTGCTGATGATGCACATACTGTTCCCAGTTTATTTAATGCAACCATTATTTCCGGTTACCCACATGTACTATTGACTTCTTAGCTGACTTTAAAATCTTTGCAGGAATATGTTATGGGGGCACTTTCAAGGAAGACAGTTTTACTTGTGACACATCAAGTTGATTTCCTGCCAGCATTTGATTGTGTTTTGGTTAGAAATTGAACCAAGTTCTGGTTATGTAACCTTATCGCAATTTGTTAATGCAGTAACTATTGAATCAATTTATTTCCTTGACAGTTGATGTCAAATGGAGAAATCCTGAAAGCAGCCACTTACCATCAGCTGTTGGGTACGAGCCAAGAATTTCAGAACCTAGTCAATGCTCACAAAGAGACAGCTGGTTCCGGAAGGCTGACCAAGATCAGCACTCGCGGATCATCTTCAGTGGAGATTAAGACGACATATGTAAAGAAGGAAATCGAAATGTCCAAAGGAGATCAACTGATCAAACAAGAAGAGAGAGAAGTAGGGGATACAGCAGCTAAGCCTTACATTCAGTATCTGAATCAGAACAAAGGATTTATATACTTCTCTCTGGCTGCAAAGGATTTATATACTTCTCTCTGGCTGCTCTTAGTCACCTTACTTTTCTGAATGGTCATATATTACAGAATTATTTGATGGCAACTAATGTCGACAAGCCTAGTGTCAGTGCACTGAAATTAATTGCAGTCTACCTCATTATTGGATTTACTTCAACACTGTTCTTGCATGGCAGATCACTATATACAGTTATGTTGGGGCTTGAATTATCAAAATCTCTATTTTCACAGCTAATAACTTCCCTTTTTCGTGCTCCTATATCGTCACTTGGCAGAATACTTAGTCGGGTAAGCATCTCAACTAGAAGATGTTGAAGTTTTGAAGGTGTTTAGAAGGGATGATGTGCACTTAATATTTCTGCATATTCTTATCTCTTTGTTCTTTATATAGGTATCATCTGATATGAGTGCGATTGATCTTGATGTCCCTTTCGCTTTAATCTTTGCTTTTGGGGCTACCACAAATACTTATGCTAATCTTGGAGTACTGGCTGTTATTACCTGGCAAGTCGTGTTTGTCTCCACAGCGATGATTTATCTGGTAGTTCATTTACAGGTAATTTTACAGTCACATTCTTGACATAAGCTATTAATTAGGCAGCATTACTTCATGCAAAATTAACTTGGTGCAAGTATTATTAAATTTTATATGATTGTGTGATTATGCTTAAGGTCTATGCTGCTCTCTGGATAAGCCTCTTTACTTCCAAGAATTTGACTATCTTGATAAGTACATTTTAAAGAAACTTGTGTGTTTTTTTGCAGAGATATTACTTTGCCACAGCAAAAGAGTTGATGCCGATTACTGGCACAACAAAATCTTTGGTGGCAAATCATTTAGCTGAAACTATAGCAGGAGCTACGACTATAAGGGCTTTCGAGGAGGAAGAGCGTTTCTTTGCATCTCATCCATGTAAACGTTATTCCTTTCTTCAACAGTTTTGCATCAAATGAGTGGTTGATTCAACACTTGGAAACGCTCGGTGCTACCATTCTTGCCTCTGCAGCACTCTGCATGGTTTTGCTCCCTCCAAGGACTTTCAGCTCTGGTGATCATAAATATACTTTTTCTTGTTCCACTAACTATACACAATCTAACATTTTCTGTGAATAAGAAATTTCTGAAATATGATACATTGTAATGAGTGATTTTATTATTGCAGGATTTATTGGAACTGGGTTCATTCACTATCAAGGTTATATAACTGTCATTTTATTGCTGTAAATATTTTTCCTTATTTTTATAATAGATTCAGCTGTTATTAAGGATATGATTTGTTGTAACTGAAGGATTTGATTAGCTGTAACAATTCTATTTAATGGAGGAGATTGCTCAGAGTTTTGGGCAATAAACTTTTACACAAAAGTTCTGTTTTGTTATGGTATCAGAGCCAATTTCGATTTTATCTCTCTCGTAATTTTTTTTTTGGTATTATTGTCATTATGGAAAAATTAGAGATAGCTTGTATCAAGTTCATAGGTAAGAATTATTTTTCCTAGAAATTTCAGTTTGAAATTTATGTTCAAGGGAAAGAATTGTGGGAAATTATTGATGGCATGGACAGCAAGCCGGCTGATTCAACCCAAGCTACAGCATGGGCAGCCAAGGATGCTTGAGTTAAGAGCTAGATTTTGCAGACTATGGACTCGTGCATTATGGTCAATCTTCGTCCTTATAAAACAGCCAAAGTCATGTGGGACTACCTCAACAAAATCTATAATCAAAACAACTCATCTGGACACTTTCAGCTGGAGTATGAAATTTCAAATTATACACAAGGAGATCTATCCATTCAAGAGTATTACACAAGTTTTGTCACATTATGGACTGAATATACTAACATTGTGTATGTTTCAGTTCCTGCAACATCTCTAGAAGCCGTTCAAAATCTCCATCATACTAGTTAAAGAGATCAATTCTTGATGAAGCTCAAATCTGAATATGAAGTGGTGCGCATTCTAATTTATTGCTTGGGACTCCACCTCATTCCTTGGATGCTTATTTGAATGAGATACCAGGGGAAGAGCAATGTCACTTGACTCAAACCACTTTAGAACAACAAGGAAATTCCACCAATGTTCTCAATGTTACTTATGCGGCATAAGGAAAACATAGAGCCCGAACCATGACTAATATTCAATGTTATAATTGTAAGGGATATGGGCATTTTGCAAGCTAATGCTCTCAGAAATTTTGCAACTACTGCAAAATTAAGGAACACATGATATCTGAATGCAGGAAGCGTCCACAAAATCGTAATCCTCAAACTTTTCACACTTCCACTACCAGACCGGTGACTGAACCTGCAGCCGCAACCGATTCTCTTCAACCAGTAGCAGCAATTTCGTCTCTTACCTAGGAGAATGTTCAACAAATGGTTATATTAGCTCTTTCTGTCCTTGGCTTAACTGGTAAAAATACATCTTTTTCTAATCTTTGGCTTCTTGACTCGGCTGGTTCGAACCATATGACACCATCATCTGATAATCTGCTTAATATAAGATAATGTGATGGGAATATGCAAATTGAGATAGCTAGTGGGGATCATATTCCCATCATTGCCACTGGTGATATTACTTCCTCTTCACCTTTAAAAGATGCTTTTGTTGCTCCTGGACTATCAATAAATTTGATTTCAGTTGGACAAATTGTTGAGAATAATTGCAAAGTAATTTTTTCTCCTTCTGGTTGTATTGTGCAGGAACTGGAGTCAAGGAAGATAGTAGCGGAGGGACCTAAATGGGGCAGAATTTTTCCTCTTCGGCCTACTAAATCAATCAAGCCTCTGAATGTTTTTTTTTATTTTCCCACTCTGTTCCACCTGATGTCTAATCATGGCATGTTAAACTAGGACATCCAAATGATAGAATTCTCTTATCTAAGTTAAAGTCTGGTGTGTTAGGTAATGAAATTTCATCTCATTCTGTCAACATTGATTGTTCTAGTTGCAAAATGGCCAAAAGTAAAACTCTTCCTTTCCCTTCTCGTGAAACAAAATCTTCTCACTGTTTTGATTTAATTCATAGTGATGTTTAGGGGATTTCACCAGTTATATCTCATGCTCAATATAAGTATTTTGTGATTTTTATTGACGATCGCAGCCATTTTACTCAGATCTATTTCTTGTGACACAAATTTGAAGTCTTTGATGCTTTTCAAAAATTCTAAGCTTTAGTTGAAAATCAATTTTCCAAAAGTATCAAAATTTTACGTTCTGATTCAGGTGGGAAATACATGTCTAAAAAAATTTCCCAAAGAAGTTGTCCTCATACACCCCAACAAAATGACATCGCTGAGAGAAAAAACTGTCACCTACTTGATGTCGTTCGATCTTTACTCCTTGAATCTGCTATACCACCACAATTTTGGGTTAAAGCTTTGACTACTGTTGTATATTTGATCAATCGTACTTCTAAAATGGTTCTTAACAATCAAACATCATATTTTCTCCTTCATCACCAACACCCTGACTATACACATCTCCATGTTTTTAGATGTGTACGCTTTGTTTTGCTACCTCCTTATGAATGCACAAAACTTTCCCTTTAATCAATCAAATGTGCATTCCTTGGATATGCACCACACCAAAAGGGCCATATGTGTTTTGATCTCATCACTCAAAGAATTCAAATTTCTCGTAATGTCATTTTTTTACCAACAGTATTTCTTTCCTTCTTACGGTGCCACTCAACCCATTCCTAGTCAGTATTTTCTTCCTGCTTTTGAGGATCATTTAACTCCTGATAACAATACTCAATTCAGTTCTATCATACGTTTTCAACTTGGAATTGTATATACAAGGCAAAATAGTAATGATGTTCAAACAGGAGGCATTTCCCATGAGTTATCAGCCCAACCACCAATAGGTCCTCCACAATCTTCTCCGGCTCCAGTCCCTGGTCCTGAGCCACCCCAACTTCGAAGATCAACTTGCACAATACAGCCTCCCAAAAGGTATGGATATTCTCCTGAAAGATTTGGTTCTCACACATCTTTAGTTGCCACACAGTCATCTATTACCATTCCAAGATCTTACTCGGAAGCTATGAAGATTGATTGCTGGCAGCAAATAATTCAGGAGGAAATTGATGCTCTGGAGCAAAATGAAACATGGGAACTTATATCTTGTCCACCTTCAATCACTCCAATTGGTTGCAAATGGGCGTTCTCTGTCAAACTGAAATCCGATGGGTCATTCGAAAGATGCAAGGCCAGACTTGTGGCACTGGAAAATCGACAGAAATATAGGATTGATTATGAGGATACTTTTGCACCAGTTGCTAAGGTGACCGTTGTCCGCACAATTTTGGGTATTGCAGCTTCTCAACAATGGGTTATCAACCATATGGATGTCAAAAATGCATTCCTCCATGGTGATCTTAAAGAACATATTTATATATGTCCCCTACCTGGTTTAACAACAACATCTACTGATGTTTGTCTTCTGAAGCATTCTTTATATGGGCTTAAACAAGCTCCTCGTGCTTGGTTTGAAAAATTTCGCCAGACTCTTCTTCATCTCTCTTTTATGCAAAGCAAGTATGATCCTTCCCTGTTTTTGCAAAAGACTCCGGCCGATATTGCTCTTTTACTTGTTTATGTATATGACATTGTAATCACCAGAACTAATCTTGCTGGAATTGCATAACTTAAAGCTTCTCTTCATACTTATTTTCATATGAAAGATCTCGGAAGCCTTTCCTATTTTTTGGGATTGGAAATCAACAGAAGCAGCAAAGGCATTTTTCTTAATCAACACAAGTGCCTTAATGACATCATTCAGCTAACTGGTTTACACAACTCAACTCTAACTAATACACCAATGGAAGCCAATGTCAAATACCATAAAGATGAGGGTGACCTCTTACCAAATCCTACATTATACAGACGCCTCGTTGGAAGTTTAGTTTACTTGACTATTATAAGGCCAGATATCTCGTTCGCAGTTAACTTGGTTAGTCAGTTTATGGTTTCACCCCGACATTTACATTTGGCAGCTGTCCACATAATTATTCGATATCTTCATGGCACATCCAACCGTGGCCTCTTCTTTCCATCTGACACATCACTCCTCCTTACAGCATACAACGATGTCGATCGGGCTGGTTGTCCTGATACACGACATTCCACTACTGGCTGGTGTGTCTACTTAGGTGACTCCTTGATTTCTTGGAAATGTAAGAAACAAGAACGGATTTCCAAATCTTTCATTGAAGCAGAATACCGTGCAATGTCTACAACGGGTTCAGAAATTTCTTGGCTATATGGCTTACTTTCTGAAATTGGTTTCCCTCAATCTACTCCAACTAATTTACATGCTGATAACATTAGTGTTATTCAAATTATGGCAAATCCAGTCTACCATGAACGTATAAAGCATATTGATGTTGACTGCCACTCTATCAGAGAAGCATTTGACAATGGCATTATTACGCTTCCTTGCATATCTATTGGCCAACAACTAGCTGATATATTTACAAAACCTCTCACTCTTGTCTGACATCAGTTTTTGTAACAAAATTGATGCTGCTTGACTCACCTGCATCAATTTGAGGGGGATGTCAATATCTACGACTGCACAAGAATCAAAAAGTGAAATAAGCCGGCACGCAAGGTAGAAAGGGATAGACGCAGGTGCGCAAGGGAAAGAGGGGCATAGTGCGCAAGCGCAGGCAGAGAAACTGGGTTCATTCAATGATCTCTTTACTAATATTAGATGTCAAAATTATGTAACTGTCATTTTATTGCTGTAAATATTTTTCCTTGTTTTTAGAATAGATTCAGCTGTTATTAAGGATATGATTTGGTGTAACTAAAGGATTTGATTAGCTGTAACAATTCTATTTAATGGAGGAGATTGCTCAGTGTTTTGGGCAAGAAACTTTTACACAAAAGTTATGTTTTGTTAGTACATCCCATTTCTTTTTCACTTTTGCTAGCTTACATAGATGTTGAAGAGGCCTAAATTTCGGTCACAAATTAACTTCTGAATCGAATATTATTGGGTACATTTCTTAGGTTATGGGAAAGTGCCAGCTTAGAGAAGCTATCCTGGACAAAGAGCTTGGACTTGACTCCTTGGGTAATTAAGTTTTAAAATGCCAAATTACTTCCACTTTTGTTATCGATTCTATTAAATGAATGAGTGCCTATTACACAGTTGCGAAGGATGGAGCCAACTGGAGCATAGGTAGAGACCATTGTTTTTCCTGAGGCGTGCACTTTTGAGGAGAAGTTGAATACTGGTGCTTGATGAAGCAACTACTTAAATCGACAATGCAACCGACTTGATCTTGCAAAAAATTAGTCGATCTGAATTTGCAGATTGCACTATGATCACAGTAGCACACAAAATACCAATTGTAATCGATTGCCATATTTCTTAATTACTTGAGGATGATATGCTTCAATAATGAAAGGAAGTTGATTTCCTTTGCACTGGACATCTTTACTGATGGAATGTCTCAGAATTATACTAATTGATTTGTTAAATGTGTGTTAAAAAGGAAATTTTATCTATATTTATGGGAAGAAAAGAGTATTGATGATATTTTTTGCATTTCAGGGATAATAGTCGAGTATGATGACCCTCTAAAGTGAATGAAGAAGAAAGTTCGTTGTTTGGGCAGCTCGTCAAGGAATGCTGGTCTCATTATCATTCTGCACAGTCACATTAATTATTGAGCTCATCAAGGAATAATAATGATATTTGTGTTCAATCTTTACAAAATTCTTACAAAAAAAATAGTATAAATAATGTATGTGCAAAATTTTTTACAATGTTATTCATAAAATATATTCAAAATTTTTATAAACAATAGTATTTTAATAAAAAGTATTTTATAAAAAAAAACAAAAACACTATCCTTACATTTCAGTTGCTTATCCGATCCGATTTTAATAATATTAATATAACTTATAAATTTTTATTGGGTGTTCCAATAAACAATCTCCGATTGCAAATAGATCCAGTAATCCAACTTTTTAATGAGCCAAGAACAAAATTAGTTCTGGGAAAGTTATAAACTTTGGGAAGCAGCAGCCACAACAACATTCATTAATATTCTACAGAATTCGCCTTTCTCTAATTCATGAATTCCAGCTATAGTTGTTCCCCCGAGTGATGTAGAAGTGTTCAAGATTTGGGTTGACCTGACCAACCTGACCAGACCAAACCAATAAAATACAGTTTAGGTGGTTTTATGGTTGGTTTGCTTATCCGATCCAGTTTTAATAATATTAATATAACTTATAGATTTTTATTGGGTGTTCCAATAGACAATCTCCGATTGCAAATAGATCCAGTAATCCAACTTTTTAATGAGCCAAGAACAAAATTAGTTCTGGGAAAGTTATAAACTTTGGGAAGCAGCAGCCACAACAGCATTCATTAATATTCTACGGAATTCGCCTTTCTCTAATTCATGAATTCCAGCTATAGTTGTTCCCCCGAGTGATGTAGAAGTGTTCAAGATTTGGGTTGACCAGACCAAACCAGTAAAATACAATTTAGGTGGTTTTATGGTTGGTTTGGTTTTATTTTCACTTTTCTAATTAACAAAAGTCGGGTTAGGAATAATAAGTCGGGGTTATTTGATGAAACTAACCATTTTCTTCTTCTTCTTCTTCTTTGTTCTCTCCATCTATCTTAGTCTTTTGCTTCTTCTCCTTTGGATCTCAGTCCATCGGTGCCAGCTACAGGAGCCCCGACACTTAGTTTGGGAGTACTCTGTCCAAATCCGACGAGCACAAATTTGATACATATATTTTTTTTTTCTTGTATCCTCATTTACAGATCTACTTTTTTGCTTCTTATCCATTTCTTTTCTGGATTTGTTGTTTCTAAATTTACAATTGGTAATGTCATTGTTGTTGCCATAGCTATTTCTGTCTTTCTCTCTATCCACTACAAAAAAACTACCAATTCGCGATGGCAAATTCCATTGCTAATTGGACTTTTTCCGCCGCTAATTTATTTTGGCGACTGGATGACGAGCAGTCGTGAATAAATCAGACACTAAATTATTCGCGACGGAATGATAAATCAGTCACTAATTTAGCGACGAAAAAATACGTTGCTAAAGAGGATGTAACCATCGCTAAATGATTTTTAAAATTAGTCGCGATAAATATAATAATAATTGGTAGTGATAAAAAGTTTCGTCACTAAATCTGTCGCCAATAAACATTTATAGATTGCAAATAAAAATGCAAATTAACGATGCAAAATACCATCACTATTAATGCAAATTTCGTCGCAATTCATTTATAATATTTATTATTATTATTATTATTAAATTCAGAATTCAATTTATATAAATAAAAATTTTCAAATACTATTAATTTCAAAAATATAATATCATATTCATTGTCATTTTCATTTGAATCAAAATCACTTACCTCAAAATTTTCTAAATCATTTTCAGGTGAACTTCTATCATCAGCATCTAAATTAGAATTTTGGTCTTCATGATCAGAAATTGCCATCAGACCAACATCATCAGAATTCGCAGATTATAGTTCACTTGTGCTTGAATCTTCATTATCACTCCATGTAGTTTTCATAACTTTCTTTTTAAACTTTTTCTCCTTTCTTTTTAGATTGGGGCAATTAGGTTTGATGTGACCAGGTTTGTTGCATTCATAGCAAATCACATTTCCACTAGATTTTGATGAATTTTTTGCTTTATGATGGAAGAATTGCTTATGCTTCTTTTTGTACGATTTTTTACCTTTTCTGTATAGCTTTTTGAACTTATTTGAAATTAAAGCCATCTCATCATCACCTGTAAAATAATCACTTCCTAATTCTGCTTTGAGTGCAATAGCTTTCAATTTTCTGTCTTTTTCTTTTTCTGCATCTTGAGACTTAATGTAAAGCTCATGAGAAATAAGAGATCCATAAACATTATCAAAATTTAAAGTAATGAGATCCTTATCTAACTTAATTGATGCTTTTGCTTTCCATCTAGGTGTGAGACCTCTAATAAGTTTAGCAATTTTATTATGTTCATCAAGTTTCTTGCCAAGAGCTTTAATTTCATTAGTTAATTTAACGTACCTGTTGATTACCTCAGAAATTGACTCTTCTGGCTTTATTTTGAATGCTTCATAATCTATCATAAGAATATGAAGTCTAGTATCTTTAACTTGATTTGTAACTTTATATATAGCTTGTAGCTTATCCTAAATTTCTTTTGTTGTATCACAACCAAAAACTCTGTTGAATTTATTTGTATGCAGCGAATAGAAAAGTATACTCATAGCTTTAGAATTTAGCTGTACTTTTCTCTTTTCAGCTTATGTGAACTCTTTTATGGTCTTAGGAATAGTAGCAGATTCTGAAGCTTCTACCTCATCAAAAATATTTCGTGGATGCTCATATCCATCTTCAATAATATTCCAGCAATCCATATTTTGAGATTAGATAAAGTGCCTTATGACAACCTTTCAGAAAGGATAATTCTCACTACTGAATATAGGAGGACGATGGACAAAATGTCCCTCTTTGAATGGAGTAGCAATTGGAAAACTACTTGATTCGGTCATTTTTAGGATAACTCAAGGGTGTTAAATCTTAGAAAATAAAGAACCGCTTTGATACCAAATGTAGGTCCCGAAAGACACTCAAAAGGGAGGTGAATTGGGTATTTTGAAATTTTCCGGCCAAATTTCTAAAGGAACAGAATTGTATGCAAGTGCAGATTTCTTATAGCTGTTCTGACAGAGAATATAAAAAATACAAGATAACAATGGAAATAGATTTTGCAAGTTCTTTTTAAACTTCAAATATATTTCTAAAAAAATGTGTTAAATTTGTTGTGAATGTTTTAGAAATTCATTTTACTGAATTTTGAAAACATAAATTTTTAAAATGTAAAACAAAATTGTAGAAGATAGAAAATAGAGCAGAAAAGCAAAGGACATACAGAATTTATAGTGATTCGGCCAACCTGCCTACCTCCACTCCTCAAGAATCACTCTTGAGCTTTCCTCTCCACTCTTAACTCTTTTAATGGTAAGAGTCAAAGCCAATATACAATCCTATGTATATCTACCCATAATTTTTTTCCCAAGTAAAAGATTGAAATACTTACTAGAATTTCTCTTAGGTTCTAGCTAACCTAACTCACAATTTTTAACAAAATAATTCCTTACAAGTAATTACAACAAAAGCTATAATCAATTGAGGATGATAAGTAAAGATGAAGTGTAAGATGAAAAGTGAGATTTAAAACAAACAAGTTTTCTCTTAAACTTAAAAAATCTTTGCAATATATCTCTAAACTTCTAAATGATCTAACATCGCATATTTATACCCAAAAACTTAGTTTGAAGTGAGAAAACATAAAAATAGTTGTTTATGATCGTTAAAGAACAGAACGGATGAATATGCCTCTAACTAGCTGTTATTTTATCTTATAATGCAAAACATATTTTCGATTAGAAGTTGTCCAGATTTCTAATCTATTTTCTAATGACACAAATTCTAACGAACCATTTTCTAAAATATTTTCAAAAAGAAACCAGTTTTAACTAAAATAAAATTAATGACTTAAAAATATTTTTATATAATTTTAAGACTTAAAATATATATGCATGAGAGATAAATTATGCCTCAATTTGATTTTATAATTTAATATCCTAAATTCATATATACTAAGATATTCTTCAACTTGATCTTCATGAATCCATTTTACCACTACAAAAAACTGCTGATTAGCGACGGAAAATTCCGTCGCTAATTAGCTGTTTTTCGTCGCTAATTAAAATTAGCGACGCCGCGACGAACAGTCGCTAATATATTAGCGACGGATTTAAAAATCAGACGCTAATTTAGCGACGAAATATTTAGTTGCAAATATTTTTTTTGTCGTTAATTTATATTCCTAATTAGTCGCCGAATTATAATAATATTTAGCGACTAAATTTTCCGTCGCTAAATAAAAATTTAGTGTAAAATTTAGCGACGAAAATTTGTCGCTAATTATTTCCGAATTATATCTATTACATATTAGCGACAGTTTTCTGTCGCATATCCGTCGCTAAATTATTGCATAATTTAATTTTTTCTTTTGCTGTATTTGAATTATAGCATAATGAAATTTTTTTTGGTTGTATTTATTAATTTTTCAACCTGTATACAATAATGACAGTACACGTACACATATATATATTTATTCCAAAGCATAATATGTTCCAAAACACACACACACACACACACACACACACACACACACACACATATATATATATATATATATATATATATAATTGAAATCGTACATAATGTTATCAATCTCTCTTAAGAGTACAAAAAATACTAATAATATCATCCTAAATAACACCAACAATGTCATCTAAATAAAATAATAAATCCGAATAAGAAAGTCATCTAAATAAAATAATGGCATGAAGGGCCTTCAGGATCTAAATCCAAAAGCATTAGGTCGCCTTCCTTGATATTGCTTCATTCCAGTTATGCTGGTTCGCTGGGCAGAGATGTAATGAAAAAAATGATCCATCACCAGCCATACAGGAAATTTCAAAGAGCATATAGCGCCAACAAGAACAAATGAAAATACCTTTAACTGATAAAGATTCCTAAACAGGACTTTGGTTTACTAATTTTTCATTTATATTTCAACTCTGGTTGTGAAACATTTGTCCAGACATTCACAAACTGTGACAGCACTCAGGAAGTGGTGGCCACAACACTTCCCCAACCTATTAGCTGATAAAAACCACTATAGTAGTTCAAAAAAATACCTAGGAAGTGGTGGCCACAACAGTTCTCCAACCCTTAAAGAAGTTGCATTTTAGTGAATAATGCAAATAAGTATGTAATAACTAATGGATATAGACCCTAGACATCTTATACCCATAAACAAGTCGAGGATTTTGTGAAGTGGAAGAAATTTTCACTTTTATGTTTGCAGATTTTCACTTCCAACTAACAAATGACAAACCCAAACAATCCAAGAAAGCAAAAATTTAACTAATGCTGCCAATATTAGGAAACATTACCCTAATGCTCTAACAGTAGTTACCCAACTGCCTTCACTTGACGGAAGAAGACCAAGGCTTCTGACGTTCTTTGTTTAGGTGGCACAGTTGATAGCTGACCAATCTGCATAAAAACAATGTCCAAAATAACTAGAATCAGTGTATATAATTCTCTACATTGATAAATGATTTGTGTGTAACATTTATTAAAACACCTGAATCTCGATTATACGAGAAGAAGAAGTGTATTTGCGAGCTTCTGTGTCATCATAGAAAATCTCAGGTGGTGCTAACAATTCAGGCCGACTTGACATCTCTGAGCTTAACAACTAAGACCAAGAGAACAAGTTTCGATGAAGAAGACAAATGTGGCGGCTGGACAGTTTCCCATGTCTCATAGTGTAACCCAACATTCTTGAACAATGAAGAAATTAGTCAATAGTGGAAATATTTTTTGAACTATTGTCCTCTAGATAAGTTTAAGTCATTAGCATTGTGATTAAGGAATTAGAAGGGAACTAACCGGTATTTGTTCCAGCACGTAAATTGATCGGTCCTGTAAAGGTGAATTGCCTGTTCTCTCTGGTTCCAAAAGCTGATCCTGTAATTATAAAGCAGAATTGCTGAATTTAACTTATTTAATATAAAAAAAGAAAACATATCTAACTAGTGACAATTATCAAAATTTCAAGTGTTATTTAGGATAAAAGATTTATTGAGTTGTTAATTATTCCTGGTCTTTGGCATTTTATCAGGTTGATTTGCCAATTTCCCATCTTTTTGCTTCACGATTCTATGAATAATCAACTAACTCCCTGTCAAATATGCAACTTCTGTAAATAACAATTTATACATGGAAAGAAAAGAACTAAATCACATATATATATAGTAATAGTGAAGATTTATATTTACATCAAGTATCCAAGCTATTTTATGTGCTTGGAGAGGCAACGAATGCCAATTTCCTCTTGTTAAAATTCAGAAAAAAAATGTTGGATAACAGCAAATGCCAGTTTGGCTGGACTCACCATCTAAGTTGGTAGCAGGTCCTTCCCTAAACTGGATAACAGCGATGCAAATCCCATTTACCACAAACACATATACAAAGTATTATGCATACGTAATTTCCTAAACACAAAGGAGAAATAGTCCCAAGCTGGGGTTTGACTTGAGTATACATATTTAGACATGGTCTATTTTTTCAGTAGTAATAATTAATTATTTAAGCTTTTTATTAAGAATAAAAACGTAAAATAAGACATAAAGAAAATTGAAGTTGGATATTAATTATTTACAGACTTTATTTTCCTTTTCATTGTTAAATAAAACATTATATGAATTGATTGTAAAAATTGCCCCATATTGCTCCAAACAAATATAAATATGAATACAAAAATACAAGGGTTCAAAGAATCACCACATGTATTGGAAATGTCCAACCATGCTCTAGGGACCAATCCAAGGAAGGACGCAAGTCTTTGCCGGATGACACTTCATAAGACAACCCTTCACCAGCAGGAGGTGGAAACAAGTTGATCTGTGAGGAGAATCACAATAGGGGAAAGAGTAAGTAAGAAACTACACCGATAATTAACCGCCAGCAGAATGCACAATGTCAAAAGAAAGGAAATCCAATTACTAGACAATGGTAGTCTCCTCTTGTCTGAGAAAGAATTATATGGCTAACAAACAACTAATCTTGAAATGCCATCTAGAATTACTGATTTTTGGCATTGAAAAGTTGTTTAACTAAATTGGACAACTCTTATCAGACATTGGGCTAGACTTAAAGATGGCTGATGACCAGAAATTCTTAGAATTCCATTGGCATTGTTTTCATCCTAATTTTACAAAATAGATATTACACCGTGAAATAAAATAATAAAGAGAGAGAGAGAGAGAAATATGCCACCAATTCCACCGTGAATAGATATTACACCATGAAATCAAATTAAGATGAACTTTCTATAACACCAATTCCAACTTCTAATTAAAAAATAATTTGAAAATAAAAAGCACAATGCATATTATATAGTTTAGGTCTTCAATACATTCAATTATTCACAAATATCAGTATATGGTACCTTCACACTAAAAGAAACCAAAAAAGAAAAAGAAACAAAGCAAGAACTAAGCATAAGTTATCTGAAGATCAAGAGCCAGAGAACTGATGAAAGAACTTAAATTATCAAAAACATCACTCATCCAAAAAGCATATTGAGTAAAAGTTCATTTTCTGTTAGAAACAGAAAATACCAAAATACAAAAAAGCAAACAGAAAGAAGAGTGGGCACAGACTAGGGTGAACTAAAGAATGCACACTCAACCCAACACCACCATCTTTTCTTTTTGCCCCTAAACAGGATGGATTTTACAGATTTGAATTTAAAAACTATAAATAAATGAAAGACTTTTTACATGTGGGCAAGGATGGAGAAAAGAATATGGGAAAAAAAAATGATTCGACTTTACAACCAAAATATGACTAACCAGAGGGATCATATATAAGGAAGGAGAAAGAAATGTGAGGCTTATAAACCTAATTCTGATAAAATACAATCAGTCGAACAAATAAAGTTTCGCAGACTCTCCTAGCCAAGACATGCACAATTTATGAGAAGATACAAGCATGCATGTGCTTATAGAAACAAAGGAGACTTACAGGGCACAGATCATTAGTGATTTCATCATATGATATTCTGTATTTCTGATGTATAACCTGATGAATAAGACAAGAAAATAAAATAAATAACACATCGCATAACCATTATTTGAATAAAAAATGTCATTGGCATACCAAAAATCCAACAGCCTGTCTGATGTGTTTTAGTTCATCCCAAGATGAACCAACGTACTACATTCAAAAGAAGGAAAAGCATGAGAATCAAAGACATTAAAAAACTGTAATATGCCTTTACAGAATTAGCAAAAGAAATGATGACTGTAAGGCGTGTGCAAAAATAGGAATATCTAAAGCAGCATGTGCAACCACTAAACATTAATTATTCATATGAAAGCAATATACCCGAGGCTGCCAATATTGACTGTAAGGCGTTTGTACATATCCCCTTCTACAAAAGGATGTACATATACCTGCACGAAAGGGCAAACGGGGCAACTGAGTGAAACAAAACCTACAAGAATTGTTCAATTTTGCAATTTCTAATTATCTTCCTCTAGAATTAAGATATCTATATTCTCTCCTATCTAGCAGCTATAGCTTCCAAAACTTAAAACCCATTTAAAGAAATGCCCACAAACCTCTTGAGAGCTGTCTACCGATCCCGGCTCCAATTCTTGAAAGTCCAGAGACTAACATAATTGTCTAACCTCAATATCTCCTGTAATCCAATGCATGATACAAACTATCAAAACACATCAAATTTCAGCTAAACAATTTCATAGCAGTAGTAAAGTGGAGATAATAAATTGAGAAAAGGAAATACAGAGAGAAAAAACGAATTGAGAAAGAAAACCTTAATAAATAGAAAGAAAGAATGAGAGCTTGAGGGAGATTGAATCTGACCTGTTCTTTGCTAACATATCTCTTCTTCTAAGTGACCTAAAGAAAATCATTTTTAATGTGTAATTTTACATAACCATTACATGAACTGAAGAGAAAAGAAACTCACCTCGTGCAGTTTCTGAAGCTTTATCGATTTCAGAAACCGAAATCCTGAATAGAAACACAAATCTTCAAATGGGTTAGAGGTTCGAGGATCTAAAGTTGAAGAAATCAAGAATGGGAACGGGAACGGGAATGGGAAAGAAGAAGAAGAAGAAGAACAGCTTACTGAGAAGTGGCGGCGGAAGAGGAAGCAGAGGCTGAATTGTTTAACTCGGAGTTAACAGATAGGGACTGCATCGCTTCGGATGGCGGCGTTTGCTCCTCCTCCGTTGAGCAAGTTGACTCCGACCCAGAGAGATAGAAAAACGGCTGTTGGCTGTGTCACTGTGAGAAAGAAGAGAAGAAAGATAGCAGAAGAAGTTAGGGACTTAGGGTTTCAATTGGGGTATCATCATAGAGAATGGAAAATATGTAAATAATTAGAAAACGAGAGATAATAATAATTCTCATAATAATAAAATAACTAATAAAAATAAAATATTTATTAAAAGATAAAAATTTTAAAATAAAATTTATTTAACAATGCTTAATAAAATATCATTATCTATGATAATAATATAAAATTTTAAATACATAATAAAATATAATTAAATTTTATACCATAAATTATTATGCATTAATCCTTAATCTTATTTAAAATGTTAGGGTAAAATGAGTTACTTTATATGAGATGAGACAAGTGTCATGTGCAAAATATATCATTATTTATTTTGAAAAGAAAATCAAAAAACATTTGCAAAAATGACAAGCAATTCGAAAAATAATTAAAAAGGGATATGGATGGAATTTTTATTATATATATATATTAGAACAAAATTGAAATTTTTAAAAATTCATTAAAAGAGAAGACAAATTTTCTTATTCCCGGGAAAGCACTTTCAAGAAAAGTCATAAGTGGATAACTTGTTCCAAAAACTTCTAATAAGTGAAAACTTTTTAAAAAATTTAGCCAAACACATTCAAAAGTGACTTATTAAATTTAAAAGCCATTCTTGACTTTCCTAAAGGCCGGCCAATCATTAACTGTGCTAAAACCCTATTTAAATTGGAGACAAGGGGAGTTTTACAAAACTACCCAAAAAACAGAGCTCCCTATTAAAAATGCCTCCGTCTTTTCTTCCTTTTTAACATTACCTTTTTTTAAATTTCTATTTTTAAAAATACCACTTTTTTAATCTAAGACACTCCAATTTAAAGTGACTTATTAAATTTAAAAGCCACTTCCTCACACTTCCAATCCGTCGATCACTACACCTTCTTCCCGGACAACCGCAGTGGCCGGAGGAAAAAAGAGATTTGACCTATGCTTTTTGGTTGGGGAATGGATTGACTGCCGACGATAAGAACTTGTTTGCACATACTCACAAAAAATTAGGTCGATCTAACGATAAATGATTTTTCGATCGTCTTCACATATAAAATTGATCATTATGTAAAAAATTCAGAAAACAGTCTCTTTCTTGCAACAAAAACTGAACTTAAAGATCTTAAAAACTAATCTTCACTGTCCAAAATTAACAACAAGGAGTTTCAAACGTACTCACCAAAAATCAGGCCAATCTAACGGTAAATGATTTTTCGATCGTTTTCATATACAAAACTGATCATTACGTAAAAAATCCAGAAACAGCCTCTTTTTTGCAACAAAAATTGAATTTACAGACCTTAAAAACTAATTTTTACCGTTCAAAATTAACAACAAGGAGTTTCAAATGTACTCACCAAAAATTAGGCCGATCTAACGGCAAATGATTTTTCGATCGTCTTTACATACAAAATTGGTCATTATGTAAAAAATTCAGAAAATAGTCTCTTTTTTGCAACAAAAACTGAACTTACAGATCTTAAAAACTAATCTTCACCGTCCAAAATTAACAACAAGGAGTTTCAAACGTACTCACCAAACATCAGGCCAATCTAACGGCAAATGATTTTTCGATCGTTTTCATATACAAAACTGATCATTACGTAAAAAATCCAGAAAATAGCCTCTTTCTTGCAACAAAAATTGAACTTACAGACCTCAAAAACTAATCTTTACCGTTCAAAATTAACAACAAGGAGTTTCAAACGTACTCACCAAAAATTAGGCCGATCTAACGGCAAATAATTTTTCGATCGTCTTTACATACAAAATTGGTCATTATGTAAAAAATCCAGAAAATAGCCTCTTTTTGCAATAAAAAATGAACTTACAGATCTTAAAAACTAATCTTCACCGTCCAAAATTAACAACAATGAGTTTTGAACGTACTCATCAAAATTCAGGCCAATCTAACGGCAAATGATTTTTTGATTGTTTTCGTATACAAAACTGGTCATTACGTAAAAAATCCAAAAAATAGCCTCTTTTTTGCAACAAAAACTGAACTTACAGATCTTAAAAACTAATCTTCACCATCCAAAATTAACAACAAGGAGTTTCGAACGTGCTCACCAAAATTCAGGCCAATCTAACGGCAAATAATTTTTCGATCATTTTCGTATACAAAACTGGTCATTACGTAAAAAATCAAAAAAATAGTCTCTTTTTTGCAACAAAAATTGAACTTACAAACCTTAAAAACTAATTTTTACTGTTCAAAATTAACAACAAGGAGTTTCAAACATACTCACCTAAAATCAGGCCGATCTAACGGCAAATAATTTTTCGATCGTCCTTACATACAAAACTGATCATTATATAAAAAATCCAGAAATAACCTCTTTTTTGCAACAAAAACTGAACTTACAGACCTTAAAAATTAATCTTCACCGTTCAAAATAGCCTATACATTTATCTTTTTATCATCACCTTTTCTATTTATCTTAACTTAATATCTTAATATTAATCTGGCCAGGTTTAGAATTTCAAAGCCATTTTTCTATTTTCAAATCAGTAAGTTTTCTCAGTCTTCCATAACACTCAATTAGGTAACCGCAGTAGTGAAGTTAAATGGTAAGGATGAGTTTAGATGGAGCTTTGAACATTTAAAAAAATAATAGAAATAAAATTGAAAAGTGTGTGTGTGTGTATATATATATATATATATTAGAAAATTTATTCATTTAGAAAAATAATAGAAATTAAATTGAAAAAATTAAATTAGAAAATTTATTCATTTTGACTTCTATGAGTTTAAGTCTTAGATTGAACTCTATTGTATTATTCAACTAAATAATAAATTAACCTTAAAATCGTGACATTATGCATCCAAATGCCCTCAAGTTTTTCAACTGGACCTCGACCAAGGCTAGGCCATGATTAACTTTTTCTGCTGTACCTAGCTATTCTTTCTTTTGTTCTTTATTTTCGTTTAGTTTTTTTCACTATTATTATTATTGCATATATTTAATTTATGTTAATTTATAATTTATTATAAAGAGTATTTTAATTTAAAACCATTTTTCTCACTATTATTATTATTATTATTGCATATATTTTAATTTAAAGAGTATTTTAATTATTTAAACATTTTGGATTTTAAATAATTTAATATTTTATTTAAATTTTATAAATTAAATATAAATTACAAATTTTTTATTATTATTATTTTCAATGAAATAATAAATTTTATATTACGTTTTTATAAATATTTATTTTTATTAATCTTGAACACGCAAATATATAATAATCTTAATAATTAGTTTATTAATATTATTATTAAAAATGCAATTTTTCTAAATAAATAAATTTAGATTTTGGTATAATTGTTAAAAAATTATTATCAACTAATAAAATAATTTCTAATTTTCAGTTATAAAATAAATTTCTAATTTCTAAAAAAATTATTTTTTACTTTATTTGCGACAGATTAGCGACTAAAATTTTCATCGCTAAACCGTCGCAAAAAAGGCGCTAAATTTTCCCTCCTAAATTAGCGACTAAAATTTTCGTCGCTAATATTTCTGGAACTAATTTTATGAATAAAAAATTATAAAATGTAGCGACGGAATTATTTGTCGCTAATTCCGTCGCAAAACATGGCGTGTACACTTTTCGCCAATAATTAGCGACTGTTTTTTCATTTCGTCGCTAATTCGTCGCAAAAAAATAGAAAATATCATTTTCACGACGGAATTATAAAACAGTCGCTAATCCGTCGCAAAATTTGCGACGAAAGTGATGTTGTCGCTAATTTAGTCGCTAATTGACAGTTTTTTTGTAGTGTACAAACTTAATTTTTGATAATTGCATCAGAAAGATATATAGAGATGCTTGCAACACATGCTTAAAACAGATTTCTTAATAGAGTTTATTTAAGGTTTGATTATCATCAAAATTTGGATACGGCCTTGAGCTTACATGAAGGTTGAGACTCCTCCGATTTGCAGGTGAGTAGCGAGTAGAAGCTATTAAATTTTGCAATTGAAGAGTTATAGGCAATGGAGATCTATAACCACATGCCCTAAACCTCTTTAATTATTTTGACAACTTTTTCGCTCCAGCTGGGGGGGGCAGTTGACTTCTCTTCATGAGTGCAATCAAATGAATGCCTAAGTAACATTATTGAAGGTTAGCCCACACTCGATGAAGTACGGATCGAAGATGTTGGGTATGCATCCGATATCATTATTGCGGTAGAGGGACTATTGTTTAAAAAGTGGATGACACTGGTATTCGGAGCATAATTTCCCAAACTCGTGGGTCTCAAACTGGTAACTAGAGTTGGCATCGCATTAGCTGCTTAACTGGACGTTGCACTCATCTGCCCAGAACTCTTTCCAACTTTTGCTCATTTGGCCTTAAACTTTTCACCAAAATACTTCTATCCGCCCTCTTCATAACTATAAAACAATAAAATAGTGAGAAAAATTAAACTTCTACTTTAAAGGAAATAGGAAAATATACCTCATATTTCATTTTGGGTTCTGAAGATGATTTAGGGTCTAAAAAATCATAAATATTCATCTTTTAGCGGTGAGCTCTCTTCACCAATCTAAAGTCTTTTCTTCATCTTGAGTTAGCAATAAATGTTGATCATTTCTATTAAAAAACTACCTCTAAGAAGTTCAAATAGAAAATTCTCGCTCGTCCTCTACAACGAAAAATTAATTTTTCCAATTTTTCAGGGAGTCGGCCTTCCTTGTGAAAATACCATACCCTGCTTGAGCTTAAATGTAACAGCGATCCTCCATCATATTTCAAAGTTCGACCATGTGAGTTACCTTAAATAGTCAAAATGTAAGGTCGATGGTATATATTCTTCGATGTCTAAATCTGAACGGTAGTCAGAGCAATTAAGCCAATGCAATTGACTTATTGTGAGGTTATAATGCTGTAAAAAAGAGATCTCAAAGCAGGTTAGGGGAAAGGTGACTCTAGCTAAAAGATCAACTTCATAAAATACTAATCTTTTCTTGTTATTAAAATTAAAGTTTGCAGTAATATGGGAGCTAGGGGCTAGAAGTTTGTATTGGCTTGGTATTCCTAACATAATTCTAAAGTTAGGAAGTTTGGTAACTTGGATGGACGAACTAATGCTGGAAACCTGAGGATTAGCTCTCGGTGGTCTCCTAGGTTTAAGTCGGCTAGGCTCAGGGGTTTTGGTGGTGGGAGTATTTAATTAAGGGTAAACTGAGGGCATATGTATATTTTTCGGAGGCATCTGAAACATCAAAAGCTCTATAAGGGTGCTCTCAATGGATGAGTTGTGAGCAAAAGTGCTCGAAGTATTATCATTCAAAAGGCCATCTAGAATCCTAATCTCGTTGGACCCCACCGATTCGCTCATTTTGAAATATAAATAAATAGAAAAAAATGCAAGGAGAAGAAGAAATCTAAAACACTAACCTGCTAGGGAAGATGAAGAAACTGCAAAGAAAATTAGGGAAAAAAGGTGAGAAAGCGAGAGAGATGGATAGAGCGAAATGAAACAAGAAGCAATAATGCAGGACGAGAAAGGTGGAAATGGAGAAATGGCGAAGGCATTAATAGAATAGCAAGGTCGTTGGATTGAAGACGTGTGTATGGCTTTGATACCTTTGGGATTGGTAAAATTAATTGTGTTGACAGCAGTTATGTGGGATTTTAAGGAAAAACCATTATTGCCATTACTATCATTGCACAAATCGAAGAGATATTTTTTGAGTCATTATTATCGCGAAGTCTGAAGGGACGTACCGTTTCACTCAACCGATAGGACTGTTTACGTCTTGACAGGTGCTCGATTCTTTTCGATAAAAATGTCTCTCACCTCAAGGGGGGACCTTATGATAACCGAACTATGACATGGGCCTTCGGTCAGCCCATTTTTTTGTTATTCAGGTTATTTACACTACAAAAAAAACTGCAGATTAGCGATGGAATTTTCCGTCGCTAAATACCATTTTTCGTCGCTAATTAAAATTAGTGACGCTGCGACGAACAGTTGCTAATATATTAGCGACGAATTTCAAATTCAGTCACTAATTTAGTGACAAAATATTTCGTCGCAAATTTTTATTTTTTCGTCGCTAATTTATATTCCCATTTAGTCGCCAAATTATAATAATAATATTTAGCGACTGAATTTCCCGTCGCTAAATATAAATTTAGTGTAAAATTTAGCGACAAAAAATTTGTCGCTAATTTGGTCGCTAATTATTTCCGAAATTATATATTTTACATATTAGTGACAATTTTTCTGTCGGAAATCCGTCGCAAAATTATTAATTGAATTTTTTCTTTTGCTGTATTTTATAATTTTAATCCTATATACAAAGATCGTTATTTATTTATTTTCAACCTGTAAACAGCAATGATCTCACACATATAAATATATATTGATTCCAAATTAAAATATGTTCCAAAATACATATATATAGATAATAATTTGAAACATTACATAATATTATCCTTAATCTATCATGAAACAATAAAATAACAAACATCATTGTACTAATTAGTACCAACAGTGTCATCTAAATAAAATAACGATCAAACATATAGTGCAACTAAAATCACTAGAACTACCATCATGAGCCGATGGATAATCATTATGTGGATGATCATCTTATGCAGCTGAAGGCGTAACATCATCAAGTCCAGGTCCATCATAAGTTTTCCCATCATGATTTAGAGTGTGTGTGTGAACGAAGGCCTCGGAAAGCGTAGGTGGCCGACCATTATGCTTCTCCTAAATTTGAACAATAATGATTTAGCTTATATTTGACAAGCTTCGATCCATAGGCATATAATCAATTTAAAACAAACAAATATAAAAAAAAGCCCAGCAAAGTCCCATAACCATATGACCAATTAATATCACCGATCTAAAAAATAGCAAGCTCCCATATAGGCATATAAGCAACAATATGCATATCATCAACAACAATAACCAGCATATCATCAACAATAACTAACATATAATCAACAATAACCAATAATAACTAGCATACCATCCTAAATTGGAATAATACTCGTAGGAAATATTGAATATCAAAAAAATTAACAAGTTAGTATCATCTTGTTCCAAATGTCAAATTAAATCAATAACTCACACCTAATGAGCACATGCTCTTCAAAAGAAACAGAAAAGAGAAGCCCTATCCTGATCGCACATAAAAATTCAAAACTACTTGATGATCAAATAGCAGAATAATGAAATAAAATGATGCAACAACCCATAGGAAAAAAAATGATACATACGTAAGGTTATAACTATAAACTACACAATATGTATAAATATGCATGTAAACGTGTAGCAAAAGCCATGCAACCACTTATCAGTGCATCACTACAATGGTCAAGCCCATTGGCCACAAACCAATCCAATTTACTATAGCAAACTCCAAAAAACGCATGCAGTGAAGTTTACTTCTCAAGAATTTCACCGACATTACACTCGGTTTTGGTCAAACCAAAGACCACAGATTTGAATATACGTAATTATTTTGAGCTCCTTATCCCATAATGACAAGATTTAACAAAGCGAAAGAGTATACCAATCATGGTGTCCTCATAATTTAAAGAAAAAAATTAATTCTATATTTGAAAAAAAAAACTATTCTCAACATGCTTAATATTGTACACCAGGAATTGGCAAAAATACCTGCTATCAGCTTGTGTAGGAGGGCCAATATACTTCACCACCCGATCCCCTGGTGAAAGACAATGAAACAAGAGCAGAAGTAATGGATGAAAACCAACTACAATGTCAAAAGAATTTAATATTCAACTAATTAAATACTTGTGTCTAAAACATGAAAATGAATTTAAAGAACATAACCAACCTAAAGTTTTATTAGGTAAAGCAAGGATTAGGATTTTCAAAGTCAAACATCAACATCACCTTAACTAGATTGACAACTCAATCATCTAAAAGTACATCAAAACCACTATACAATGCCTCGATCAGCATACTTTTATGTACAGTTCAGGCATGAAACCACTCACATTAATAGCAACAATCTGCTGTAAACCTAACACTGTAAATCAATCCCAAGTGTTAATAATTGCAAAAATTATGAGTTTAGGTGTTAAAATGGTTTTTGAAAAGTTGAGTATAGGAAATACTTTTTTTCAACAAATTCAGTACTCAAAGGATGTATTAAGCCAATTAACTTAATTGGCATTCATCATGCTTTCTTCTTTCATAATTACAAAGCATGTCCTATTAAGCAATTTAATTAGGACAAAAAACTATTAAATAATAGCAGATATTATGAGTTTATGTGTTAAAACTCACCTCTAAGAATTATTTAGTATGAAATACACAGTTTGCACCTCTTCTCAACTACCAAAATCTAAATGCTTTATTGATGGATCTACTTCTCCTCTACCAAAAATAATCACATCCTCCAATACTCCTCCCACCATCACACCCAACCCATATTTGTTTAATATCTCTAACACAACCGACATAATCCCTCTTTAATAATCTAAAAAGCAAAAACTTATCCTAGTAGCATATAACTTGCAAGTTGCAAAGTAGAAACCCAATAGATTCTTCAACAAAGAAGAGAGAAAAATGATTTCAGCAGCCATGTTGACCATACTACTCAGACATCTTAAGCATGCATTTTGAACATACATCAAAAAGATCAATCACATGCAAAGCAATAAGGCAGCATAAGTACAATATACGCACCTGAATGAAGAAAATAAAGTCACTATCCCATCGTCATTCTGAAGAGAGAAATAAAGAATCTCAAATTTTTGAACATGCATCAAAAAGATCAATCATATGCAAAGAAATAAGGCAGCATAAGTACAATATACGCACCTGAATGAATAGAACAGGAATCTTCACATTCCCAACCACACCTCGCGTGCTATATTTTGAATAGAAGTCTTCTATTTCCTCAAAACCATAAGATACCATTGATACTACTTTTTCAAAATCACGAACAAATTTTGCCATTAAAGCCTTTTGCACATTAAAATCTTTCCCTTTGTCTTGAAATAGTTCCTACAGAGTTCATCAGGTATAAAATTACTTACCACCATAAATTGATAAATGCATATCAACAATTACAAGTGATGCACCATATCATGAGTAATATATATTTGAAATTGCAGAGTATGCTATTCTCAGAATTAGGGATATGAAACCTTTGAACTTAAACTAATAAAAGACTCTAACCCATAAGAATTGGGGAGGACAATCCAAGACTCTTATCTTACCATTTTATCCCTTCATTTTATCTATTAAGTATAGAAAACAGAAAATTTAGCCCGAGTATAGCTAAATAGACAAAAAAGCCAAATGCCAACCTTAACTAGTTTAGGACAGAAGTTCGGTAAAATTAATCTAAGCAAAAAATAGTCTCAAGCTACAATCATACATTTGATTTGAACAACAAACTATCCAACTAAAAATGCACAAGTAAAATTGCATAGCGTATCAGAACAATTCAGAAAGAGTTTCACATACCGCGCACTGGTCAGCGGTGAACCGGCACATCCTCTAGGATTCATAACAACAGGGAAAAATCCACGTTTGAGAGCTGGATCTGGGCGAGAAGGAGAGAAACTCTCAAAATCGGGTTAGATCTGGGCGAGAAGGAGAGAAACTCTCAATCCCAAGTGAACCAGAGTTGGATCTGGGCGAGAAGGAGAGAAACCTTCAAAATCGGGTTGGTAACCGGATCTACAGAGCGGATTAACGGCAGAGGGAGAAGATCGGCTGGCCGTCGCATCGTCGGCACAGTGACGACGTCGGAGTCGCTGGCGCTGGTCAGCCCTTTTTCCCCAATCTCCCTCTCTCTTTCTTTTTCTTTCTCCCTCTCTCTCTCCCGTTGTCTATTCTCTTTTTTTTAAACACTTGGGGCCACTGTAACTTTCTAAAGAAAAATGCTCTTGGTCCCTCCACTTGGTTTTTATATTTTCTTACTTCACACGGATATATATATATATATATATATATATATATATATATATATATATATATATATATATATATATATATATATATATATATATATATATATATATATATTGTTGCACATTTTATTTAATTCAAAAGACTAAAATTAATTTTATAATCCCATTATCAATATAAGTCTCCATTTTATAATTTAATTATAAATCTTAAGATTTTTAAGCATTATAATTCAGTCATTGATTGCCAAAGTGTATAAGCAAAGGAATTTTTAATCTTAATTTGTAACAATAAATATGTATTTATATTTTTTATTTATATTAAAATACTTGAAATAATTAAAATTATAAATTTTTAAAAAATTTAATTGAAAATAAGCAAATAATATTATATAGGGTAAATTTTTAAAATTACTAAAATGCCCCTACCAAATTTCATCATTTTATCCCTGTATTCAAGGATAATTTTGTAAATATAATAACTAAAATTTTTAATAATTCAAAATTTTAACAAAATATAAATAAATTATAAATTTTTCATAATCATTTTAAATGAAATAATAAATTTTATATTATTATTATTATATAAATATTTATATTTATTATTTATTATAATACATCAATCTTCAATAATTATAACAATTACTTTATTATTATTATTATTATTTTTTTAAATAAATAAGTTTATATTTGGAAATAATTGATAAAGAAATCAAATAATTTCTAATAATTTAATATTTGATTTAAATTTTATAAAATAAAAATAAATTACAAATTTTTTTTATTATTTTAAATGAAATAATTAGGTCTTTTTTGAAGCAAATGAAGAAGATTCTTCAGGGATCTTAATTAAAATTACGGCTTGACATTAAACAAAATGAGGGACCGTAGATTATAAGTTTTATTAAAATTCACACAATAAACATAAAACAAATTTGTGACAGCGGCACCATTTTATCCCATAATAGCTGCCACCGTTTTATCTTAATCTCCTTGTTTTTTCTTTTAGCTTGTGGTTTCAAAATCAATAGAAAGGAAAGTAGGCAGTGATTGGTAGACACTGAAAGTAGCGGTGATCGGTTTATTTATTATGGTTTTAGTTTACGAAATTGCAATTTGATGCATTGAATTGCCAACGACTAGGAGATGAAGCATGTGGATTGGTACACGTATTATCAATTTCACTGTTATTATTATTTTATTTATTAATTTGTTGTTATGTTTTTTCTTTTGATTCTCACGTTGTGTATTGTTTCAAAATACAGAAGTTCACTTTTAAGTTTTAACATGAATGATTTATTATTATTTTTTTGTAAATTAAAATTAATATTATTGTACTATAAAAATATTATTTAATATCAAGAGATCGCAATATAAAATTTATACTTTTTAATTGTATTAATTTGTATATGAAAGCAAAATGCTACTCAAAGCTTATGTATATTGTATTATTGGATTTGTGACGAATAAGCCTTTCGAGTATTTGTTAAAAAGACTGCCTTTTGTATTATTTTTGTAATATATATATATAGAAAATTTATGTTTAAATAAATTGAGGAAACCGTGTTATATTATCGTTCTAAGCTAATAATCATGTATTGTTAGAGAATTTGATAATGACCAAGAATATAATTCACGAAAGATTATTTTATTTTATTTTATTAAATAGTGAATTTCATGCATAATTGAATTATTAGAACTGATAATTAACTAACACGTCTAACAAATACATACATATAAAAAATACTCATTTATTTATGGGTTTGGTTGCATATATTTGATAAGTCATCATTTTGAACTAGTTTACACTTTACACCAACTAAACTAACAGTTATTGAGATATTGCAAAAACCATCAACAATATATACAATAGCAATGCCATGAATGTCTTTTTTTTCAATTTCGATGGTTTTTAATAATGTTTTTTTTTAATTTCATTTAACTGTAGCTTTACATAGTTGTATCATGTAAAAAGGAGATAGCAATTTTTGTTGGGTTGAATGTATTCGGATTGAATTGTGATGAATTGAGTTATAAATATAAAAATTTTATGTTATTATGAATAAATTAGATTATGATCTAATTGAGTTACAAATTTATTAGCTAAATAAAATATTATCAACTAATAAAATAATTTCTAATTTTCAGTTATAAAATAAATTTCTAATTTCTAAACAAAATTATTTTTTACTTTATTTGCGACGGATTAGCGACTAAAATTTTTCCTCCTAAATTAGCGACTAAAATTGTCGTCGCTAAACCGTCGCAAAAAAAGGCGCTAAATTTTCCCTCCTAAATTAGCGACTAAAATTTTCGTCGCTAATTTTTCTGGAATTAATTTTATGTGTAAAAATTATAAAATTTAGCGACGGAACTATTTGTCGCTAATTCCGTCGCAAAATATGGCGCGTACACTTCCCGCCAATAATTAGCGATTGTTTATTTATTCCGTCGCTAATTCGTCGCAAAAATAGAAAATATCCTTTCCACGACGGATTATAAAACAGTCGCTAATCCGTCGCAAATGTGCGACGAAAATAATGCCGTCGCTAATTGACAGTTTTTTTTGTAATGTTAGAATCTAGAATAGGCTTATAACTACGTCGTCTCAGCAAATTCTATTCGGACAAGGATCAACAACCTTCTATTTTAGGGTAGAACTCTTGTTAGGGATGCTTAGCTTAGCTTACCATTGAGGCCACACTTCTATGTAAAGAGAGTCTTACAAAGATTCAAAGTCCTAGCTAGAGCAAGGTATTGATCCCTATAAATAGCCAGTTATCATGTACTTTTTTTTTCTCTTTTAGCCAAATTTACTATATATTTTACCTTACTAACTTAATCATCGGAGATTCCTCTCACTGAAGTTTCTTTGCTTTTAGGTACTTTCGGAAACAATGAAGAGCTCTCAGACTCAAGTTGGACCTCGGTGACAACCTTGTAAATCCAAATTGTTATCAATATTAAGTCACAATAAATATATTCAAAATATGCATATGAAATTTGGCTTGATGGCAAAACTGCACATTATTACTTGTAGGCATGCAGTATTGAATCTTGACCACTTTTATTTGTATTTTTTATATTAGAATTTACAACTTTTTATATTAATTTTCATGCTTCAATTAATTAAAATTTATAAATAATAAAGATCGTATTATATAATTTAAATAAATTATAAAATTATTTATTTTTTTCATACTGAACATATATTAAATTATAACAAATATTTTGAATGTACATATAGGGTACAAAGCTTGACTTAATAGCAAAATTGCACATTACTACCTGTGTTCACAATTAACTTTTTATATTAATTTTTATTATTCAATTAATTGAAATTTATAATTTATTTTTCAAAAATTGAAAAAAATAAATAAAGATTTTTTTTTTGGATAAGTTGAAGAATTTTATTGCAAATAGCAAAGAGCCAAACGGCTATACAAAGAACAGATAAACATCCTTTGCCAGAGAAACAAAAATCCAAAACAGGAGTCAATAGCAGCCCCTAGAATGTACACTAAGCAGCCCATTCTTTTAAAAAACCAGAGGACATACAAATCATAAATAAACATGAAAACCATCAAAAGACTCCGAAAACAGCGGAGACAGCAAACAGTTCCAGATCACCCTTAAAAAAAAAACAAAAAAACACCACCAGCCGTATTTCATTATAGAGCAGAAATCAAAAGATGCTTCCAGTAAATAGGCCAAGCTCCAAATTAGATTCTTTGTTCGATGCCGTGCCTCAATGATGCAGCCAAATAAAATCTGCAACGAAAGAGACAGTCCCCTAAAGCCGAAGGACAGAACAGCAGCAGCAGTACACCCAAAGATGGCAGGAGTAGCCTTCAAACCTTAGCAATGCCAGTGGAGCTAAAAGCTAAAAAAACAAAACACAGCTCATCCATAGTAAGAGAAAGCAAAATTAGAAAAAGAAATAATTTAAATTAATTATATAATTATTTCATTTAAAAAGTTAATTATAGATTTTAATTAATTAAAGTATGAAAATTAGTTGGAAATTTTAATATAAAAAATAAGAAAAAATAATTACAGTATCGTACTCTAAACTTCACTAATTGAGTTCTTACAAAAATAATCAAATGGTAATTTTTATGGTTTATATTAAATAATGAATATTGTAAAAGTTTATCTTGCCTCTGTATTAATACAAATTGTTCAGCAATAAAGATTTTAGCCTGCCCACTTGTTGATGACAGAGCACCAAGAACACTCAATTTTCACCGAGGAAGTGAAAAAATAATAGCAGCAAGGGACAGTTTAAAGCTTAAACTACTTTGAGCTGCCTTTTTTCCTCCTGCTTGTATCAGAATAGTGTATAATGCTTGGGTTTTTTGGTTACCCTTTTCTTTAAGCAACCAAGAACCTTCGGAAAACAAACAATCTAGCACCTTTGCAATCCTGTTGTACAGATAAATGTCTGAAAGAGAATTATGCTTTTCAATTCACAAATTTTAGGCAATCAACAATAATGTAACTATAAAATGTGCTTGCAGCTTTTACACATATAGTTTCAATAAATTACAATCAACTACTGTACACAATCTATATACAGAAAAATTAATTCTTGTTTTAACTATTTCCTGAATCTAATACCATTTAGCAACTCATTTCTCCCATCTAATACTTCTGAGAAAATACCATCCACTTCCTTTTCTATACCATTCACCTTCTTCTCAAATTCCTGCAATTTTCTCTTCATCTCCTCCGCTTCGCTGTCGACGTTTCCGCCACCAGGTACAAGGCTATCTGATGAATCTTTCAGTTCTTTCACCTCCTTCAAAACACACCCTTTATTCATTATAATTACAGAAACTTTTGAGTCCAAATTGATCAAAGCAGGGTTTGATAATTCCTCTGCTGAATTTTTCATCTCCATATAAACCTTATCATCCCCGCACATATTAGCTAAAACAACACCACATACCCATAATCCTACACTCTTTAACTCCATTAAAGCTTTAAGAACAACCAACTCTTTCTCTGACAAAGATCCTTCCTTCTCCTGATCTTCCTTATTTTCTTTCTCTTTAATCGCCCCCTTCTTCACGCTCTTGAACTCAATTGCCTTCATTTTCTCTACAGCCATAGATGGTGAAGTCTGAAGAAGACTTAAAGCATGAGAAAGAGAGAGCTTGGCTTGACCCAGATGACAAATCGAAGAGCTTATCGAATTAAAAACATCCAACAATTCTAAACTGTAACTGAGATATTCCTCCATGGTTTCGGGGTGCCACTTGCTCATATGATAATCAATCTCCACAAACAGCTTAGCAAAAGCTTTGTTGATGACGGGTAGGATCTGAAAACACTGATGAACCCATTCCAATTCGAATTCAGGCTTCAATTTTAGTAAGGCCGGGGTTATGGAATTGGAAACATCAGATCGAAAAGCCTGTAAAGAAGCAGATAAAGCTTCAGGGGGGTGGCGGTGGTGGTGATTCTCCAGTTTGGAGTATAATTTGGCGAATCTGTGTACCAAGAGTACCATTCAGAATCGAATGGAAAAGTGATAGATTTTTGTTTTGAAGGTTAGATAAGGGTGGTTGTTGCTGAACAGGAGATGAAGAGTTTGGGTTTTATTATTTATACGAAGTTTATTATTTTATTTTATTTAGTAAAAGAAAAGCGAAACGAGCAAAAAGCAAAACCAGCAAGTGGGTTTCTGGTCAAATGTGGTTATCCATGTGCGTCATAAGTTATAACGAAACACGTTATCTTAATTTTTTAATTTAATAATTTTTCTATTCCAAAAATGAGTTTAAATCCTCCGCCCACACAATTTAATTAGATTAATGTGTAGGATTAGACAGTTTAAATTTAATTTTAATTAATTTATTAAATACCTGATTTTGTTTATATGCATTAAAGTATATTAAAAAAAATAAATTAATATAATCATATTAATTTTTTTTTTATCTGCGTGATGCTATCTTTTTGAGACAGATAAAGATGAATAAACAAAATAAGTGATTGTGATAGATAAAAAGAAAGGTGAGTAGAGCACACGGTTTTGTATACCAAGTTGTCGAGTTGAGGCAATCTTTTGCAAGCAAAGTTAAATAAGGAAACAGAAAGCATGAAAAATAAATAAATAAGGAAGCATAAAGGAAATAGGAGTTGGCATAAATAATTATTTGGATACCATTGCATTTAATAATAATATTATCCTACTTGCATAACATTCGTTCTTTATGGATATTACTTGCACTGCCAACTTAATTTAATTAATGTTTTTATTTCTATTATATTACCCATACTTGGACCCAACTGATATTAGTTACGAAATTTAATTTTTATTATTATCACTTATATCCTTTTTTCAGGTTTTTAATTAGTATTTTATTTTGAATTTAGAAAATTTACTGTGAGGTGAACAAATAAAAAAAAAATCATGCAGCTAAAAAACTTGAAATTTGAATAAAATTTTGGGAGTATTCAGTATGGTTTATAATTCATGCACATCTAATATTTATTGTACGTACGATAATATAAATAAATAAGATCAAAAGCTAACGATTTTTAGTTAGTCCCAAAATAGAATTATTTAAACTCGGGGGGACACATGCTTGCTTTCTTATGAATGTATACGATTACTTTGTCTGCACGTGCTATTTTGAAAGATGATGGAAAGTTCCAGTTTTTCTATTTGTTAGATTTCATTTAGAAGAAGCAAAACTTATTAGGTTTTATATTTTTTTAATTTCATTGCTCATTATTTTTTTATATATAGAGAAAGTCTTAGCATTAAAAGTAAGGATGGAAAAAGAAACTGAAAATATAATTAACCGAAAATCGGTTTGAAACCGACTTGATTTTTTCAATTAATTGATTCGATGGATTCGGTTATATTTTTTAATTTTTATATTTTTTTAGTTACGTTTTAAATTTTTTGATACCGATTAACCTTTAATTTACTATTAACACACACACGCACATATATATATATTAATTTTTTTTTATTTCTCTTTAAAACTTACATAAACTAATATATTTAAATTATATTTTTATTTTTAAACCTTAATTTTTTATATTTTTCTATAAAATTTATATTATAATACTTTAAACTAAATTTATATTATATCATTTTCTTTAATTAAATAGTAATATTTATATATAGTAACCGATTAACTTTTATATATATATTTTTATCATATATAATACTTAACTACATTTTCTTATATTTTAAAGTTTATGTTTTAATATTTAATATTATTTAAAATTTGATTTGGATATATTGGTTCTTTTTTAGATTTAGTTGTAAATTTATAATTACTATATATTGGTCTTTGTCTAGAAGTTTTTCTTTTATGTTTTTCATATCTTCTTACACCTATATTTCCTTTTAATATTTCTTCTTCCATTTAGTTTATTACTCCAGAATATTCTCCTGAGTAGATGTTGGATTAATGTTCATTTTTAAGTTTCCCATTTCATAAGTTAAATCTAAAATATCTTCTTCATTTATTTCATTTTCTTCATATAATTTTAATCATTCTTCTAATGTTAACATGTGTATTTTTATAGTTACTCATTTTTGTATATGTTCTTTCATTTTCACTTTTCCTTTTTCTACCTTTTCTATTCTTGTTCTTAATTCTCCTGTCTCTTCTTAAATTTCTTTTAACATATCAAATATTTTATCCATTCTATCTTCTGTATTTTACTGTTTAGGTTTATTAAATGTTGTAGCAGGGAGACTTAAACTACCACCGCCATAATTATCTTCTCCATATAAAATACTCGTAAAACTATAGGGTTTATTATTCATATTTTTTATATTTTGATTTACAATTTTTAAATTATTATTTAGTTGATAAAATTGTTCGTCATAAGTATATCCATCTATATTTTTTTATTTCTTCCATTTACCCATTATGTCCTATTTTAATTGCTATATATTCTAGTAATTATTCTATCTGATTTAATTTATTTAAAATTTTAATTTTAATTTTTAATTCACTTAATATTTGATATTTTATTAAGTCTAACTTTTCTACATCTTCTATTTGATTTAACAGAATTTTTATTTCTTATGTATTTGGACTTAATTGATTTATTATATCTTGTATTATTTTTCTACCGGCCATAGTTGTATTATCTACCTCTTCTAATCATTTAATTAATTTTATATCTTTATTATTTAATTTTTCTAATATAGATTTATTCATTTATACGAGGTTATAATATTTTTTTAGTACTTTTAACTAGACTAACGTTAAGTTTTAAGAGCAATATTACCTTGTAAATTGTAAAATTAGAACATATAAATTTCTCCTTGAAAAGTTTGTTAAATATGAAAGACATACATTCTTTTAACATATAATTTGTAGAGAGATTTATTTGCCCCTATTTTGGGGCTTAAAACGCAATATTGCTCCCATTTACAATTTAAAGGACATAATTGCTTCCGTCATAGTCATAGTCATAGTCATAGTCATAGTCTTAGTAGCGAGCAAAAAAAAATCGAAAATATGATTAACTGTAAAATCAATTCGAAATTAAATTGATTTTTTCGTTAATTGATTCGATGGATTCGGTTACAGCTTTTAATTTTTACATTTTCAATTTTTAATTATGATTTCGATATTTGAGTACCAATTAACCATTAGTTTATAGTTAGCCGCTTTATACACACACACACTTTATTTCTCTCTAAAACTTACATAAAATGATACTTTAAAATATATTTAAATTATATTTTTATTTTTATACCTTAATTTTTTTATATTTTTTTATAAAATTTATATAATATTTTAAACTAAATTTATATTATGTCATTCTCTTTAATTATATAATAATATTTATATATAATAACCAATTAACTTTTATATATGTTTTTATCATAAAGAATAGCATTTAATTATATTTCTTTATATTTTAACCTTTAATATTATCTAAATTTTATTTGACTTAAAATCAAACATTTTAATTTTCAACAAATATCAAATGTATTTTATAATATTAGCTATTAATTTATTGAACATAAATTTTGACTAGTAAATTATATTTATTTTATAATTTTTATTTTAAATTACTTTATACATTTAAAATTAATTAAACTTTATTTTTTTTATAATTTTATATTATAAATTTTAATAGTTAACAAAAAAATTAATTAATCAAACTAAAAAACTGAAATTAATAAACTAATTAACCGAATATAATGAACTCATTAATAATTAATAATTTTTAAAAACCGACATTAATAAACTGATTAATTTTTTTATCCATTAACCAATTAACCGGTCCATTCTCACCGCTGTCATACCGTGAAAAATAAAACAAGGCTTCAAATTTATTATTGTAATATAGGTATATATGTAAATTTATTGTTCAAATTTTGAAAATGATATTTAAAGTATAATAAAATAAAATAAAAATAATAATTTTTTAAAATGTGATAGGGGAGTAATAATTTTATTATTATTAATGGATGTTGCATGTTAATATATATTCACAACCAATCATACTTCAGAGAATTTCCAGAAACTTTAAAAAAAAAATGAAAAAGGCAATTTGGGGCCCTTTGCCTTGTCATCTATAAGCTTTGAATTGGTGGTCTTTTTTTTTTTTTTTTTTATATATAGCTTTTGAGGAGGTGTTATGAACTTAGCGGGTTACTTATTCTAAAGCAATTGAAAATTGAAATTGCTGTTCAATAAAAAAAGTTTAATTGTTTTCAAATGATTGATGATATGATCTTTTATCTTAAAAGATAAATAAAAATAATCGCCTAATATATTTGCTACTGAAATGGAGAATCGTAAAACTTTTTTGTGTATTTTTTGTTTAATAAATTTTCTAACAGAGGCTTTTTTTTTTTTTTGGGTAAAGACTCCTTTGTCCTATTTCTTCTAGCATTTGGTGTGCTCTCATTCAATGGTAGAGTATTACCTATTGTTCAGATAAAATATGTGATTTTATCCCTGATTTAGGAATATTAGAGTGATTTTATCTAGGAGTGTGCAACGGGCGGTTCGGTTCAATAACCGAAAACCAATTTTTAAATAATTTTATCAACTGAACCGAATTATTTAAATAACCAAATACTAACCGAATCAATTTTTTCGGTCAGTTTGGTTCGATTAACTGAAAATTAAATCTATTTTAAAAAAAAAAATTATGTTTAAAAATTATACAAAATTACAAATCATAATATACCAAAGTAAAAACATCCAAATTGTACAAAATAAATGTCCAAATTAAAAATACAATCCCAAAATATATAATAAATAATACAACAAAAACGGTTAAATAAATTTTTTCATTCCATCGATTTTCAATTCAATCGTCAAAATTTCAAATTATCACCTAAAAAAAATAATTTGTTATAAAATCAGCTGAAAATATTCCAAAAATTAAAATTACATAATGATTTTTTTTAAACTCAATTGACATATGGAGTCTATAAAAAATTCAAAATTTAAGGCTAATCAACAAAGTGTGTAATTAATTGCCAGTCTCTATTATTTTCAAAATCTGAATCAAATAGACATAAAGATTCTTAGATTGGGATATTCAAGTTTGGAATTATGATTATTTGTTGGAATTGGATGATGATGATTGATAAGACTTGGCTGTTTGTTCCGTGGACGGCTGAAACGCAACGCATTGGATTATAACTGGAGATAGCTGGGGAGTAGAAGCAATTTTGTGTGAGCTGGTTCTCTATGACTTCGACTTTTAGTGGGGCCTGCAAAATTTATTTATCTTATATTCTTATTTCTCTCTTTCCTTACATAGGTGCAGGCACATACCATTACTTATGGTACATAAATTAGATTATGATTCTAATTTTTTATGCAAAGCTCTTATTTGTCATATTATCTTCCCCAATGACTAATTCATAAAAAAAAATTAATTTTTCTTATAAAGTTAATTATGTGAAATCAGTAACTTTTTAGTTGTTTCTAATTTTATCTGAAATTAATCTCTAATTTTGGAATCTTCATTGTAATATATATTTTCAAAATCTTTATGATTTTACAATTAATTATCATACCTTGTGGGGCATCTTTTTCTTTGTGATTTTCGCAATATAATCCAAGTAAGTACTAATTAGATTCTCTAATTTGGATAATTTCTAAAAGCTACATTAATAATGGCTTCCATTTTGTCAATTTTCTTATGAATACAATTATAAACATATAACATATGTTGGATTATATTTATTTTTATTCTTGAATATTGTATTAATATTAGTATTATCATCAACAGGACATCCCATGGTAAAATTGGTCTTTTCTTTAAAAACAAAAAACTAATAATCATATTGGATAAATATGAAGAGAAAAAGATTCCAATTTGGTTAATTTTTGAAGGATATAGAAAAATATATTTAGTTTAAGAAAATTGTATAAATTTTAATTGGATTAAGTTTGGTCAAAGGAAAGCTCAATCCTATGAGTGTCTGGCATATAATATATGTTTATTTTAAAGTAATTTTTTTTAATTATGTTCAATTTAATAATCAAGAAACAAATTAATTTCTCTACCGCTCTTCTAGAATGTGATCTACATATAGTACATATTATTTGGCTCTATCACATAAATAAATCTGTAAATGAAATATTTACAAGTAATGATCCTAAAAAATTGAGTGAATAATAAAAAAAAATTAAATGACGATCTTAATCTTTTATGATTTTGTTTCATATCATATAAGTTTTTCAATGTAAAACCTTTATCTTTGCACAAGATTGGAAAACTTTTTTTTTTCCAAACCTAATGATACAAAGATCTCAAATTATCAAATCTTTCTACAAAAATTTAAAATTGAATATTGTGAGAATTATAATTGAAAATAATATTATAATATTTTTTCTGTACTATTTAAAAATTGAAAATTGTGAGAATTATAATTAATAATAATATTAAAATGATATGTATTAAATTTGAGATATTGTTTAAAGAAATCCGAACTATTTACAATTCGGATAATCACTGTGATTAATATCCATATCACCTTAGTAATCATTCCCAATTATAGTAATGAGTGAGATTAATTACACACCCCCTAAAATTTCATTGAAGCGAGAATTCTACAATACATGTACCCCTTTTTATTCTGAATCGGGTATTAGACATAAATAAAGAAAATTAAAAGTATAATAAATTAATTGAATATAATAATAATAATAATAATAATAATAATAATAATAATAATAATAATAATAATTATTATTATTATTATTATTATTATTATTATTATTATTATTATTATTGCAATGTTGGTATTTAGTAAAGGAAGACAAAGCGTACATATGCATGTGCAACTAATTTTGACCAATCAGTCTCTCATCACTGTTCACATGGCTTAACATGATTGGTTTGGCAGAAAAAAAGAGCTGTTCCTTTTCGCTTATTTATTTCTGCAATAAAATTCTAAAGTCACCGAATCCTAATCATCAATCGACTTCCTATATTTAATAATTTATTTTATAATTACACCAGGATTTTGGGATCTATGGCTTAAGGAATTTTCTTCCTCCCTTCCTTTTTTATATAAATATACAAAAATAAAGCCTAAATTATTAAACATGGTATGAAAATGGAATAATTCGGTTATAATAAAGTGGGTCGAGAGGGCATTATTGACTTTGCCATGAAGATTTTGACGTATAAAGAAGACCCTGCACCAGTTGTTCACTGCTAGACTCACTACCGATCGATGGCAATGGGGAAAAACCACCTTTTAGTTTTGATTTTCATTCTGTTCAGTCATAATGTGGAAGTCCATGGGAAGAAGCAAGCAGAAGCACTAAGCCATCTATGGAAGGCCAAATTCAGGGGCAATTCCGGTATTGATATTACTCGTTTCAACCCAATTAACCATTTAAATATTCCCAAGATTAGCGGTTATCATCGAGATGGATCAAAAGAGAATGATAGAATTGATAGACTTCCCGGCCAACCGCCCGTCAATTTTTCACAATACGGCGGCTACATTACCGTCAATAAATCCGCCGGCCGGGCTCTCTATTATTACTTTGCTGAGGCTCAGCATTATCCGAAAGAATCTTTGCCTCTTCTTCTGTGGCTAAATGGAGGTACTTACTTTCTTTTGATGCTTCTTAATTGTTTTAGTTAATCTTGTTTTAATGGAGATTAGTAGATCCGGCAAACGGGTCAGTTCATAGTAAAACGGGTCAGAGTCAAATTTCTATTATTATTTATCAGTTGTTTTTGGATAGAAATTTATTTTTTAAGTCTATTCGAGTGAAAGCAATGATACTTTCTGCCCATCAAAATCACAGAATCTTTTTCTTTTTTTAAGAGAAATTTTAAGCTTTTTATAATAAGTTATCATAAGCAGGTTAGGCAGTTATCTTTCTTTCGTTTTGTTTGATTATTTTTATTTTTATTTACACAAAACTAACATGTTCTATATATCCCTGCTTTTGGTTGATAATTCATTTCCTTATTAGAAAGATATCTTTTTGGCTACCATATTAATATATATGTAATCATAAATTTCTCAATTGGGTGCAAAAATATATTTTCGTATTTTTATCCATCAATGTAATGATTCATCCATAAAATCCGAAACATGTAGACCCATAGCCTAATTACTCTCTCAATTAAATAATTTCGAAACATAATTATCAAATAATAATAAAAAAAATTTTAGTTCCACACCTCACATGGACAAGTGGATCATTATGATCCGAGGCTTCACTCCTATATATGGAGGATTTTTCGGCGTTTATTCTGTAACCACAGTTTTTTTTTTTTTAGAAATAAAACCATGATTAATGTTATAGTTATCAATTATTAAAATCATTAAAAAATGTATTGTATTTTTCAAGATGGATTTACATTAGTTTATATACAGTACTAATCCGAATCCTACGTTCCTTAGAGAACTGGAATTGTACTTTCCTTAGACAATGCGGTAATATTAATAATAAAACACGTAGTTTGACCTAAAAATAAAAATGGAATTATTTTGAAACTCATGTGAAAGTTTTTGTATAATTGACTTAATGAGATTCTTGTATTTTTATATGGGAATAACGTTTAACAAAGTTGATAATTAATTGTTCTTGTTGCTAATTATATGTGCATCAACAGCCACAACTAGCATGTGCTATCTCCACTGGTGGTTGTCTGTTTCTTTCCAGTTTGATGTTGATGGGGAATAATTTTCAATCTAATTTTATAAATATTTTACTGTTTTCATAGGTCCTGGCTGTTCATCTTTGGCTTATGGGGCCATGCAAGAGCTTGGACCATTTAGAGTATACAGCGATGGCAAGACACTTTACAAAAATAGATTCTCATGGAACTATGGTACTTACTAATAATTAATTACGTTCTTCATGCTTTGCTATTTTCTATATGTTTGAAATTAATTCTTTATCTTGCTTTTATTTTGCAGCTGCAAATCTTTTGTTTCTGGAGTCACCTGCGGGAGTAGGATTTTCTTATTCAAATACGACGTCGGATTATAATAGGAGTGGAGATAGCAAAACAGCACAAGACAATTATGTTTTCTTAGTGAATTGGTTAGAGAGGTTTCCTGAATATAAAGATAGAGAATTTTATATTTCTGGGGAGAGCTATGCAGGGCATTATGTTCCTCAACTTGCACATACAATTCTTCAACATAATAAGAAGGCCAATAAGACCATTATTAACCTCAAGGGAATTTTGGTACGTCTTCTTATTTTTTAATTTTTTAATCATATAATAATTGCATTTTTGAGAATAAAATGTCATCATTAGTTCTTTTGAACTTGAGAAATGATTGGAACTTAGGTTAAAGGATAATTAATTAATGTGGGTTCACTTTTTTTTCTTTTGCTCTTTATTTTCACATTAACCATCATTGTTCATTCTTCAACTTTATTTCTAGTCTCATGGAGCATAGAGATATTTATTTGGAAACATGATCATGTCGTCATTTCCCTACTAAATCATTTCTTTTTTGAACAAAAAAAAAATCAATAATTAGAGGGACAAATTATGGTATTAAGCATTGATGTATTAGAAATCGAAGGGCAGGAGTGTTTCTTTTTCCAAAATTAGAGTTCCAAGTTGGAATTCTGAAAATTAAGCAATTTTTAAATACTTAAAAGTCATTTATAGATTTTAAATTACTCGGATCATATTCAAAAATATAAAAATAATAATAATAAAAGAAACTTTGTTGCAAAGAGCCATATTTTGTTGGTACTATATAGTTGACTTAATTAATGCTAATTAAGTATTTAAATAATAATTTTTTTAAATTATATTATTCTATCTTTATAATTAATTATTTTTATTTTTATTTTTTTGGTGAAAAATTGCAGATAGGGAATGCAGTGCTAAATGATGAGACAGATACAATAGGGATGTATGATTATTTCAGTGCACATGCGTTGATATCTCCAGAGACAAACCAAAGAGTAAAGAAAGAATGTGATTTCTCACCCAATGCCAACTCAGGGTCTACTGAATGCACTGCAGTAACTGATGAAATAAGCCAGGATACTAATAACATTGATATATATAATATCTATGCCCCTTTGTGCTTCAACCCAAATACCACTTCCAAACCCAAGAAAGCCTCTGTAAGTAATTTCGATTTCTCCTCTTAAAATCTTCTGTTTCAGTAATTTTAATGTATAAAAAGCAATTAAAATGAATTGTTATGTATTTGCAGTTGGTGAATTTTGATCCATGCAGTGATTATTATGTGTATGCATATATGAATAGAGAAGATGTACAAGAAGCACTGCATGCGAATGTAACAAAACTTGATCATGATTGGGAACCATGCAGTGATATCATCGGCAATTGGTTAGATAGCCCATCTACAGTTCTTCCACTCCTTAAAGATTTCATGGCCAACGGACTTCGTGTCTGGATTTTTAGGTAACTTTTTATTATTTATTTACTCTCTACTCTTCTTTTTGACCTGCCCATTATTATTACTTATGAGTGTTAATAATAATTGTTTATTAATACTCTGCCCTACTCTTCCTTTGAGGTCCTTAATCGTTTGACAAATTGGAAACTTTATCCAATATTCCTTTTTTTTTTCTTTTTGCATGTACCTAATTTATTTATTTATTTTTGTCATGGTAATACTTTGCTAATTCTTGTAAATTACACTATAAGGGAAAAAAAAGGCTTTTAGCAAGGAGAATCCGATTAGTAAAAGTCAAAATTCAATTGCTAAAAGTCAATTACGACCAGATTTTGCTAGACGCCTTCACATTAAAAGTGCAGTTAACGGGATAGTGGTCCGGTCATAAAATGTCTCTAGCAACAACCACAAATCTAGACATTAATTAAAAGTTTCTAATGACAATAACGTACCTGGTCCATAAAGCTGCCTTGAGCAGCCGGCTTTTGACGACCGAATTTCAAACTGGCTGATAAATGTTGATCGTTAAAAATCTATTTTCTTGTAGTTTTAAGATTTTCATTTCACTTGGATCAAATAATCTGTGTGGAGTCAATGTGAAGTGCTAAGTCTATTTCAATTGTTTAATTGCTGTACACGTTACCATATAATGGTCTAAGTTGAATTAGGTTTTATTTTTTATGGGGTTAGTCAAAAAATTAAAAAAAATAATAATAAAATAAAATATAAGAACGGGTGTATAGAAATAAGGGAAAAAAGTGAACTAATTAAGTAAAAAGAGCAAATTACATAGTCTTGTATTGGTAGCACACTTTATAATAATATTTTTGATGGATATATGTTGATGATTATATTATAAAGTTCTAATTCAAATATTTATTAATTGTTATACAGTGGAGATACAGATGCAAGAGTTCCAGTTACTTCAACACAATATTCAATAGATAAGCTGAGACTTAAGATCAAAACTGAATGGCACCCTTGGTACCTCAAATTAGAGGTATTATTATTATTATTATTATTATTATTATTATTATTATTATTATGATTGTCGTCATCATCATCATCATCTCTGCAATTGTAGGTTGGAGGGTATACGCAGGTTTACGAGGGGGATCTAACATTTGCTACAGTAAGAGGAGCAGGGCATCAAGTTCCAAGTTATCAACCACTACGAGCACTGTCATTGGTTAAGCACTTTCTTGCTGGCACACCTCTCCCTGATAGTAAAAGATCATACAAATAATTAATTTTTCTTTTTCTATTTTTATTCAAAGTTGTCATTGCTTAATTATTAGGATTAGTCTGGTTTATAATTGTTTTGGTTAATTAGGATTTAGATTATTTGGTTATTTGATTGTTTAATAAAAACACAATTGTTTTCATTTGATCCCTTCAACTAGAGGAAGTTAATTTGTTAGTTCTCACTTTCCTTTACGCATTTTGCATCACCATAATAATAATAATAATAATAATAACAACAACAATAACAACTTATATATGCTATTTATTTCATTTAAATTAAGTTATTCGAAACACACACACAAAAAAAAAAAAAAAATACTTTGTGCAATTAATATGTTGATTAGAATTCAGGGACTATTTTCAAGCAAGTAAAATATTTTTGATAAGCTATTTAATCTAATTATTACATCAATGATAGTACTAATTAAAAAATTACCAGGTGCATAGCAGACCTAATTAGTATGCAAAAATGAAGTAATCGATGATTAACAAGTAATTGAATGAGATGATATATAAATATAAATGGCAGCATTCTTTTGTCTCACAATCGATACCAGAAATTAAATAAAATTGACATAACTACCAAAAGCTAAAATCTGAAAAAGAAATGACTAGCAGTGACCAATATAATATAATGGGATGGTGACTGCTAAGAAATAATTAAAAAGGAAAGGAGAACAAATAAACGTTCCAAAACATCATATTTTTCACCAATAAGTGGGAATGCTTAATCATTAATATTTTGACAAAAATGAGAAGACAATAGGATCCATTTTATTTGGGCCCACCCTTGCATAACTATAATAATATAACATCAAAAAACAAAAATCATGTCTTGCAAGTAATTGTTGTTACTGTCATTTTCTTCCTTTAGACATTATTGCTAGTGCAAGCTTGCTTTCGTTTCTTGCTTATTATTTCCTGAATTTATTGCTAATATTACCAAATTTAGTGGTAATTTTACATAATTTATAACTTACTCATTAATTCTCACCTGGCTTATCTTAAAACGATAGTCATGATAGTATGTATTTGTTATTAATTATTTTTGGTAACAATTAATTAATCAAATAAATAAAAATCAAAGGATATTAATGTTGAAGATATACCTTCTATAATATACCGATGAAATAAATATGGATCAAATAAAAGAAATTAACTAAAAGAGAAACAAATATTAGTAATTAAATTATTCAAATACTTGAGTTGTAAATTAAAGATAAAAATAGAAAGTCAAAAACAGTAACAACCCAAATTAAGTAATTGCTCTCTACAGCCATTAATCACCCTTTTTGTGAGGTCAAATAAAAAATAATTTATATAAACAACAAATTCAGACTCTAAAATACCAAAATAAATAAATAAAATGGGAAAAGACCCAACTTTGATTGTCGCTTTGTTGCTGCTTCTTTGTTGTTATGCAGCAGAAAGCGCTAATAAAAGGCAATCAGATGCACTTACCAGTCTATACAAAGCCAAATACGATGGGAAGTCAGGTGTGGATTTGAAAGATTTCCAGGGCAGCGACGTGGTGGTGGCCGGAGCAGAGCAACAGGGAAGTTTTAATGACCAAAAGATTGATCAGAATCTGGTGAAGACGACAGGATCGAAAGAAAATGATAAAATATCGACATTGCCAGGACAACCTCAGGTTAGGTTTTTCGCAATATGGTGGTTACGTTACTGTTGATGAAGTTGCTGGCAGAGCTCTTTATTATTATTTTGTCGAAGCTGAGACGCCTTCTAAGTCCATGCCTCTTCTTCTTTGGCTTAACGGAGGTATTTTTATTTATTTATTTTTTCATCCTCTCCTAGTTAATTAATATTCATGATTTTTTTTGAAAAAATAAATTCTTTTAATCTTTGTAAAATTAAAAAGAAACTATTTTATATAATTTCAGACTGAATAATTTGAGTTCCTAAATATTTATGTGTGTGTGTTTTGATAAGCAATATTTATGTGTTGTCGCAGGACCTGGGTGTTCATCTCTGGGTTATGGGGCAATGGAAGAACTTGGACCATTTCGAGTACTCAGTGATGGGAAAACACTTTACAAGAACAAGTTTGCATGGAATAACGGTAATAAAGTTTCCAAGAAAAATAATATTTAATGTTCCAAATCAAAGTAGCTAACAAATTAATATAATTAATTTGCAGCTGCCAATGTATTGTTTCTAGAAAGTCCAGCTGGAGTGGGATTTTCATACTCTAATAGAACAGCAGATTATATAAAGAGTGGGGATAGACAAACAGCAGTAGATAATTTAAAATTTTTGTTAAATTGGTTGGAGAGATTTCCTGAATATAAAGGGAGAGATTTGTACATTTCTGGTGAGAGTTATGCAGGGCATTATGTTCCTCAATTCGCACATAACGTTCTTGCCTACAACAAGAAGGCTGGCAAGCCCATCATCAACCTCAAAGGAATTGCGGTTCGCACCTCTTTCTTTCTGTTCCTCATTAGCTCTTATTTTAAAGAGATTTTCAATAGAAACGCAATGAGTATAGATATAGAAAATTATTTTAAAGAGATGTCAAGAGTATTAATAGTACACCTGAGGGATTTTTGTTTCTTTATATAATGTTTTTCTAACTTGTCATTGTTGATCGGAGCTGTAAATAACGGCCGAGGCTAGTTCGATTAGAGTACTGGTTGAATATATAGTACGGTTATCTGTTCTTGTTAATAAAGTAATATGCTATGGTAAATTATTAAGGAATGTGAAAATTTGCAGATTGGAAATGCAGCGATAAATGACGAAACAGATAACCAAGGGATGTATGATTACTTTGGAACTCATGCACTAATATCACTAGAAACCATGACAAAAATCCAAAAAAGCTGTGATTTTTCACCCCAATTTATCAACAATCCAACTCCAGACTGCGTTCAAGGGATGGTGAAGGCCAACAACGATACTGATGGTCTCGACATTTACAACATTTATGCCCCTTTGTGCCGCAATGGAAATGTCACTGCCAAGCCCGAGAAGTTTTCTCTGGTAACTCTTCATTCAAACATTTTCTTAACAAAACACCACCCTACGTATATGCAAAATAATACTTCCTCCATCTCATAAATATATACATGCTTGTCTTAATGTTCATATATATGTTTGTCGACTACCAAATCATCGTACCATAATGAATTAAACTAAGTAATGGTTTGATTAATTTTGCAGGGTGGAACTTTTGATCCGTGCAGTGATAATTATGTGCTAGCATACTTAAACAGTGCAGAAGTGCAAGAAGCAATGCATGCAAATGTAACAAAGCTTGATCATACTTGGCAACCTTGTAGTGTTGTGATTAATGGTTGGCAAGATAGTCCTGCAACCACTCTTCCCTTACTACAGGAGTCCTTGTCTAGTGGCTTGAGAGTTCTTGTTTATAGGTAATTATTTATTTCCATTTTTCATCATAACCTACTATTTTGATAATTCTAACAGCTCATCTCTGGGGCCTTAATTATTTCTTACACTTTAAAATCCTTCTTAAATTTTCTTCTATGTTCATTTAGAATTGGAGATAATTAAAATATTGGAGACTTGGGACGCCCCTGAAAATTTTGATATTATATTTTTATGCATGAAGTTTTATATTTTTTTTTCAGGAAAATTAGTATTAGTTCTCAAGAATATATAAAATTGTGATCATTCTATATTTAATAAAAAAATATTTATATCTATTTCAAATTAGATTTTTCAATATACAAAAGTATTTCGTTCCTCCAAATATAAATATAATTTGGTTGTATATTGAGCAAATGAAAATATGAAAATGGCTATGGGTTACAGTGGTGACATAGATGGAAGGGTTCCTGTTACTTCTACTCAGTACTCGCTAAAGAAGATGAACCTTACAGTCCAGACACCCTGGTACCCTTGGTACCTTGATGGAGAGGTAATTCTTTATTATTGGCCTTTCAATTATTAAATTTTATATCAAAATTACTGAATTTAAGAAAATCTTATTTTCCGGTGGTTCAGGTTGGTGGATATGCAGAGATTTATAAAGAAAACTTGACATTTGCCACAGTGAGAGGAGCTGGACATGAAGTACCATCATATCAACCTAGCAGAGCACTTGGACTTATTAAGTACTTTCTTTCTGGCAAACCTCTTCCCACAGATACCAATTAAAGAACAATAATCTTAATAACAATTTTTTTATTTTATTTGTTTTTTTTAGTGATTAAGAAGTCTTTCTTTGGCTACGGTAGTCTATTGGATTCGTTGTTTATTGAAACTATCAATTAATTTTATGTGGTTTATTGGATTCCTATAAAAATGTGAGCTACTGAATCATTCCAATACTCTAAATATTTTTTTTTCTTAGTTTATCTATCCCATTATTTTATTATTTATCGCTATCATGTTTTGTTTAACATTGCAGTTGTAAGAGCTGTTTCTAATGTGGTTCTGACTCAAGTATTCCCACTTCTTATTTTTCTTTATAAGAAAAATAACTTACGAAATATTATTTTTGGTAATACTATTAGGGGTGTTCAAATTGGGGTAATCCATTTAACCCATTTAATCCAACCCACTTAATCCATTTTTTTATAATTATAGTGAGTTATTGTAAACCATATAACCCATTCTAACATTTTGAAAATATATATGTGGGTTATGGGTTATTATATAACCCAACCAATTAACCCACGTTACACTCTTCTTCAAATACACTCTCACTTATACTTTTTTTTTACTCATCTATTTTTAATTTTTATTATTTCGTTTAAATTTTGTTCAAAATCTATAAAATTTCTTCAAAAATATTTATAATGATGCTCTAATACTATTCAAATTTCTGATACTATAATGAATATAAAAAATTAAGATAAGTTAAAAATTTCAAAAATTTTGGTCTTCAAAGTAATTTCAAAATCCGTTAATAACTTTTTGTTACCTGGTATAGTAAGAAAATTCTTAGTATATAAAGTCTGATTAGAAACACTTTAGAATAATTTTATATATTTTTTTGAATTTTTAAAATAAAAAATATGTTTTGATAGAAAAAATGAATTTTAAGGTAAAAATATAATTATGAAACTTTATGGGAACATGAAAAGGCATTTTAAAGTAACCATTTGAAAATTATCTAAAATTCATCAAATCTTTTAATAATTTCAAATCAAATCTCTTTAATTTTTTAATATTCACATTAAATCCAAATTTGACGATTTTAATGACAGTCATCTTTGATTTAATGTGAGGTATTTAAAAATGTTGAGTTATCCAGAAATCAAAAAGTAATTTGAAATACAAGGATCAATTTGATGTAGATATTATGATAGTTTTAAATAGATTTAACACAAATTTGAAAATTAAAAATAGAATTTCACCACATTTATGTATTAAGATTATCGATGAACATTAAATTAGATTTTAAAAAATTGCAAGTCAAAAAGTATAGAGAGTTACTGATTTGCACTTGAACTTATTTAAATTGCATCCTAATAGTTTTTTTTTTATTTTAAGTAAAACTTTCCAAAAATGAAAATAATGATATTGACATGAATGATGATGCGGTGCACATGTATATAAAGTGTGTGTATATATATAGTATTTTAAAAGTAATTTTATAGATTTCTATATGAGTGATTTTCAGGAAATATTTTGTAACAACAGCTTTTTTTTATATAAGCATTGAGAATATATTTTAAAAATAAAAATAATGAATTGATAATACAGCTAATTCATATCCAGTCACATCTTTATTTTATTTTTTCACATAAGAACTAAGAAATTCAGAATGTAGTCTACAGCTAATTACAGTTGCTCTTAATTCTCACAAAATATATTTTCTTAAATTATAAAACTGAATAAATGTGTCGGTTTGAATTAGAAATTATTCCACAAAATTATAGCCAGCATGCCCATTGGATATAACAATAGCGATTTGATAATACAAGATGCCAAGTTTTTGATAATGAATGGACTGGGTCATTTTTAAATGGAAATATGTTGAATCATTAATTAATTAAATTTTATAATATTATTTTTTTTATATTTTAAATTTTTATGAAATTTATATATAATTTTAAATTTTGTGGCACTATAAATTCATAAGATTGAGGTATTTTAAAAAATAAAATTAATTCTTTATATTTAAAAATATATAAATATAAAAAATTTATATGTTTATAATATAATATAAAAAATTAACATAACCCATATAATCCACATAAACCAACCAATCCAACATAAAAAATTTTAATATATAACCCACCTGATTTCGATTGAACCCAAACCATTTAACAATTTAGGTAGATTGAAAAAAAAAATCAATTGTAATCCACCCAACTCACTTTTGAACACCCCTAAATACTATGCGTCAATATCTCAAAGCCACCGTGGTTTCTATGTCAACTGATAATAAAATATTATTTTTGCAAGAAGGCCTCACTTTTTTTTTCTTTTATTTTGGGGGGGAACTAAAAACATATTAAGATGAAAGTAAATAAATTGGTACACGATTCTAAAGTCTAAACTTGAAAATTAGTATAAAATTGGAAACTCCATCTAATTTGTGAGCTTCCTTAGTAGCTTACCTTCTAACCCATCAAATTGAGAGATGTAAATTTTGATCCCCACAATTTTGAACAATCAGACCAAACTCAAAAAGTCCGCAGCCTTAGACCTAGATGCATTGACGACTGGGATTGAACATTTTCGAATTAAAATTTGTTGAGAATAGATCCTTGATGTAGGTTTATTTCTTATTAGATTAATTGTTAATAAAAGAGAAAACGGTGGATTTTAGTATAATGCTTGCATTTTGAGAGGTGATTGCTGTAGGATCTTTGTGGGTATATGGAGCTGATGATGTTGAACATGCCGCGGACATCTTGCGGGCACAAGGCGCCAACAACAAGTCTCAGAGTTCTAGTTGATTTTGGGATTTGTTGGACGGTAAATTCTGTTTCCTTTCTGGGAGAAGACTGGCTGTTGGCTCATTTATTAGGAATTAAAATATTTTCAGTAAAAGAAATTTGTAAACCTTATATTCATTGCACTACAAGAAAAATACTAATTTTCGACGAAAATTTACCGACGAAAAAAATTTCCATAGGGAAAATTGCCAAAAAAAGTGTATTACGAAGGAATAACAAATCCGTCGTAAGTAATGGAGGAAAATTTTTTTGTCAAACTTTACCGACGAAATTTAGTGACAGAATAAAAAATTCGCGTTAAATTGACGCCAATTTTTCGCGGCTGAAATACCTACGAAATCATATTTTCGTTGATAAATTACCTATGGAATCATATTTTTGTCAGTAATTTACCTACGAAAATGTTCCGTCAGTAATGTTTTTGTGAAAATATTATTCCGTCAATAAATTACCTACAGAAATTTTATTCCGTAGGTAATTTACCGACGAAAAAATGCTTTCGTCGGTAATTTACCTAGGGAATCATGTTTCCGTCGATAAAATTTCCCTAAAACCAATTGTTATTATAAATTATAATTGTTATATTTATTTATTTTCTTTTAATAACTTTATTTTAAAAAAAATAATAACATAAATTTTGATTATTTCATAATATGATTAAGTTAATAATGATTTATAAATAGTACTATGTGTAAAATTTGATTATTTCATTATATGTAATTTTCTAGAAAAATTAACTACGATGTTTAAAAAAACTATCAATTTTTGAACTCGATAGCCAAATATATATTTCCTAACATTAGGTTTTTAAATATTTTAAAAGGCTTCCCATTCCTATGTCTTTAAGTGTGTGTGTGTGTATATATATATATATATGACACTTTCTTGTTAATTTTGCCCACAAAAATTTTTATAAACCGAATTTTTATATAAATGGCATCTCTTTGTTGGGCTACAAATATATTTGTTTACTTTTTTTTTAAACAGTAAATAGTGGCATTTCTTTACTTTTTTTTAAATAATAACATTTTATGACAAATATATCTTGTTTTTATATTTTCTCTTATTTAATAAAATATGGTATAATTTAATTAAGAACATCAAGCAACATTTATTATTTTGAGTTAGAAAATTGAGTTTTAAGTGAAACTAAATTTATTTTAAGAATTTAAAAGGGGTAAGCAGGGTTAAATTTTAGTAATACAAGTAATAGAGCTAGGAACCACTACATTTAAAGCAACATTATTTACAACACATGTTTCATTTTGAAAGTTTGTAATTTAACTAAAATTTTTAGTTAAATTATAATTTATTAAATTGTATAAATTAGAGGAATCAAAGGGGACATTTGCCAAAACTACATCGTATATTATTTATTTTAATTTTATATATACACTAAAAAAATAATTAATAATATAATAATAGATAATTGATAAAATAATATTTTAATAAATTATAATAAATATTTTGGTTGGCCTGATTATTTTATATAAAAATGCAATTAAACATTAGTTTATATAAAAATGCAGTTAAACATTAGTTTATATAGATAATATTTATTTGATTCGAAAATTAGTTCTTGTAGAAAATATTTTAGATATTTTATGGCTTTTTATTGATTAATATGTATAATATTAAATAAATTTTATTTTAAAATTTTACCTTTTAGTGAATATTATTATTATTATTATTATTATTATTATTATTATTATTATTTTAAAAAATTTTTGTGCAGAATTTTAAATATTTTTAAGCTCTAATAATTTATATTGACTATAATACCCCTGTATTTAAGGAGAGGAAAGAAAAAAATTCATGAGCATATTTTCATGATTTTTTTGCGCCCTTTTCTCTTCGCCTCTGTTTGGATCGATGAGAGGTTGGGTTTCATTCAACTATGTAAAGGGAGTACAAGCAAATGAAATTTTATTATATAACCTGAAATAACACAACATGAAGGAGTGTTCAAGTGCAGTAGCTAGTTAAAGAAAAAGGTACATCAATAACTCTTCTTGCTTTAAAAGTTGATTAATTTGGCTTAAAAATCAATTGTTTAATTACTGCTATTACACTGTGGTAAGAGAAGAAATCTACGCGTAGATCTGTTACTCCGTTTGTTTCTAGGAATAATTAGGGGATTCTATGAATTGAATGGCATTGTTATTAGCTTAAGAAATTTTGGTTGTGAAACTAGAAGAATTGATATATGCTCACTGCACTTCACTTCTTATAGTTAAATTTTGGTTGATCTTTTTATTTTTAGTCCATCATTAGGTCATACTATATTTGTGGTGGCAATGTGCTTTGATGGATCCATGGTACAGGTTACTAAAGAACCCTATCGACCTCTTACACTTTCTCTGCTGCCTCACCGCTTATCTCCGTCAAAGCTCACCTTCAAAATCTAACAATGGTCTCTCTAATTTTGCTCTCTCTCTGTTTTCTTCGAAGTTTTAATGTAGGCTTCTTCTTACTCACTGTTTTCATGGCTGTTGATTCAGGCTCCTATTTGTATTATTATTTATTATACTTAGGTGCTTGAGCAACTTAGCGGTCAGACCCCAGTCTTCTCTAAGGGTATGATTCTGGTAGCTGATTTTTTGTTTTTGGGTTCTACTTTAATTCCTATTTCTAAATTTAATGTGCTGTGTGTTTTGGGGGATGGTATTGAGCAGCTAGATACACTGTGCGATCTTTTGGGATTAGGCATAATGAGAAGATTGCTTGTTATGTAACTGTAAGGGGAGACAAGGCTATGCAATTGCTTGAGAGTGGGTTGAAGGTGAAGGAATACGAGCTTTTGAGAAGGAACTTTAGTGACACTGGCTGCTTCTGGTTTGGTATCCAGGAGCACATTGATCTTGGAATCAAGTAAGTATAGTGTTGTCATAATATAATGTATAATATTGTGTTGCATATCTTTTGAAGTATATATAATTTTATAACATATTTTCATTTGATATGATTGCATGGTATTGTATTATTTTACACTGTTAAAATTAAAAAGTTAAATTTTAGGGAGCTAAATGCAGTTTGCCACAAATTATCTCACTTAAAGCCATTATATAACCGCCATGCACATCCTACACTATTTTATTAAAAGAAAAGAATTATTTATTAAAATGCCTCAACCTATGACTCAACTTCCAATTTTTATAAAATAGATTTTAGTAATTAACCCAAAAGAAAAAAAAAATTATGCTTTTGAGCTTTTAAATAATGAAGGTTCATGCAAGTGGGAAGACATGTAAGAGTTAGCCAATAGGTATTATAATTTTGAAAGTGAGAGGTGAAGGTTTGAATACAAATATATATTTTGAAATGCAAGAAGCTCTAAAGAAACTCATATGTTTCATCATCTTTGCAAGCAAACTCTTATCTACTCATCTGCTTTACTTTATTTTCTCCTTTCTTACTTTCATTTTTGAACCCCCCCCCCCCCCCCCCCCCCCCCAAAACAAACAAATAATCAATTTAGTATATATTAGTATATATTTTGAAATTAAAACAATAATTCGTTATGCTAGCGTGTAATTCAACTTCTCACTAAGTCATCATAGTCTTAATTCTTAGTAAAAGAAAATTCAGTAATTATTTTCCAAGATTATAGTATTTAGATACTATTTTGAGTTTCTATATTAATTAAATTTAGTAAAATTTTTTATTTTTCTTGTATCTTTCACAATTGTCCAATTTATTGTACAAGTGCTGGAATTTAAAATTGCAATATAATAAATTGAATTTATTCAAAGAACAAAAATATCTGACTAAATTGGACCGATTTTCTTAATACAATTCAATGTGGACATTTTTACTTTTTAATATATTTTTATGAAATCACCGTAACAGAGTCCATTTTTAACTTTTATAAACCATTCATTAGATATTATTAATTGTAAGAATTTATGTTTCATTTGGTTGCCCCAAAAGTTTTGGTTTTTTACATATTGATCTCTTAAAGTCCTTTATTTTTCAAGATCCGATCCGTGATAACTGATAATTGTTTTTCGATAATCTAAACTTAAAGGCCATACATGTATAGACAGATCCATACTCAAACCATTAGCTTATATTAAATTAGCTGCCAATAAAGCTTACAAAACTATCTGAACAGTTAGCATTAAAAATAATTAAAAATAGAAAAGGAAAAGAAAAAACTTACCAGAATTGATAGAAGTGAAATGGGGAAAAAACAAAGGGGAGCATAGTACTATTTTATGCAGTTGGGATTGGAAATTTTGATTTGATTTCCTTTTAATTTTAATTTGTTCTGCACTTTTTTGTGTGCACTAGTGAAGTTAGACATTAGAGACACTTGAAGTTTGATGTAAGATTATAGATAGATATTATACTGCACTATTATTAAACATATAAAATATTTTTAGTGACAGAATAGTGACGGATATTTCCGTCGCAAATTTATTTTATTATGACGCAAATTTACCGACGGTTACCGACGGAAAAAACTTACCGTCGCTAAATTTACCTACGAAACTGTCATTCTGTCGAAAATTTGCTTTCCGTCGGTACAATTTTTGAAGGAAAATATAATTTCGTTGGTAATTTTAACGACGGAATTTGAATCTGTCGGTAAATATGACAAATTATGACAGTTTTACAATCCACACATCCCGACGGACAATGTTTTATGTCGGTAAATTTATCGATGGAAAATTTTCATCAGTAAAAGTACTTACAACCAATTCTCCAACGTCATTTTTCATCTCTAAATTCCGTCAGCAATTTGGTTTCCCTACGGAAATTCTCTTAATTCAGTTGGGAATTTTCGTCGAAAAAATAGATTTTTCTTGTGGTGTTTCCTTCTTCAATGAAACCTTTAGGCTGCTCCATATAGATATTTTTTTAATCTTCCATTGAGAAAAATAGTCTTTACATCCATTTGATATAACTCTAGGTCCATACTACCCATTAAGGTTAGAATTAACCTTATCAATGTAAATCTAACAACATGTGAAAAGTCTCCTTACAGTCAATTTCTCCCTGTTCTATAAACCCCTTAGCAACTATCCAGGCTTTGTATCTTTTGATATTGCCATCAGCTTTATCCTTTATTTTGAGAATCCATTTATTTTCAATTGGTTTGTATCCTTTAGGCAGATCAACCAGTTTTCAAACATGGTTTGATCTCATGGAAGCCATTTCTTCTTTCATTGCCTTAATCTATTTATCTTTATCTGGGTATGAGAGAGCTTCTTATACATTTTTAGGCTCATCATTATCTTATGGTGTAATTAAAAAAGGTCTTGCTCGCACCTTTGATCTCAAATTATCAATGCAAAACACTTTTTCTTTTAGATTTTTGCAATTCTAGATCTTGATAAACATTTCTTAAATATTCATCATAATTCGAAATACTTCCACTGGGATTGAGCTCTACGTTTCCACTCAAATTAGGATCCTAAATATCTTTTTGAGTTTTGTAAAAAGTAAAGTTTTGATTTACTTCGTCCAACTTCGAAAACTTATTTTTCAAAAAAATATGACATCTCGTGATTCAAATTTTATTATTGAACCATTTGTTCGCTCACCCATGAACATGTATCCTTTTGATACATCAAAATATCACGTAAAAATACTCTTTTTACCTCATGATTCGCATTTACCAAATGTACTTAAGGCATCATGGATATAAATAGTACAACTCCAAAGTCTCAAATGACTCAGATCAGGTTGCCGATCAGTCCACAACTCATAAGGAGTGGAAGCAACAGATTTGAAGGGCATACAATTTAAAATATATATGATTGTTAACAAAGCATCTCCCCAATAGGATATGGGCAAATTTGCTTGAGCCATCATAGAACGTACCATGTCTAAAAGAGTTCTCAACAAGATTCATAAAAGTCTTAAAGCAACTCAATGCTTCGAACTTGTGAGATATCAAATAGACATGACCATATCTAGTATAGTCATCTATAAAAGGGATGAAATAATAAGTTTCATGCCTTGCCTAACAGTCATTGGACCACAGACATCAGAATTAATTAATTGCCAAGGAATTATGGCTCAGGTTCCTTTTTCGAACAATTTTCTCAGTAGTTTTTTTATAAGCAATGCTCACATATAGGTAATTCAATATTATTTAAATCACCTAATAAACCTACCTTAGCTAACCAATACATTTAATCTTGCCTAATATGATTTAATCTAACATGTCATAATTTCATATTACTCTCATAACTATGTGAAGAATTAGAGGTAAAGGAAAAATTAATTTTGATTGAATCGTCAGGATCAAAATCCATAACAAAAAAAATGTTTGAAACAAAACCAAAATCATATTAAACATCATCCAAACATAAGCATACGTTGTTATTCTTGAAATAAGAATGAAACCAAGTTTCATTAAAATAAAAATAGAAACTAACTAGATAAAAATATCTTGATCTTTTGTCACATGGTCCATAACTCCTAAATTTATCATCCACAGAGGATGATATTCAATGAGAAAGATAGAACTAGATACACAAATATCACTCGCTCTTGAGTCAAGATGATGTACCTATTAGGATGCATGGCAATCTCTTGCCCACATCATTTCTATTGGCAGTTGAAGAAACATTTCACTCTTGAAATGTTTATACTTTTCTTTGCCTTTAGACCTTTATGTAATTCTATTTTAGCTTATGCCTTTGAGGCTCTCAAGCCTATTCCTTACCCTTACTATTGATGCTTCTTTACTTATTTTAGTTAGAACTTATTATATCAGAATACGACTGTGCCATATGCACTTCGATATTAACCTTAATCGATGCTTGATAGTCCTCTTTAAGCTCCAAAAGATAAGTGACATCCCCGAATATCTTTATACAGTCTTTATTAGTTGGCTGCATTCACTTCTAGGTAAGGAACAAATAACAACTTAGACCTGCTGCTCATTAATCAACTTATAACCAATTTCACTAAGTTTACATATTATATTCTACATCTCTTAAAGATGTTTTCGCATTATATGATCAAACTTTTCTGATAAGTACCAAATTTAATTACTAATGATCAAAACTTAGTTAGAGATATATACCTGAATTTCTCTTACAAAGCGATCCATAGATCTATTGCATTTTGACACTTGCGAAATTGCTTAGTGATGTCATCATCCATTTGTACTTAGCAATATGATGAAATCAGTGGAATATTTTTTCCATACCATTTAGGCATCTCGATCCCGTCTATGCTTAGGCTATGGTGTCATTCTCAAGTTCAGCCATAATTGAACTTATGATTATAGAGCCTTTTGCTCTTCTAGCATATACTGGATTTACACATTACAGATCTGAAAGCAGTATCTATTTGGATCCTGTGATCACTTATGGAACTATTATTGCACCTAAATAAAGGAAAAATGAAATACATGCTATTTACTATGCATCCAAAATTAGAATCTAATAAAGCTATCTATTAGACTCAAAATCGAAAAAGTTACTAACAGTATCTAATTACTCTCTAAATTCTAATATCTAACCTTATAGATTGAAATTTCATGCATAGAAAATATGATTCATTGGAATTTTAAGTTCTTAAATTTAATTGCGGATATTATGTGATATAGATAATTAAGCCTTAACTTAATGTCAAGCAACTATTCTACTCATAGAATATAGCTAGGCAAATAATATTAAAAAACATATTTATCATAAACAATTATAAGCCATAATATCCAAAACAAAAATAAACACATTTATTATAAAATCCAATAAATTCCAAAATAAGACACATATGTCTCAACTCAAAATAAAATAGGAAATATAATTCCTAACATAAAAGTTCGCACAAAATTAAAAATAAAAATATGACACTCATGTCAAAAATTAAAAACTCAATAGATCCAAATCTATCCTAGCTAGCTATGAGAACTGAATTAATGACCATATGCGTCAACTGTGAAGGAACAACCTGTGTGCGACCATGAGACCATAGATGATACACTTTATGTCCACTCCTTATTGCTAACTCAGACTGAATGTTGCTTCTGAACACTCCCTGTTCAGCTATCATATATAAAAATTAAATTATGAATTCTCCATAATGTTCACTCCAGCATTCAACTAATAAGTTTTGGAGTGCTACATGGTGACTAAATGATCCACACATGATATCGAAAAGTAACTAATAATTCCACCCCCTTTCTAGGCCACCATTCCAAATTCAATCTTACATCATCCTATGCATGCTGACTATATGATGCACAATAGTATCAATATCATCAATTATGGCCTTTTTGTGCAACCTCATACGACGGACCTCATCCTCATGTGTATTGATCCTAACAATCTCTTGAGAAGTATGTGGAACTATATCGTCCTTATCATCGTCATATCTGTTATACATAATAGAATAAAAATTATTAGTACACACATGTACAAATAATAAATGATTGAAACTCCTTTTAATCACAAATAAAGATAAAATCCACATTATTAATTTTCAAAAAAATTAAAAAAGAAGGAAGGCAGAAAACGCATTTTCTTTAAATTTTCATAAATTTTCCAATAAAATAATTTATTGCACAAAAATTTAAAAAAATTACCTAAAAATTAGAAAAATTATGAAAATCAGAATTACAAAAAAATAGGATAAAAAATGGTGGCCGAATGAGCTCTCATGTGCCAACACGCATCGATGATAGTGAACTTCACCCACCACATGTGCAGCAAATTAGCTACGCGCCAACAATGGCACGGTGCCATGTGGCATGACCCAATGGGCCACGTATCGCCTTATTGCAAGAATATCTTACATGTGGCGGCTACTTATTGGTCCACGTGGCACCCACTAGACTAACTAACTGACATGTGGCACGACCACAGTCCATCAAGTGGCAGTCAGCCACTGGCCCATGTATCACCACGTAGCATGACTCATTAAGTCACGTGGCTGGACCCACATGCCATGTGTTGGCACCACAGGCTGCCACATGGCATAATATTTCAAGCCACATGGTAGGACCTCCGTGCCACATGTCAGCGCCATAGGCTGACACACGTTGCCATGTGGAAACATCTGATTAGTTCACGTGGTGCCACGTGGCACCCAATAAACCCTTTATTGCCACATCAGCTGACACATGGTGCTTCACTATTGGGCCACGTGTCACTTCCCCATTGGTCCATATGGCTGAGTGGTGTCTCACTCAGCACAGGGATCTACCATATGTTGGGGATGCCCCCAGACAACTGGTGGCATGTGCAAGCCACACACCACCTTCTTGGTGGTTTCAGGCCACCAAAATTTATCTAGAGAGGTTTTTGGGATCTTTGAATCCAATGAAATGGTCAAAAATAAAAAAATTCCACTTGAAATTTTTAATTGCGGACTTTTATATTATTTTTTCGATGTACAAATACACAATAAATAAATAATACAAGCTAAATAAAAAATCATAATATTAAAAAAATAGCCTGAACAAACTTGTCTGAATTTTTACAAAAATTCAGATCTAAAATCTAGATTGTCGGAATGCAAAAAAAAAAAAACTAGGTCTGATACCAATGAAAGATATATATCATGAGAAGTAAAGATAAATACCTCTTGAGCCACAGATCCACAAATGTCGAAATCGCTCGCTTTTTACATCAGTTCTAGTTTTCACCCATGCCACGCAAGCCTCGAAATGAAAACACTAAAGCCACGAACTAAATATCCCATAGACAAAGAAAAATCGAGTATGAAGAAAAATCGACGTCAATTCGGTATATGAGATACTTTTCCCTTATCTCTTCAGAAATCTAAGCCCTTTATATAGGATTCCAATTAAGAAATACTTAATTGCCTTAATTGATGATAATTAGATTGGCAATTACTAAACATTAATAATAGAAATAAATCCATTATTAAGTAAAAAATAATATCCCATTAATGTGTCAGTTACCAAAATCAATTTTGATAACTTTTCTCATTAATATATATTAAATAGCAAATTCCCTAATCAAGGAGAATTCCAATGTGAAACTAATCTCATATATATATTATTTCATGTTCCGATATTATTCGGGGCCAATTTCTCTTATCGTGAATTATGGACATATCCAAAACTTATTCAAAAGATTATGTCTTTGATAGGGAATTTCATATTATTGATTTATAATTTTAATTTAATTCATTTTTTATTTATTTTGCTAATTTAATTGTTGAAATAAAACCTTCCATTTTATTTATTTACTTGTTTTGCAAGAGAATTAATTCCTCTCATTTCTTTTGGGATCGATCCGTTTATAGTAATTTTGTTTTTTTTTTTTGAAAAACAAAAATTTATTTGTGATGGTTTCTACAGCCATCAACACCAGCCCAGGAAAGAAATGCTCGAAGACCTAAGGCTTTTGCCAAAAGAGCAACAGATTGACATTGTTGGTGCTGAAAAATTACGCCTTGAAATTCCATAAAAAAAAGGGCTCCATCTATAAAGTATAGCTTACCCAAGAGTTGGGCTTGATAAGCATTCTAAAATTAGTTTCATCATAATTATAATTTTGTTTATTCTCTTTTTTGAATTATCTTCAATAATCATAATCTAGTCCTTACCAAATTTAGTCTAAGCAAGTTTTACTGACCAGGCCACAGTTATATATATATATATATATACGCGCACGCACGTGCATATTTATTGTCTTAATTGTATTATTATTATTGTTGTTTCTTTGTTTATCACAACTTTTTTTTCGCGATGTAAATATAAATTTAGGACATTTACAACTATACAGTCTAAATTATTATTACGTTCATTCAAATGTAGCATTTATTTTATTATTATTATTTATTTATCTCTGTTTATCATCCATGATTTTTGTTTCAAATCTGAGAATCCTTCTAAAACATCAGTAACTCTAATTTCGATCCATGAAAATGGAAAAGAACCCTTATGTCGTTCTTTTCTTTCTCATATTTTGTAGTTTTATAGCAAAAAACCATGCAAAAATACAAGGCGATGCTATTGGGAAACTGTACGAAGCCGAGTTTCGTGGGAAATTCACGCAGAGAAGCCATTTTCAGACACCTGATCTAAGCCAATCAATGGCAATTGCAAATCGAAACAAAACAAGTTCTAATGTATCCAAAGTAAATGATAAGATTCGGAGATTGCCAGGACAACCAAAGATCAAGTTTGCACAATATGGTGGTTATATTAATGTGGATGATACACATGGCAAGGTTTTTTATTATTATTTTGTTGAAGCTGAAAATTCTTCAGAATTGCCTCTTCTTTTGTGGCTTAATGGAGGTGTAAATTAATGGTTTTTATTTTCATGTTACATAAATTAAAATTTATAGTATAATATAACTTTTTTTTTTTAATCTTGAAAGGACCTGGGTGTTCATCTTTGGGGTTTGGAGCATTACAGGAGATTGGACCATTTCGAGTACACAGTGATGGAAGAACACTGTACAGAAACAAATATTCATGGAATACTGGTACCCATTTTTTTATATTAAAAGAAAAATGATTTATGAAATTAGAAAAATTATAATATTTTGTAGCGTAATATATATTATGAAATTATTTTGGCAGTTGCAAATCTCCTGTTTATGGAGTTCCCCGTTGGAGTAGGGTTTTCATACTCAGATCAGCCATCAGATTACAAAAAATATGGAGATAATGTAGCAGCTGCAGACAATTATATGTTCATAGTGAAATGGTTAGACAGATTTCCCGAATACAAAGACAGAAGTTTTTACATCTCTGGAGAGAGCTATGCAGGCCATTATGCCTCGCAACTTGCACAAACCATTCTTGATCATAACAAAATACCTAACTTCACCCGAATCAACCTCAAAGGAATTATAGTATGTCTTATTATTATTATTATTATTATTATTATTATTATTATTATTATTATTATGTTTTTTACGATCCAACAGTAGATTAAAATGGAATTAATGATTGAAATTGCGGTTGGGATACTGTGAAAATGCAGATTGGAAATGCAATGATGAACCATGAAACAGATGTTTTAGGAATGTTCGAGTATTTTGGAAGCCATGCTTTAGTTTCACCAGAAACTACAGATACAATAAAAAAGAATTGTAATTTCAGACCAAATGATTCCAAAGTGTGCATGGAAGCTATTTATCAGACTTACTATGACACCGGCGATATTAATATTTATAATATTGAAGAATCCACGTGCAGTAACCCGAATCTCACTGCCAACCCCGAGAATTCTAACGTAAGTTGATACATTTTTCACGATTGTGTGCAAAGAAGTTTGGCAAGTATAAATTGAAAAGGTAAGCTTAGTTAAGTTAGGGTTAAGTGTAACTAATGAAGAATGGTAAATGGGTAAAATTATTTTGCAGTTGATGAGCTTTGATCCATGCAGTGTTGGTTATGTGTATGCATATTTAAATAGAGTGGACGTACAAGCAGCATTGCATGCAAACATGACAAAGATTCCAAATCCATGGGAGCCATGCAGTGATAAAGTTATTGACCTTTGGCAAGATAAGCCCCCATCTATTCTTCCCTTACTCAGCTACTCCATGTCTAAGGGATTAAGACTCTGGATTTATAGGTCATTTTTATTTTATTTATTTTTTTTATAATTAGAATTATCTGATTTTAATATATACAAAACATTTATGACATTGGAAATCAGTGGCGATAACGATGCGAGAGTACCTGTTACTGCTACTCAATATTCTATTAACAAGATGAACCTTACTATCAAAACTCAATGGTGTCCTTGGTACCGAAATGGGGAGGTAATCATTCATTCAATACAGCTTATTCTTTTCAATTATTAATATCTTTTATTGGAGCGTCATAATAGCTAAATACTGCTATAAATATCATAATGATTAAATCTAAAATTTCTGCACTTTTAATTGGATACTTATCATTAAATTAATTAATTTTTAGGGGCTACATGGGTGGTTGATTGTTAGTGATTCATATGCGAGATAGTACTATTTTCATCTTGTCATGCAATTATACAAAATTGAGAAATAAGAAAAAGAAATGCATCTTTTAACCCCTGATATGTTAAAAAATGCAATTAAGTCTCCCCACTAAAATTTTATACAAGTGAACCCCAGTTTGTGGAAAAAGTCTGTGAAAAAGTTTCAAGTTTGGGGGCTCAACTGAACAAAAAAATAAAGTTTATGGATTAAAAAAGTGGCATTCTTTTTTAATTTATAAGGCTCCAAATATGATAATTCTAATTTTTCCTTGAAAGAGGGGGGGTGAATCGAATAAAATTAAGATAAATTTTTTGTGTTGGGTTTCAGATTGGTGGATATGCACAAGAGTATGAAGGAGATTTGACATTTGCTACAGTAAGAGGAGCTGGGCATGAAGTACCATCGTATCAACCTCAGAGAGCACTTACTCTCATCAGATCCTTTCTTCATGGAAGAACTCTTCCCTCTAAAGTTCTCTGATTCTAATACTTAATTTTGTTGTACGCTTAATTAATGATAACAACTTCCACACTTACTCTGCTAAAACACTTGGATTTCTATTCTTTTTTAGTAATTATAGTTGCTATGTGATTATATATATATATATATTAAATAAAGTATATAGTTTTGAAATTTGAGGGAGAATTTTTTAAATAATGTTTTTTAATAAAATAATTAGTGAAATTGGATCTGTCAGAAATTATTTGTTGATTTGGGATTCAGATAGAAGATATTGCACAGTACTGCATCATTGCATCAGACATTGTCGGTAGGCTATGATAATAGCAGTTTCCATCAAATTAATTTTAAATAAAGATAATATTAAATAATTAAAAGTAAAAAATAATAGAAAAAGAAGATGGATGTGTTAGGATTCGAACCCATGTGGGTTAATTAATAATTATTTTTTAAATAAATATATTATTGAATAATTAACATTATAAATTAATAAGAAAATTTAAAAAATGGCTCTATTAGGATTCAAACCAGCGCACTAGTTGTGAAGGAATCCACTAATTAATGTGAATAATGTTTTTGGTGAGATTCGAACACATGATCTGGCGATAAAGAGTTGCTCACCCGTAATGTCTATTGCCATTAGGACACAAGTCTTGACTTTTAACATTCATCCAATATATAAATTATATTATTTTTAAATAGTGTGGTGTCACCCGACCAGCAGATCCATATATATCTGATTCGGCAACAATGGGTTGCAGAAATGCAAAATATCCCAGAATTATAAAATTTTTCTGACAAACCCCACATTTCAAATATATTTGTTTAAATATTATTTTTAAAAAATTTACTTATTTTCACTTTTATATATAGTATAAATTAATAAAAGTGAAAATTCCTTATTTTAAAAAAATATATTTGAAATGTAGGATTTGTCATAAATAAAATTTATAATTCTGGGATCTTTTGCATTCCTGCAATCCATTGTTGCGGAATCAGATATGGATCCACTGATCATGTGTGTAACGGCCTAACAGTCCCAATAGCCATGAATATTATTTCCTGAATATGAATAGTATACCGGAGGTATAAAATACTCCCGAAAATGAAAAAATAATTTATTTAATTATCAAAAAATACTAGTTACAGTGAGTTCGGAGATAAAATTTGGAGTCAAATAAATTTTCAAAAGTCGAAAATACGAAAAAAATCATACTTCGATTTAAATAGTAACCGGGTTGACTTTAAATTTGATCGGACTCTTAAAAATAATATATAAGCTTCAAAAATTACCAAAATTTTCAGTTGAGCTCTAAATGAGGTGTAAAATCATTTGATAGAAAAAAATTAATTTTACGAAAACGTTGAAAATTTGCTGAACAAATCAATTTTGGCGAACCGAGCCGAAAATGGACTCCAATTGAGCTGAAAATTTACATGTAGACTAATTTGAATATTTTAAGTATGATGGAATTATTTTTTTAGCAATTGAGCTTTTCAAGTTGGAGAAAGAAATTAGGGTGGGTTAATGCACTAATTAGGGAGATTTAGGCTTAATTGGGTTGGATCAATTTGGTTGGAGAGAACCCAACCCAATTGGAGGCCTATATAAGGCTGAAAAATCAGAAATTTGTAGAACTTTCACTAGCCTTCTGCCTCTTTCTCCTTTGTGCTGGCCGAACCTCCATCTTCTTTCTTCCTCCATCAAATTTCTTTAAATTTCCTCCATTGATCCTACTAAATCAAAGCTTTTAAATGAAATTTCAGTCTCTCTCTCTCATCTTAGTAGCTTCTAAACTTCAATTAGAGTAGACAAGAGTTAAAATTCAAGACTTGAAGTTGGAAGTGCAAAAATTAGGTAAGTAAAAATGGAGTTTTTAATTAAATTTAAGAGGTTAATTAAGTCAATTATGGCATGTAGTTGTTATTTATGATATTATATTGATGTAAAGAAGCAAGTTAATGGAGGTTTAATAGGTATGTAAATCCGGCCATGTGTAGAGAACAAGGAAGGAGAAGGTGTTTCAAGGGATAAAGGGAAAGAAAAGGAAGCTTGAGGAGACTAGAGCAAGGTTTTAAGGTTAGTAAACGCAATATCCATTTTTTCCTTTAAATTGATGTGAATTTAGTTTAGGTATAGAAGATGTTAATGTAAGATATGCATGTATAGTGTAATTGAATCCTATAGGTCTGTTTAAAAGGCTTAAAAATGGTGATTTAATAGTTAAATTGGAAAAAAAATGGACATGAAATGGTGGACTTAGGTTGGCCGAAATTTTCACCTTAGGTATACTAAGGCTTATGTTGGTTGTAAGGCTAAATTAAATACATATGTACCTAAATTGACATGAAATAAAGTTAGATTAATGAATTGAGGATGAAGAAGTAGATAAATAAGCGATTACCTGAGCTTGGCCAAAATTATTGTGATGGAAAAAATGGATCTTTGGTATTTTAATGAAATTAAAGTTATAGAAAGCATGAATACTCAAAATAGAGTGTATGCTAAGTTATTTGGAATTTTTATGTTGGTATGTACTATTTTTCATGTAAGTATGACACTATGTATTGTATGGAAATTATGAGATTTAATGTGTTAGTGAAGAGTTAAGACATGAAATGAATTGTTAAGATATAATAAGCAAGGTTAATCCATGAAAAGAACATAATTATGGTAAATTAATTCCATGATCAAATGGTTGACATAAAGGAATATTAGAAATAATAATTATTACATATTGCGCTTAATTGTCTGGTAATGAAATCTAATACAGAATATAGTTGGTTAACCATAGGAACATATTTATCGCGGTCCGAATTATGTCGACTCAATTTGATAGGCTAATAATGGTCTGCCCCATTTCACATGCTCACAAGTTATTATATATATTATGTTCATGTTTAATGATCCTTTTGGGTCCCCCATATGTTTGGGCCTTCAAGGTCTAAATTCCGTATATCCGGTTTAGAGATTTTTATCAGATTGATGCTAGAGGCAAGATTAAGAAAACGAAATAAAATAATAAAAATGGTTAGTACATAAAAATATAATATAATTGTTTAGTTACATATTAAATAATAAAATAATAATGATAAAAACAAGAGTAAAGGTTAAGATATTTAATTATGTACTCACATGCATAATTTTTTTTTTAATGAAAAATTATTGGATATGCATTTATCACTAAGCGTATAAATGCTCAACACGTAGTTTTATTTGACTATGTATAGGTTTCTACTAAGTAATCGTGGAGCAAGCACACTGAAGAAATCTTGAAGTTGACGGTTTTACATTATTAGCTGTTAAATATTTTATATGTATCATTTTGGCATGTATATGTTTAAATAAATATGTAGGTGTATGAATAAAGATGAAAGACAGTTTAATATTTCAGTATAGAAATATGCATATTTATGTTATGATATTGCTTGAGATCGTGGAGATGAAATATGAATAGCTATATGATAGATATAAATTACCGTGCCGCTGAGGAACTATGAAAATTTGTTTGCTTGTAGGAAGGTAGATAGATTTTATAGCCGTTATAATATCAAAATTTTTACTGGATAAATAGTGAATTGGTCAATTATAAGTCAAGTGATAGAAATTTAAAGTTTATGGAGGTGAATTAGCAAAGGCATTTAGGAAAAAAAATTATGTGATTTTAACCGAAAAATCTCGCTTATTGATAATATACCCTTAACGCTTTCTCTGACCAGTATAGCAGTAACGTACGTATAGTAAGACAGATTAAGGGTGTTATAGTGTGACACCATACTATTTAAAAATAATATAATTTATATATTGGATGAAGTTAAAAGTTAAGACTTGTGGCCTAATAGCAATAGACTTTACTGGTGAGCAATTCTTCATTGCTAGGTCATTCATTGAAATCCCGCCAAAAATATTATTCACATTATTTCTTTTCATTGAAAACAATTTAATATAATGGCAGAAGTAATTTCCTCCACAACCTGTGCGCTGGTTTGAATCCTAATAGAGCAATTTTTCTTTTCTTTTAAAAAAAAAATTTCTTGTTAATTTATAATTTTAATTATTCAATAATATATTTATTTAAAAAATAATTATTAATTAATCCATATAGGTTCGAATCCTAACACAGTCATCTTCATTTTCTATTATTTTTTACTTTTAATTATTTAATATTATCTTTATTTAAGATTAATTTGATGGAAGCCGCTGTTTCGTGGCAGTGTCTTTTATCATGGTCCACCCACAACGTCTGATGCAATAACACAGCACTGTACAGTATCTTCTATCCGAATTTCAAACCGGTAAATAATTTTCGACAAACCTTATTTCATTAATTATTTTATTAAAAATATTATTTAAAAAATTATCCCGAAATTTGATTGTATTTTAATTTCTAAAAATTGACTTAAACCACCAATAATCCAATTAGATATTAGTCCGATTTCTGGTTTTATTGTTTTAAAATTTTTTTCACTCCCAAGTTATTTTTTAAATAATTAAAATTCAATAAAAATAACTTGTATTTCAAATGATTAACAATTGCTCATAATTTAATTTTCATTTTACCTAAAAAAATTGTAATTATTAAAAAAAATTCAGCATTGAGAGAGTTTTGATGATTCAACAAGGTCCTCGTAGTACATATTGTACTTGTACATGCTGTTTTTGGACCTTGGATTAGAAATTATTTAATCTGCACCGTTGGATTTACACAGGCAACCGGAAGTCTCAGTTCTTCTGTACACGCTGTTACAATTTTTCTTTCATCTATTCACACTTCAATTTTTACTATTTCTAACAATTTCCATGCTTTTTACCAACGCCGTTAGATCAGCAAATGATCAGAAAAAAACAATTAAAAAAATGGCAATTGAAAATATTTCAGTATTCCAGTGGTCTGAATAGAGAACAAGCTTTTGAACTCCTCCTCTCTCATCTGCCACAGAATCATCTGCCCAATCGCCAGAAACTATCCGGCGGCCAGACTATAATGAACCCTAAACCATCCGATAGATATTCGCCGGCGGCCAAGAAGAGGGGCAGGAGAGGGCCGGCTACAATCCAGCTATTAGATCAGGACATCCTATGCACCATCTTCTCATTGCTTGACCTATTCGACGTCGTACGTTGTTCCGCCGTTTGTAAATCTTGGTAATTCTAAATTTAATTTTTGATTTTCCTCGTCCTTTATATTTTGGAATAAATTTGATAATTTTTGTCTTTCTTGTAATTTTTTTCCTCTTTTGTTTCTTCAAAGGAATGCAATCGTCAAAAAGTCAAAGTTACTGCAATTCCTTTTTTTGAAGCAGCAGACGGGTAATAATGTAGGATTTGAATGCAGAAGTAGAGGTTTAGAGCAGTCATTAAGTATGTACATAGAGGAGCTGGCTATGGAGCATCATAGGCAAGCTTTACTTGATGCTTCTTCTGTTGATATTGATCAATGGAAAGGCCATTCACATGGGTAATCAATCAAAAACCTCTTTTTCTTTCTTTTTTTGATCTTTTGTTAACTATCTGAAAAATTGAACAATTCAAAGCAATTTATATGCGTTCATGGGATTGTGATTGCATTAATGAATTTAGCTTCATCTGATGTTTCTTTATTTGGTACATGGAGAAAACTGTAATACTTGGTGTGGATGGATCGTCAAAGCTAAGTTTTTTCTCAGTAAAAAATTCCTTATAAGTCTAGCTTTCATTGGTTGGTCAGTACATGCAGGAGTTTGCAGCTTGTATATGTTCTTCTAAACCTTGCTTTGTATTAGGGTTGATCAGTGCCGAATGAAGATGGGCTTGATTCTCACCGGTGTAGGTGATAAGGTACGTATGCTTTTATCCATATTTAGTGTTTTATTATGTTCTTGTCACAAGTCAAACTTTTTTGTTTATCCTTTGGCGAAATAGATTTTACTGGAACTGTTAATGATTTTTCTATGTTTAATTTTATCTGCTGCTCATGTAATCATAATGATTTTTCCATGTAACAAATTCAATATGATGATGTTGTGATCTCACTGGAGTTTCATTTGTCCATTCATAATTCTTTGTGCCTCCAAATATGGCCCTTGGTTTCTTTTGTTTCTGTTGTGCTGATTAATATGTTATGCAAGTATACTGACTTACATGAAATAAAATTGGACAGCATATCATATATTTATTTGCTTCCATATGGCTGGTGTGAGGAGTTCTTATCTGTAACAAAAATACTTGATTATGCATCAAGAAAGAAGATACCATTCAGTCCTATACTTAATTTCATATCACAAAATTGCTAACCCATAATAACAAAAATTTGCATCCTTGTATTTTAGGTTTCCTTTATGCTTTATCAAAATAATAATATTTTTTTATCTCTATGCATTAATGAATTCAGTCTTTTATCTGGTGCATTGAGTTAAAAAGGATTGGTCTGCCTAGTGAATTTGACACCTGGTTACATAGTCCAATTATACTGGAGATATGTTTTACATAGTCCAATTATACTGGAGATATGTTCTTTCTTTTTCCTTTTTCTTTTTATATGGTGAAATTGAGATACTTTTCTGATAACTCTGTTCAATGATGAAAGCATTCACACACATTGGGAGTTCCAGATATTATTTTTCAGGGTGATACAAGTTATGTTTGGGTCTAAGTACTCTGCTGGTTGTGTTGCTTTACAACTGACTTGAGTGTGATTGCTTTTGTGAAATATTGCTTACTTTTTCTCTGTAGAGGACATTAGTTGCATTAATCAATTCTGCTGACATTTGCATAGTAACGATGATAGGTTATGCGTCTCTGGTCATTAGAAAGCTACAAATGTGTGGAAGAATATGCAGTACCAGATGCAAGCCCCTTAGTTGATTTTGATTTTGATGAGAGCAAGGTACTTATATAAGCATGTCCTTACTCTGAAGTATCTGGTGGTAAATGGCCTTATTTAGTACCTGTTTTGTTAAAAATGCTTTTACGCATGTTCTTGTAGATCGTTGGTTTGATTGGCACACGACTATGCATATGGAGGCGCAATGGACGCATGAATGCATTTCCCTCACACGAAGGCACATTTGCAAAGGGTCTATGCATGCGGTAAATTGGCATGTCTTATTATGAAAAACTTTCTTTGATTGAAAAATTGCAGCTTTCAGTTCATCTTTTTCATCATCAATGGCTTGTTGACTTTGATTTTGTGCAAAGTTTGTTTTGATTTCTTTAACACCTAACTAATTTGATCGATGGTCTCTTTCAAGTTACCTTGATCCAGAAGCTGTGGTTGGATGTGAGGATGGGACAAGTCGTGTTTTCGACATGTACAGTAGAAAATGTTCTAAAATCATCCGGTATGCATATCTAAGTATTTTTGTATTAAGTTTTTTTTTCCTCTTCCTCTTCCAGTCCCGCATGAAACTGAAAACCAGTAAATTAATCTATTCAGAAGTACACAAGCTCTATTATTTGACCAGACATAAAACAGAAAGTGGTCTGTCATGATCAACTTTGGTCGCCTTTGCAATGCTTGGAAAGCCATTTCAAGTTATAACTGGATCAGATGGATGCTGGCCAGTGAATATGTTGTTTGATAAAAGAAAAGGACAGCTATCCTGCCTGTAAATTGGAAAACAGCAGACTAAATTCATACCGATATTAATCTTAATAATACAGAATGATTTTCTATGTCGATCCATATGCTAATGTTGGCATATCCTGATTGCAGGAGGCATCCTGAGGCGGTGACTTGCTTATCTGTGGGTGATGATCAGTTAATTGTTACTGGTTCCTCATTAGGGAGGATCACAGTATCTGGTTATTCATCTGATCAGAGGGTAGCTACATTGCGACCGACTGATTCTACAGGTTGTAGTGTGCTCTTAATCAATGTATCATGGTCAAGTGTTGTGTATGCTTTGCAAAATTTTTGGTTGTTTCTTAAGTAGTTGTTTCCTTGTATTTTAATAAATATACAGATATGTGCATTCACAAAGAAAATCTGCAATATCCTTACAGCTTCCTGATTTAGAATTTTGGTGCTTTTCCTAGTTTATATTGCCAAATTGAGACATAGTAGATATGCTGCTGGATGTTTTATCTTTAATTAATAAGGAAACATGCAGTGCAGGTGATTTGACATAATTTTGATTCAACATCATTTAACAGGCATAGAGACTGTGTGTTTCAACCCCCGTTCTCATCTAGTATTTGCTGGAACAACAGCAGGATATGCATCTGGTTGGGACCTGAGGTATGCAATTCTCAATTCATTCTTTAATAGGGTTTAAAAATCCAATAGGGTTTACTAATGATAGTGGTAAACTAATATCATGTTTCTACACCATGATGCATTGATGTGGTACCTCAAAGAATTTGAACCAACCAAAAAGAAAACCATAGTTTCCTACTATTTAAGGTGAGAAGGTTTATAAACGGCACCATTAAATGCTAGGGTGTACTAATCAGTAATATCCTAGTTACTGCTCCTGCCGCTCAAATTTTGTTAAGGGCATATATGTTGTTCTGAGCACATGCTGATTCTTTTGAGCTTTGTTTTTTTATCTTTCCATGAACTTAAATTCAGATATGTACGAACATGTTTTTTTTTTTCTTGCTTCATTCCGCTGTTCACACATTGGATGTCATGCATCATCTTTTCCTTGCATTCTAGCAGACTGTGATATAGGTTCAAGGACTTCTCTACCATTAAAATGAGTTTTAGCATGAGTGTGTAGAACAGCTGGGGTTTTCTTCTCTAGGCTTGTTGGATATATTACCTAAACAGATTATTATTGCGTTGTTGAGAATAATAATATATTATGGTCAGAATGGTTAACTTTATATATATACACACACACACTCCTGCCAGTTTTTTTAATTGACATTTTCTGTTGCAGGATGATGAGACGATTGTGGGAGACGCGAGTGAGCCCAAATGTGGTATATTCATTACAGCACCTGAGCACTGACAAATCAACATTAGTAGTTGGTGGAATAGATGGTGTGCTACGTGTTGTATGTCAGCACTCTGGGGCTGTTCTATCAAGCTATGTTATAGACCATGAGGCCCCATCACATTCCTCCGGATATGCACATGGTATAGTTGAAAGAAGAAGAGGGAAAAGTTTCTGGAGTGATGCCAACATTGACCATATTTCTAGAACTGCTCGGCCATCCATTACATGTTTGGCGGTTGGGATGAAGAAGGTGGTCACTGCGCACAATGGCAAGTACATCAGATTGTGGAAATTTAACAAATGAAAGAAAGAAGACTTGTTTAAATATTAGTTTAATGATGATGATGTAGAATACTAGTATCTCATTTTGGTAGGATCAATGATTAATTATAGCAAAGAAATCCAGGCGTTTTCCATGCTATAGATGGAGACTGAAGGAAAATGCAATCCTGGGGTTGCTATATATATTCCTTTTTCTTGAGAGAACATATTTCCGTTGCCCTTTGTTTTATTTAGTTAGCTAGTTGAATAACAGTTCAACACCTTTTCCTTCGGTATTCTATTCTATTCTGTTTTGTTTTTATTTTATTTGAAAGGGAATTGGATTGAAAAGGATGGCCATGTCTATAAAATTCAGCTTTGATTATTCTGATTATTTTAGGCTTAATACACATTTTCTGCTGAGTTTCTCCTTCAAACTCAGCTGTAAGTATTCTATAACATATCTGAACTTGACACTTATGCATCTATTTTTCATTTAATTACCTAAAAATCACTATATATATATGAGAAAAATGCGTCTATTTCCCTTTCAAAGAAAAAAGGGGGGTGAAAATTGGTTAAAATTTCAGTCGAAATTAAACTAAAAAAAGCCCATTTCCCAACCCAAGAAAAATAGAAGCCCAAAACTCAAAAAGTAAAGCACCATAGATTCAGGCAATCCCTCTAGTCCTCCCCACAAAGTCAGAGCATCCCAAAAACCTAACCCTAAACCCCCAAAAGCAGCTTTAGAAATTACCCGATCAAGCCATGGTGTGCATTAGAAAGGCTACCATAGATGACTTACTGGCGATGCAAGCATGTAACTTGCTGTGCCTTCCGGAGAATTATCAGATGAAGTATTATTTCTACCATATCCTCTCCTGGCCTCAGCTTCTCTATGTTGCCGAAGACTACAATGGCCGTATCGTCGGTTATGTATTGGCCAAGATGGAGGAAGAATCAAACGAGTGCCACGGCCATATCACCTCCCTCGCCGTCCTCCGTACCCATCGCAAATTGGGCCTTGCCACTAAGCTCATGAAGGCTGCTCAGACCGCCATGGAACAGGTCAATTTTTTATTCTTTAATTGTACTTATGCTCATCAATGGTGCAAGAAATGAATCAAATTTTACTGCTTTTCCTGTGATTAGAAAAAATTTATGGATGCTTCGTTGCACGCCAAGATTGAAAATAAAGAATTTTTCAGTGCTATTAATGGAAAATAGCAAAATCCTTTATGGCTTTATTGTTATGCAGATGTGAATGATTTTTTATTTGGCTTTGCGTATTAATTGGCTGGGTTACAAAATTTGATTAAGGAAAATGATTGTTATACATTTCCTTATAATACATGTGTAGTTAAATTGCAATTCATCTTAAAGGGATAGGACATTGTTATCAGTTATGCAACATGTTTGCTTAGACTGACGAAATAAATCCTGTAAATAAGTTGATTAATAGGCCACTTCATCCGATCACTGCAGTTACTCTTTAGGTGATTTTGATTTTATGCTAATTCTTGGTGTTAAGCGTCTTTTATGATTGATTTTTCTCAACTACTTTTGTTTCTAGGAAGCAAATTTTATTTTCTTTTTCTATTGACTTCTGCTTTTCACATGGAACCATGAATGTAAACTTCTTTTGCCTCTGTAGTAATAGTCCTGAACATGGGCTTAAGAAGAAACCAGGATGAAACATTTGTCCATTGAATGTTTTCTGTACCATCCTCCTGACTGAAGGGTTCATGCAGGTTTTTGGTGCAGAGTACGTCTCGCTGCATGTGAGGAAGAGTAACAGGGCAGCATTCAATTTGTATACAGAAACTCTGGGCTATAAGATTCATGATGTTGAGGCTAAGTATTATGCAGATGGAGAGGATGCATATGACATGCGGAAGCAGCTGAAGGGGAAACAGAGTCATCATCATGGGCATCATCATCACCATCATCATCATCATCATGGAGGTGGGTGTTGTGCAGCTGACAGCAAGTCTGCAGAAGGAAGACCTGACTCAAAATCAGAGGCAAAAGCCAGCACAAAATCAGAATCAAAAGCTGGGTGATGGTGAGACAAACATTTATTACTTCAGAACTTGGAAATGCTCTTCACTCATGCAATTGAGCAATATTTCTTGTTTTTACTGAGTCATATAGTTTGTTTTCTGGTAGTGACAATGCATTGAAGGTCCAGAACTTCCATGGCTATTTCTGCCATTAATGCTTATATATTAAGATGAGCTTAAGAGCATTGTTCTAAAATAGTTTTTTTCATCTCTTATTAGTGGTTCTATTAATACTAGATGTTAAGCCATAAATCATTATATGATTCGCCTCTCATTGTGTCTCTTTTCTTTCAATCGAATTTTAAAGCTGCAACAGTTTTTGCTTGGCAAGTTTGTTTGCATAAATCCAGCTCAACTTTGAATAATGGGAGGTTGTATGTAATTGTGTTAGATTTTTGAGCTGGTCTGGTGCATGTAGTTTTCATGTGAGGCAGAGAAGTACATTTTGCATTTTTGTTGTTTATAGAATAACAACATTGGCACTAGCAGCAGATGAATGATAGGTAGTGCTAAGTGGTAGCAGTTGGAGTTAAAACTTTGGGTCATATCTGAATTATTCTTCGATCACGGTCAAATGCATGTAGCAGTTACGTTATTTAATTTCAGTTTTCATTAGTTGCAGTTTATCCAAACAATCAGTGACTTACATGAATATTTTGAAGCAGTTGGCCTAGCAATTATCTAATGTTCGTAGTAGACCTTTATAAATCTGTCGTTTGGATTACACAGGAAGAATGTTAATGATATAAGTGGAAATTTCATTTGCAAAAGAACATTTGAAACAGATAGTAAGGGTGTTTGTTTATCAAACATGTTCAGAAAAAACTGTTTATGAACTAGGTTTCAAGATACAACTGGATTTGTTAGTCATTTAGACAGCAACTCTTCAAAGGTGATTGCTGAGTCTGGAGATACGGTAGTAATCAAATATAATAATATTCGAATATGAACTATGTTGGTACCTTATTGAGTAATCAAATAGAACTACTTAGAATCCAACTATATTGTTGACTCTTTTTCATTAGAAAGACTTAATTAAATTGCCTCAAATTTTCAAGAGGAAGAGTTCTTTAATCTTAATACAGTTATGATGATTTAACTTCTCATAACTTAAAAAGGATGTTACATTAGCAAAACTTTTCTCTTCCACGCTTAATCTTCTTTAATAATCCATGATTAGGCAAGAATAACCTATAACCTACTTAAATTTAGCACTGTGTAAGCATTATCTCTTAATCTTTTTGATAATGTGTATTTGGAAGAAAAGTTAGACTTTCAACAGTTAGTCAAATCGGAGAATAACTAGATTATGAACCGTTTGAATCACAAGTGATTTTCATTAATTCTTCATCTTTATAAAAGCATACCTATTAAATTAAATAAAAGAAAATTCATGCATCAAAATTCTCACTTGCTAGGACGTATTGCTTAAAGGGATGGGTGCATTTTGTGTAGTTTAGTGGAATAATGGATTAGTTTCACCAAATTCAAGTACATCATGAGTCATTAGAAGAGATCATGTGTGTTTTGGCGGATATAGTGAAGCGATGCATCTTCTTTACCTATGTTAATGGTGGATCACAGATCCGATATTCGTTAAAGTAAACTTTAACATCAATAGAGTTGGAAATTGGATTCGAATTTGAGTTAAGATGGCTTTGGTTAAACTGAAAAAAGTTCATGATATTTTATTTTTCTCAATAGATTTTTTACTTTTTAATCGTCAAATGAAAAAGTTGAAAAGGGTAAAAAGAGGTGGCTAATCCTTTTTGGTGCTTGTCCGATACGTTTGTGCGATTGATTTAATTGATATGTGGGGTTGGTGAGGTGTGATAAGGTAGCCAAGGAATGGTAGCAGAAGATTCTGAGGAACATTTATTCAAACACGCATGCCTTACGTCAAAAGCCTTCACCTCTAGTTTATTCTATAAATTTTTTCCTTTTTTCCAAAAATCTGCTCTTTCCTGACTTAATTAAAAAAAAATTACATTTATATTTATATTACAGACCATTCATAATTTATTTAAGGGTTTTAACTACCATTTTTTTTCTGCTTTTAATTATTAACCGCTAATTATATTTTAAAGGGTAGATTTTGGTGTCCTGATGAAGAATGGTGGCATAGTTGGCGGTTGTCATCTTCAAAAATTCCCTTAAAAACAGATGGCTGTATGTTGCTGGATGATGGCTTACGACTATTTATTCCGCAATTATTCATTCAAAATTTTAACAATTAACAACGTACAACATGAAACTAATAATTTCATTTAGTTTTAGTTAGAGTATGTGTTGTGCTTATCTGACTTTGTAATTAGTATATTAAAATTAAAATATGCATGCGACGTGTAAGATTGCCAAAAAAAAAATTAAACAAGAAATTATTGGTGTGGTCTATTATCTAAAGTAATATGGTATAGGGCAGGGCAGGGCAGGGCGTGTCTAATTCAAACATAGCCAGAGTAACTATTTTGTAGTTTTATTTTTAAATAGTATTAAAATTAATGGAATTCATATTATTCTTACTTTATAACATTCCGAATCTTCTTTAGAGTATTTAATTAGGGGTTTATTAACTTGAAGTCACATGTCTTTTATATTTTATTACTTTAGAGCTATCTGATTTACCTAAATATGAAATTAACCCCATCTGGACATTTACTGATTTCATCTACTAATAGCAATGCAATATTCACTGTCTCCGTATATTAATTTACTTATTGCTGCCTACTTGTTCCATATCCAACCAAAGCCTAGCAACTGCCCACCCCTATCCCCTTTTATTTTATTTTTTATTTAAATTCATAAAATCGATTAATTCCAAATTAGATATCTTTATCGATAATTGAAGTGGGCGTGCACTGCCCAATATTTTAATGAAGGCAAACTTAACACTTTGTTTGTCTGTTGGAAGCAGTAATTTAATTGATGAAAACAAATAATTTAAACCCTTTAACAAAGATGATAAATTAGGTGCTAAGTATTACCAGCCACAAAGATTACATAAAAAAGAATACAGAATGATAAGAGTTAAATTAAATTAAATAATGGTGGGTGTTATAGCATAAAGTAACCTACACCAAAACAAAAGTTAGTGATAAAGTAATTGTGCGGCTTTTTAACCAAGGAATATCCTTCAAGTATGTGCAATAGTGCATAACAAGACACACTCTTATCATAGTAGCCTTGTTTGTTGATTGGGACCCCAGTGGGGTCTCCACAAACATTATTTCCCAATTCAGCAGCACCAATTATCAATTATCACCTTGACCATTGAGGATAAATCAACTCTAGCTTGAATGGCTAGATGGAACGATAGTGTCCTTGGACCACTCATTGAGAGTCACCATGGCGGCAATGGTACATTTTTGACAGTATATGTTACCACATTTAGCTTCTGTACATTTCCAGGAAGATTCAAGTTATTGCCTTGGCTTGTAATTACCTAAATCTGGGAGGCACTCGAGGCGTCGGAACAACCACATCGCGGCCGGATTTTATCAAATTTTGGCGTTCTTTGATGGTTTTATCAAACAATCTGTTTTCAGGATTTTCTGCATAGCAAACATAGTAGCAGCTCACACAGGCATGAGGCAATGCCATTGCAATCCTAGTCTGGCAAGTCACAATTAATAACGTAGCTTGTTAGCAAAGATAATGATTCTTTATAAACATTATAAAATACCCAATTGGACACATGGGCTAAGAAATTCAAGCAGTGAAGGAAATAAATTAATGGTCAGACGAGGCTACCAACCATGAGGTATCCAATGAAGAGTGCTAAAATGGAGAGGGTGGCTGTAAAGGGTTTATACACTGTAGCAGTCCAAGCAGCCACAACAATGACGCAAATGGAGCCACTGCATACTCCAGATAGGAAACAGATTGAGCTGGTAATGTCCGAGTCAACTATGAGTTCCATGTCTTGCCCTTCGAAAAGTGCCCAAGTGTCTTGTGATGCCTGCACGAAGCCTTTTCCATATGCAGCTATCTGCAAAAATGCGTTGAAGATCAATCATTATAGTGCATCTCAGAAATAAGTGCCATGTAATGTTGACCAAGCATATTGTGCCTAATCTATCGATCACTGGGTATGAGCTGTGCTATATTAGATTAGGATTTTACACGATCGGTGATACTTGAATGACAAAACATTTGAAAATTTCACAAGAAACATGAAAAAGTTTGCCAAATCTTGACGTAAAATGATCACACCAAATTCAGGTGTTCCATTGCTTTCAAATTATTAAGCAAAACTGGAAATTTTTAAGAGCTATTTGAGAATTAATCAGGATTAAGCAACACTTGAAACTTCTTAAGTACGATACAATATTAAATCATAGTCTAATGTCTTGACATAGAAGTTGTAACAAGATTATATATTCAAGGAAGAAATCTATAAAAAAAGTTTCAACATCCTGAAAAGGACTAGTAAGTAGGAAGTCATATTCAGACTTATCTTCTTGGCTTTACCAGGAAAACTCAATTTTTATCCAAGTCCAACAAACAAACATAATAGAGATCATTCGATGTAATGCAGTGAATTGTAAGGAACTTTGTTTGAAGTGTTAAACGTCGGGCAGTGATGTTACCTGTACAAAAGCCCAGCTATTGCCATATCTGAAGATGGTCTTCATAACTCCAAGACAGCAATGAGCACAAGAAAACATGAACTCATCTTCTCCCTCGAGCAAATTCAGACCTCGAGCAATAATTCTCAATGCTTCAATTGTAGGAACAAACAAAGACCCCAAACAAGCACTCCCCAGATTCCTAGTCACTGCTCTTTGGAAACAAAATTGAGTACTAGCTTGCATTCCTCTTAGATAATATAGAGATATTACCCTACTGACTGTCAAATTAACAATATTCCTCATAACTTCTGCAGTCCAAGCCATGCTCAATCCTAATGCCAAAATTATCAAAGGTGGAAAGTGAAAATTCAGGGCTCCAATTACAGCTAAAATCCATAAAGACATCCACAAGAATCCAATCCCAAGCATCCAGTAAGTGGGTTCATTTAAATCACCAAACTTTGGAACTGGTTCAATCGATTTAATCAAGATTTTAGTGGAGAATTTAATTCTCGGATAAACCCAACAAGCATATAACCCATTACCAATTGCAAAGGCAATGAAGCAAACTCCAACACCATCAGTAGGAGCCTTTTGGAAGCAAATCAAGAGAATTCCTGCAGATAAAGACATCAAGAAAGAACTCCATAGTATGAAATGGACCATGAATCTTGGCCATACTCTAACTGCCTTTTGCCAGGCACAAGCAAGAGTAATGCTCAATAGAGAAGCTGCTTCGACTTGAGGAAGGAAATACTTTAATATCCTCTTTTCTTTTCTTTTAATTGAATCTGATGCTTCTAGAAGCCCTTGAATTCCCTTGAATATAAGAAAACATACTAGCGCAATTGCCAAAACCATGTGCAGGACATACAGAAACAGAGATATTCTGTTGGTATACCGCCTTGAATTCAATGTGGTTACTGATGGCTGGTCAAAGAGAAGGAAAAAAGGAAAAACCCAGATATATTTTGATTAGTATCTTTAAATTTCAGCAAAAAAGATTACATCTTTGCTAAGGAGAGAGAAAATCCAGTAATTTTCCAACTAATTAGAGGAAAATAGAGGCCAAAGTACTTTTTTTTTTTCCATAACTGGCTTGAAAAGTCATCAAGAACTCAAAGTCAAGACAGTTTCGTGTAACGGAATAAACATGTTCATTAATGGCTTTAAAATTTTTTGACCACACGAAAAATCACAAATTGTTATCGTTATCCAGGATTAGCAAAACTTAGCACACCTAAAAAACATAAAAATCGTTTCCAAACATTTTATCTAAAAGAGAGAGAGAGGGGAAGAAGACGAATACCTAAAGCTTTCTTTGTATAATCCCAAAATCCAGGGAAAAAAGAATAAAAACTTACTTGTTGTGGGGTTGGTGTGGAGCGAGGAACAGTTGAAGTTTGAGAAGGAGGAGTAGCAACTCTAGTAGAACTATTAATGACAACTCTTAATGGGTTTGATGGATTTAATCTTCGCAACATTGAAGCATGAAAATCGCTTTGATTTTCTTCATTAACATTATTAGCAATAACCTTTTCTTTAATACCCACTTCTCCTTTCTCCAAGTCTTTCTCTCCTACCTTCTCATCTTTGTTCTCATTTACTTCTTCCTCTTCTCCTCCTCCTCCTCCTCCTCCTCCTTCTTCTTCTTCTTCATGTCTGCTTTCACTTTCCCTCTCCATCCCCTGAAGGGCCTGAACAGCACATTCTTGAAAATGTTAGTAGCTAAATGACCTGAAAAAGGAAATCAAAGATGCAATTTCTCTCTCTCTCTCTCTTTTTTTATAGTATAATATGCGTCGCTTACAGGTTCTGCAGCGCCCATGGTGTTTGTGGTTGTGCTGACGTCAAATAACGGTGGTGGTGGCGGCGGCTGTGACGGTGGTGGTGATGTATGAAAAGTGAAAACTGTTGTTGGATTTTGAATGCTTTTGCGATTCTGATTAGGTGATGTTATTAATATCAGTGGTGGCTAACGGCCATTTTTTTTTTTATTTTTAGTCTTATTGTTTTTATTCTCAAGACAAACGTGCTAAAAATTTACGTGTACGACACGCACGAATCGGAGAGAATGTAGTGAATTTGTGTCAGAAGAGGACCAAGCACGTGCACATTAGGTTTACTTTCTGTGTTGTAAAATGTACAGTACACAGAGTGAGATATTTGTGATGGACGGTAGTGATTTGTTGGATGGACGGTTGACTTTTCAAGGAAAGTGATGGACAAATCACACGTATGGTTACCTTAAGATTACAGCCATGTTGGGCACTACTAAGATTAAGATTAGATAATTTAGGACTTGTAGTCCTTAGTTTTGAAGTTCGCCCAAAAAGAAAGTCCAAGTCTCTAGTTTTGAAGGGTTTCATGCCATTATTGACCCTTAGTTTTGGGTATGAGTGACCTTCTGGAAAAAAAAAAAAAAAAAAACCATCAAAATGAGTTTAATGATTTTCTAGGTGGTACTAAAATGTTAAAAAAAAAAAAACTCACTAAATAACCTAATTTAATATAAAAATGACTTCACATTTAGCATTGGTTTATTGAAATTAAGGGCATGACGTAATTAATGATTTCTTTTAAATATATATCATGATAAGTAAAGATCAATATCTTTCAAATCACAGATTAATAAACGTCGAGATCATCTACTTACACCACGTAAGTTTCGGGATGAAAACCTTAGTGCCACAAACAAAAAGCTCCAACCGACAAAAGAGAAATTATACAGAAAGAATTCAACAGAAATTCAATATTGGAGGTTTTTTTTTTTTTTTTGCATCCTCAAATGCAAAATTTTAGCCCTTATTTAGGACTTCAATTAAGATAACATAAATTTTTTTAATTAGTATGAATTAAATTGACAATTACAAAAATTAAGTAAAGAAAATAATATCCCATTAATATATCAGTTACCTAATTTAAATTAGGTAATTGCTAAATATGAAATTAATTTCATATATATTATTTTTATTTTTGATATATTTTCGTTTATATTGGGATCAATTTCTTATCTCATGAGTCATGGACGTATCCCGAACTCTTTTATCTCCCACTCGCACATAACGAAACGTGTTTCAGTCATTCTCTCCTACCATACAGGCAGATAGTTCGTGTGATCAGTATACATCGAGAATAGTAGTGTTATACACCTGTTAGAAATATATAAATTCTCAGAAAATAAGATCTTCTCATAATAGTATGCCAAATCCTAGATAGTTTTCTCACATTCGTTCTTTTATCTAATGATCTTATAAAAATAATTTTCGTAGTCACTATTATATCTCTACTCATAAAGATTATAATAGATATACCAGTGAACCATGAACTACCAAATACGATCGAAAAATTAACTTTTCCTTTTACTATATGCCATCTATCATAGTTCAACTCGCTTTTCTAATTAAATCTGCCGGACTGAAATTTTTTCATGACCCTTTGAAGACTAACTAAGCTAGCCACATTGAACTATACTTCTGGTATAAGTTAAGGATCCTGAAAGTCAAAAATTAGGATCTCACACTAGGAAAAATTTGCGATAATTCACATAAGATTTCATTTTCTTGGTCAATTTAAGCATACATGGTATGACGCATGTGTTATGATGTTCTCTCCTTTCCCTTAAAAGAGTGTATGTCTTATTATTATTTAACACCATACAGAATCATAAGGTTGCAGTGCACCAAAGCATCCAACTTTAATCCACTTCCTTCAGGACTACTTTTGGCTTTTTAGATAGAATATGATAGTTACGTTTAACATATCATCGGATCATTATTAATCTTATTTTGGATCTTAATTCAAAGCACACAACCTCATGTGTGTCTTTATCTTGCACGTTAATAAGACTCATCTTGTAATTTATGTAAAACGACACTTTTATTTTGAACAAGTTCTCAAAAATCACTTCATGTTCAAAAATTACCTCATATTAGACTGTGTTAACTTATTAACAAAACTAATGTAAACACCCATATGAGTGGGTTACTTGTCTGTCCAACATGTTCTATCTTATAATAATAAATATTTACATATTAAATATTCACACTCATGTATTGCCAATAATAAACTCAATTATTATTATTCATAGATAATAATGTTAAGAGATCACATAAGATAGTACAAATCAAATCTTATGAAACCTCTGAGATCTAATGTGTCTCTCAAAAATATATCTCTTAATATAGGTTTTGTTAATGAATCTACAATTATATCCAGCGAGAAAATATACTGTAAGTTCACTTCTCCTCGTGCAATAATATCTCTGGTGTATCAACACTTAATATCGGTATATCTATCGATGACTGACTATCATTGGTTCCTCTAAGGCAATTATTCTTAAATGGTTCACAAATCAGTTTAGCCAAATTACCTCTTTTACTGCAGCTAAGGAAGCGACAAATCCTACTTCCATTGTTGAAAGGGCTACCCAGGTTTATTTCTTACTACTCTATGAAATGGCACCTTTGCCTAGCAAGAGTATATAATCTGAGGTGAATTTCCTATCATCCACATCACCTCTCCAATCAACATCCATATATCTTCTCAAATGTATATCTTTTCCTTAAAAATAGAGAGAATAATCTAGTGTACCTTTGAGGTATCTAAATATCTTTTTTATCACCTTTCAATGTGCTTTACCTGGATTAGATTGATATCTACTTACCATGCCCAGAGTATAAGATATATCAGATCTGATACATAATATTACATACATCAGACTTTCCACGACACTGGCATACGAAACGTTCTTCATATATTTTATCTGCTCTTTTATCTTAGGATATATGCTTTTGCTAAAGGACTAATTCTTAGAAATGGAGTTGCCTATAGGCTTACAATTTTGTATATTAAATCGTTTAAGAACTTTGTTAATGTATGTCTTTTGAGACAGTGATAATAATCTTCTCAAACGATCCTTTGAAATCTTAGCTCTAAGGATATAATATGCTTAACCCATAATTTTTATCTTAAAGTTGAAAGACAACCAATTTTTTATAAGATTTACGTATTCTTTATCATTTTTTACTATAAATATGTTATTTATATACAACGTTAAAATGATAAATTTATTTTTTAAGTTTTTAGAATAAACACAATGATCTTCATCAATCATATTAAATTCATTTGACATGCTTGCTATATGAAATCTCAAATAACATTATCTCAAAAAATGCTTAAGGCCATAAATTTATCCCATCAATAAACCAATCTTATGTTCGTTGTCTTCTTCAATAAAACCTATAGGTTATTTGTAACAACCAGAAATTGTAATTTTCATAAACAGTATTTTTAGACCATGAATAGTGATATCAGAGTAATTGTAGAGGCTTAATAAGTGATGAGCCATGAGAAAAGTATTTTGAATGCAATTATATTGGGAATATTGCACCAAAATGTATTGGAAGTATAAGATTAAGTGAGTGCATGCCAAATAAGTGTAATGATGGATGATCTTCCAAAAAGGTTTCGGGATAAAAATATTTTAAGTGATCATTGGAAAGTACCAGTCGTGACAAGTCCAAGAGTAAAATTTAAAATCAAAATTAGATCAAATGAGTCTCCAAAAGCTGAAAATAAGAAAATTTCATGGTTTCGATTTAAAAGTACCCAGGTTGACTAACAGTTTGACCAAAACTTTTAAAATAGCAAATGACCTCTAAAAATTACCAAAATTTTTAGATCTATATTAAATGAAATGTAAAATATTTTGGTATAAAAAAATAAATTTTACGGTAACACTAAAAGTGATTGAATCAAATCGATTTGAGTGAATCGAACCAGAAACGAATTCTGATTGAATTAAAAATTTTTACGGAGGCTTAATTTATTATTTTAAGAATTATAAAATTAATTTTGAGTGAATGTGATCTTGAAAAGAGATAAATAATTTAGAGTGCATTAAATATGCTTAAAAATTAAATTGGGCTTAAATTAGGTCTAACCACATTGGTTGGATCATATCAGTTCATTAACCCAGAATATATAAAGCCAAAAATACTAGAAGACACTAGAAAAATTGTGAGTTTTCTTCTTTCTTCCTCTTTTGAAACCGAATTCTTCTTCTTCCTATATATCCACCATTTTCTTCGACTCTCTTCCAAGCTCTCTCCAAAATCAAGCCTCCTGGGTAAAGTTCAAATCCCCTAGCTAGTGGATAGTAACATCCTCTAATCTTCTTTAGATGTGAAAGAAATGGTAGAAATCAAGGATTGAAGTTTATGTTCAAATTGAAGGTAAGTAAAATTGAGATTTTTAATTCAAATTAAAGGCATATATTGATAGATTTAGGTGTGTGGAGTTTATTTATGATGTTAGAATCAATTATTGAAGCATGATTTTTATGAAAATTGTATGGATAAATTCAGCCACCTTAGGAGCAAATGGAGATTGTGATTTTTTTTGGATTTAAGGTGATAGAAATGAAGATTTAAGAAGTGAAAAATAAGATTTAAGGTATGTAAGATACAATATCCCTTGTTTTCCATTGATTTCATATGATTTTTGCTTATGTATGTTATGTACATATGGGAATAATACATGTATAATCGAAATATATAACATAAACTTGATTAAGAATGTTAAAAATGATATTTGAATGATTTAAAAGTTAAAGAAAATAAATTGGTAGTTGATTGGTGTCTAGCAATTGTGTATTAGATCGGTTAGTAATATAGAAAAATATAGATTAAAACCCTAGATATCAAACCCAAGAAAAATCTGTGTTTGTATGAAAGAATTTTGAGTTTAAGAATGAAATTTATGTGTAAAAAAGAAGAAAAATCACAAAGGATATAATTTTGAAACTTAATTAAAATTGAAAACAGAAAAGTAAACAACTAATTTAAATAAATAACTGAAGTAAATAAACTAGATCTTAAATGAAAGCAAGTAAACTGATTTGAGAAAAATTAATATTAAAATAACTTTCACTAAAGGATTATCCACTTTAATTTATACTACAATGACTTAAATCCAATAAAAATACCGGTGATTATGAAAAATTCAGATGAAATAAAATCTAATACCTTGAATCAAGAATATCTTTTTTAAGCATCAAATTCTCATTTAAAGAACAATTTAACACTTAGCATAAAAATCTAGTTTATATTCCTAAATATTCATTGAATTATTTCACAAAAAAAATTAATTTTAATTAATTCTTAGTTCCTTTTTTCTTAGTATTAATCAATATTATCAATACACAACTATCTCAAAGTCAGAAAATAATAATGGATAGACAATAAAAGATTAACCCAAGAACATGCAAATCAGTGATAAAAGCCTAAACCATTTTTTAGTTATTGATTTAATAAATCAATAATTAATCTTAAAACAATCAAAGATAAGAATATACTTAAAATCAAGAAATAATAAACTAATATTGAAATTAAAGCTCAATTAAGTCATCACACTACAAATTAAGGATTCAAGTATCCTTTAGCAAAAGTCAATAAAACTACTCACTACTCATATTAAAAACTAAAACTAAACTAATGAGAAGAATAAAAAACAAAGAGTTACAAAAGCTCCCTTAATCAACTTGTATAGAAAAATCAGAGAAAACCTCATGCTCTTTGGTTTTGTTCTTCACAAACTAAAGAAAAAACTAACAAACATAAAACTAAACTAATTAAGTGATGAAGTTGCTGCTTGATGATTCTCCTCCTTGAGGATCTTGTTCTGGTATTTTTGTCAAATATTTATAAGAAAAAACAAGGAATTCTGACTTCTAAAACTTCCTAAATTAGAATAGGAAAAGAACTTTGTTGATTAGAAAGTTTCATCAAACTAGGATTCTTGATGCACGGTTAAGCAATTTGAAGACTTAAACTTTGCATTTTCGTTTGTGAGGTGAGGAATACCCATGCACGGCTATGCATGAAAATTGGCCTTGTGATGTACGACCATGCATAGGCATTTATGAAGGTTCACGGCCAATCAAGTTTTTCTTCTTTCAAATACATGGCCAAGTACAGGTATTATGTACTTCGTGCAATTTTAAATTTTGGCTCGTTTTTCCTATTTTCTTCATACGCAATCATTCAAAATTTCATGCACAACAGTGTTAATTGCCTCTGGACTAAACGTTGATTTTCTAACTTCTATTTCTTAAAATTACAGATTTGATCCATAACTTTTTATTTCTTTCAATCAAGCCCTTTTTCCTTCAATTTGGCCCTGAAAAATATTAAAACGTACAATTAACCCTCAAAACACAAATTTAACCAATTAAACCAAAATTCAACTAAATTAACATTAAATTAATTCAATTAAACACCTAAAAATATACTAAAAATATTATTTAATTCATAATTATCAGTAGTGATGAACATGTATAGGCCGAATAGTATGCTTAAAAAGTTATTAATAATTTTACATGTTTAATGTGATTTAAACATGGATCTATATTATTAGGCATGAAATGAAGTAAAATGAGTGATTAATGAAATAAAATAATATAGGTATGAAAAATAAATGTTATGGACGAATACATGTTTATAGGTGTTTGAGGCATAATTTGAAAATTACGACATAATAGGTATGTATTAATTTTAATTGATATGGTAGGAAGATGTATTGATAAAATGAAAGACAAAAATAAGTTTAAATGTGAAATTAATATTATAATCGATTAGCGATTAAAGAGAAATAATGATAAAAAAATATTGAAATGTTATGAAAGGAATGGAAAGTGGCAAAAATGGAATGAAAAAGGATCCAATTGAAGGAAAATAAAAATTTAGGAGTAAATTGGTAATTTTTACCAAGTAATGGATTTAAGTGACAAATACAGAGAAATAAATGATTAAATGTTAAAACATGTAAATTAGTGAAATAATAAGGACCAAAATGTAAATTAGTGTAAATGAATAATTAAGGGACTAAAAGGTAATTTCAAAGATAAATGATGTAATAAGTGTAAAAAGTTAGTTAAATAGTGGCTTTATGTATGTTAAATGCAAATGAAGTGTAAAATTTTAATAAATGAAAGTTTAAGGACTAAATATTATTTTTATTAATGAATATTAAGTAATTAGTGTTAAGTAAATGCCTGATGTCAAAAATGAAATCAATTGAATAAAAATAAAAGTTAGAAAGATAATTTAGTAACTCTCACTAAATGATGGACTTAAGTAGTGATTATAGAAAGATAATTGAATGTTAAAGTGAAATTGTGTTAAATGCATGCTTAAGTGAATAGAAGCTTAAAAAAGTGATTAAGGGCCTTTAAAATGACATTTGGAATGCTTAATTGAAATTAAAAGAATTGGTAAGATGTGAAACTTACCTTGGCCGAATGGACCCTTAGCATATACTAGGGTATAATTTATATGTATATGGTGTGTAATGGCATAGAATGAATTTAAACATGCAAAGAAGTATCAATGAATTTATTTAGAATTTATGGAATATATATGAATATTTTAGAGTGTGAAGTGACATCGTGTTCAAAGTGAATTTATTTAGAATTTATGGAATATATATGAATATTTTAGAGTGTGAAGTGACATCGTGTTCAAAGTGAAAATGATGAATTATAATGAGATAATTCATAAAGTGTGCAAAAGTGATGAATATTTCAAGTGATTAATGTAATGAAGTGTAAATGCAAATGAAAGTGTTAAAATGTGAAAAGTTGATTTAACAAAAGTAAGTAACTTTGCCCTTAGTAGTGATTTGACGGTTTAAATCTACTTCAGGATATGTTTGGCTAGCTATAGGGATATCCATACCGTGGTGTAAGTCATGGTGACAAGTATACTATATCATATTGTCTCCCATAGTTCAGTGAAGTATTAAGTATTCAGTGAAAGTATTGGAGTGGTCCTTCGAGATCATTCCTTAGTGCAGTGCTGTGAATCTATAGAATCCACATTTTGTATATCCGATCTGAAAATTGCTACTGGAATTGTACTAGGAGTATAATGGTAACAAAATAACTTAAAAATGCAAAAAGTGAAATGAAAATGAGAATTAGAGTGAAAAAAAAAACTTACATAAAAGAAAACGAAAGTTTAGGATCAAAATGATAATTTACCTAAATAATAAGTTTAACGGGTAAAAATGATAAAGTAGTGAATGAACAGATTAAAAATGAACTTTTGTAGTTCAATAGGGATCAATATGTAATTTACCCTAAAAATAATATATTTGATATTAAATGATAGATTGCATGTCAAATAAGAAATTAAGTATGAAATTAAAGATAAGTAGTGGCATTAGTGTAAATAAATGATAAAAGAGAGCACCATATAATTTAGTAAAAGTGCAAGAATCAAATTGTAATTTAGCAAATTGAATGTTAATTGAAGAACGAAATTGTGAATGAACCCTATTATATGGTAAGATAAGGATTAAAAGTGTAATTCTTGCACTTAAGTAAAAGTAGGGACTAAATCGTAATTTTTCATATCGTCACGTGTATTAAAAGAAAAAGAGAGAAAAAATTAAGCCTTAAGGATAAGTGTGGTAAAAATAAGAAGATTATTTTAAAATGAACAACTAAATAAATGTCTAAATAACTGAATGAATGAATACACGTCTGAATGACTAAATGATTGTGTAATAAATAAAAGTATAAAGGTTAATTTCCAAGTGAAAACAAAATGTGAGTGAACTTATTTGCAAAGAATGAAAAGAATTGGTATTAAAGTGTAAAGTGGCGAGTAAATAACATGTTAAGGATCAAAATTGCAATTTGCATAATGAATAGTAAATACAGTGCATTAATGAGTTCAATTAGTGATATTAAATTAATTAATTATAATTGAAGGGTAATATTGTAAATCAACAAAAGTTCAGTATAAAAATGGCAACTAAACTAAATGTTGAGTTTAAAAGATAAAAATGATAAAATGGGAAAATGAGTGGTATCGTGGCATTTATTAGCATAAAATGTAAAGTGAAGTGATAATTGCATTCTATTGAATGACTTAAACAATTTTTCATGTTTATTGCATTTGTGCATGAACGTAGGAGGCACATCAGAATGGTGAATGAATAGTTAATGTTTAAGTAATGCTCAAAGAAGCGTGCATGTGTGTATGTATGCATGCATGTATGTAAATTATTATGGAAAGTTTGGGATATATATCCACCACTAGGCATTTCGATGTTCAGCGCGTAGTTTGTTGACTGTGCGCAGGTTATGAAAATAAAAAGATGAGTGGCCAATGCTGCAAGGATGATCAAGAACAAAATGGGGTGTAAGGATGATAGTAGACATGGCATGTATATATATGTATATTAGAGATATAGAGTGTGAATTGTACTCGTGTAATATTTAATTATAATTATATCTACCTTATGGGTATGTTGTATGGTATGATTGTTATTTGTGATTTAAGAAAAAAAATTAGCAAACTGTTTAATGTAACTACCATTCTATCTTGATATTCGATCACTGTACATACGGTATATTCGTATAAAGGTGTTACATTGCACCATATAGATTTCTTCTTTTAATCCTCCATTGAGGAAAGCAATTTTTACATCTATTTAATGTAGCTTTAGGTTCAAACTAGCCATTAAGGCTAGAATTAACTGTATTAACATAAATCTAACAACAGATGAAAAAGTTTCCTCATAGTCAATTTTTTTATGTTGTGTAAACCCTTTAACGACTAGTTGAGCTTTGTATCTTTCGATACTGCCATCAGCTTTTTACTTTATTTTGAGAATTCACTTATTTTCAATTGGGTAGATCAACCAGTTTGCAAACATGATTCGATCTCATGAATGCCATTTTTTCTTCCATTGCCTTAATCCATTTATCATTAGCTGGGCATGAGAGAGCTTCATTTACACTTTTAAGCTCATCATTATCTTGTGGTGTAATAAAAAAGGTCTCATTTGCAACTTCAATCTCAAATTGTAGATGCGAAACACTTTTTTCCTTTTAGATTTTTGTTATTCCAAATCTTGATAAATGTTTCTTCTATATACATCATAGTTCGAAATGCTTCCACTAGGATTGAATTTTACGGTCTCACTTAAATAAGGATCCTGAATATCCATACTCCTACTGAAGTTAGGCATGCTCATCCTTCCAATAGAGGATGGATCCCGAACATCCGAGTCGTTGATAAGAGAGTCTTGACCTTCTTCATCAATTTTCCTTCCACTCGGATGGAGAGATCCAAATTTTTCATCTTCTTGAGTTTATTAAAAAGTAAAGTTTTAACTTACTTTGCCCAACTTTGAAAACTCATTTTTCAAAAATATGATATCTCGTGATTCAAATTCTGTTACTGAGCCATTTACTTGCTCAACCACGAATACGTACCCTTTTGATATGTCAGAATATCGTATAAAAATACTCTTTTTACCTCTTGATCCTAAATTACCAAATTTACTTGAGGTATCATGGATATAAGCAGTAGACCCCAAGGGTGTAAATGACTCAGGTCGGGTTGCCAATCAGTCCACAACTTGTAACGCCCCAAAAATTCGGATTGATTATAGTGGATAAATAGTACCAATTTGTAAGGATTAATTATGAAGATTTCAATATGAGTTAGTATTTTCGGGTTTTAATTTAATAATTGTTAATTAAAATATATTATGAAAATTAATATAAATGATAATAATAATAATAATAATAATAATAATAATAATAATAATAATAATAATAATAATAAAAGGTGAGTTTTAAAAAGGGGAATGTGTGGTTGAATTTAAAGAGAAATAGTGGGTTTTATTTTAGATGTGTGGTTTAGAGTGGAAGAAGGGAAAAATAAGAAAGAAAAGAAAAAAAAAAGTTGGAGAAGAGAGAATCGGGGAAGGGAGAATCGGAATGGGAGGCGGTACTGCCGTTGCTGGTCTGGCCGCCGCTGCTCGACGCCGGCGAAGGGGCGCAGTTCATCGCCGCTGCTTCCAGTCCTCCGCTAGCATCGCCTTTCTCCGGTAAGTCTTCCTTTCCGATTTGTTCTTCACCACCCTAGCTTCTTTCTCTTTTTTCGGTGGTTCTCGTCAGTGGTTGAGGGAGTTGTTGGCACCGGTGGGATCACGAGGTTGAGGCGGATCTTTCGATGGCCGCCGATCGTCCCCACTAGCCGGCGAAGTGGAGATCGGAGCTTGTGGCAGCCGGCGGTTCCAGGCGGCTTTCCGACCAAACCACGATGCCTTGGGGCGCATGAAGGCCACCGGAGGGGTCCTAGCGGCTCTGGCAGCAGGTGGCCAGCTCCGGTGGAGCTCCGACGAGTCTCCGGCGAGGCAGAATAGAGAGAGGGCATTCTGGGCTTCAATTACGGTATTGGATACTGAAATTTCCTCTGTGAAAATTTAGTTAAGTTAACTTGGAAATTGATTGTATGTGTAAAAGTTTGTCTTAAGTGTTTATATTAACAGAGTATAGGAATTAGACTAAGAATTTGATTTCTCGTATAATGTTGAAGTAAGTTTGGTTAATTGTTATGATTGATATTCACTTTGCATATATTGGACTTATATAAGAAACTGATAAACTGTAAAGGTAAATGAATCATAGTGTTAGTGACAAAATAGTTTTGAAAGTGTAATAGTTAAAGTGCATGTAGTTAGGCTGAACTAGGCGAGATAGAGTTTGAGCTTAATTTGATTTGAGTTTTAATGGCTTAAATGGATTGATTTCAAGGCTTAAGAATATGTAAAATTAAAATATGCTTGAGATGAGAAATGAATAGAAAACTTAATGGAAGAAATTGCAAATTTGTCGAGTAATTGATTTATTTCTTGTTATCATGAATGATTGAACTTATTGTACAGGTGTCACAAGAATTATATGTAAATGCTTAAGGCATGTAAAAGTTATTGATAGATCTTGAAGATAATAATTGATAGTGAGCTTAAGATGTGATTTGAGGAGAATTTCAATTAAAAGTCATGATAAAATGTGAGATTTATTTAAGGAAATAGATTGTACATTATAAGTAACATAGTCTTCTTGATTACTTAAGTGTGATATATCATATAGTAAGAATTCACGATGTTATGATGTTGAGAGAAATATGACAGCTAAATGTTATGCATTTCCACATGTTGGTTTAAATATATATGTGTTGTCAGATTATGCATCTAGATAGGTAGTTATGATATTGAACTTATATGTATGTATAGATGTTAAGATAATATGTAATGGCATAAGGATATATGGATTTACTCTATGATTATATGGTTTGATAACATGATAATAAAGTAATATGTCGCTGTTGTAATAATAAGAATTTATGTTCAATAGTCGTAGTTGCTATCATTTCATACTTGCTAATTTAGTAAAAGACAGGTGACTAGAATAGGACGGTTAAAGTCTTAATACATCAGTAATTGATCAAGTTAAAAAGACAAACATAAAAGGTTACTCTTTGGAGATAGTTAAAGCTAAGTAAATTTTTATTCTCATTTCTTGCTGTAAAATTTATACAAGTATTGGGTTATACAGTATTTTAACTTCATATATGCTATTATTATTTAAAATGCATTTTGCTAAGGTATTAAATAAAGAAGTTATCTGATACGTAAGAGATCATGATAGAGTAAAAAGATTATTATTTGGAATTTAATATACGATAATTGAAGATTATAATGTCATAATACAAAACAAGTGAGAATGTAACTAGTATAGTAGTAGGCTATTAGTATAAATGTGATACAAACATGTAAGGAATGGAAATACCCTAAAATATAATGAATTGAGAAATATTATGAAATACTTGTTTCTTTATGAATCTTTGTTTAATACTTGAATAACACAAATGAATATCATTATTATAAATGGAATAGACATAGTTTTATGTTTACGCTCTTAGGGTATCATGAGAAGATCGACGATTAAATGCTATGCACTTACATGTGTTTGCTTTAATATATTGGTGTTTAAGATATGTATTTAGATATGTGATTATGACATCGAACTTATATGCATCTATAGGCGCTAAAACAATATGAAATGGTGTAGGTAGACATTGATCTCAGATTTGTAACTGAATATATGTATTTGCGGTATTAGTTGAGTATATTTGTGATGATTAAATTGAGCACTATAGAGCAGGTGAGATGGCTATAACGAACCATGCAGGTACGTCTTTCTGAAATGACTATATGTTTATGTGCTGATTTAGACGCTTATAGTGGATGTGATTATATATGATTTTATTTTTATGAAAGCAGTCTAGTAATGCATAAACTATTATAACAAGTATAAGTATTGTTAATATATGGCTATTAGAAAGTTTGAAAGTAATTTGAAAGAGTGTATATTAAGTAAACTCCTTTGATGATTGAAGAGTAATATAAAGAGAAATTGCTGAATTATTGTGAAATAATTCATGACATAAGTGAATGATGGTTCACAAACTGTACAAAAAATATTGAATGTTCTAAATAACTGTATTATCTGGATTGAAATGATGATAAAATTGATAAATGTACTGAAAGCAAGTGATCTTTTGCGCCCTTAGAAAATAGTCTGGCAGTAAAACTAGCTCAGGATATAATTGGCTGGCCATAGGGATTCTGTACCGCGGTGCAAGTCATGGCGACTTGCTTAGTTATGGTAGGATCACTGATCTCCATAGCTTCTGTTTGTATCTGGTATCTGCTACGTGGAAAAATGGTCTTTGAGATCATTTTTCAGTCTGTTTGTGGCCCATGGGGTCCACATCCCGTATATCCAGTCTGAGTATTTCTGTCGATACTGTTCTAGGGGCATTAATATGAAAATAAGTTAAAAAGTATAAAAGATAAGAAATGTTATAGTTCGAAATTAATGTGCATAAGAATTATCCTCTTGTATAAGTACATCAAATGGATAATAAATTGAAAGTTATAATATTGATAAGCATGTGATCATTAAATTTTATATAAGCATTATGTATCTATATATTTATGTATAGGTATGTATATCACTCTGATATCGATCAAGTATATAAGGTATGGCACACTATGGTATTAAGTATTATATTGTTCACCTTGTGAAGATTATTTAATGATTTCATGAAAGTGAATTTGGATTGCATACTATGTTTTAAATGATGTAGATGTATGAAAGAAACATGCCGGATGTCTTTTGTGGTAGCAATAAGTGATGCATTGATTACTGAGTTATTAAGTTTTATTGCCTATGTAAGTAAGATGTTTTGTTGCTTATGCTTGTGATTTATTGCTGAATGTAAGAACCGGGATCTAAGATAATTGAAGGTATCTATTAAGAGTGTTATTAACTTTGTATTTGTATAATTGATATTACATGTTTAAAAGATTATCTTTAGATTATTCTGTCCCCACTAAGCTTTATAGCTTAGCACGGGTTTTGTTATCCGTGTAGGTAGCGGGATAGACTTGTTTTTGGTTAGACAGCTGCTTCGGCTCAACCATCAGAAGAAGGGATTTAGGTTCGAGCAATTCGTCCTTTGAGGTTCACAGATGTAGTGAGGCGATCTTTAATGTAAATTGTTTCTATTTTGAAGTATTATAGTGACTTAAGAGTGTAATTTGTATTATTGACTTATCTTAGGAATTGTGATTAATAATGAGAATGGATGAATGAGATGTTTGATGAAATTATTTTTGTATTGTTGTGCCCCTGATGGGCTGAGGAAATTGTCTGATTTTCAGGTGGATTAGATAAGTTTTTAGACGTTATATTGCCGGATTTTTATTTGGTAATTAGTCATTTGGACAATTATAACTTTATCGGCTTATTTAATTTATAAGTATTTCTTTTTGGACAAGTCTGGGTCGATAGGATAGTTAAGATTCAAAAGAAAAATCTTGCTGATTTTGGAATTGTTACTCAGTGCATTGCTCCTCAAAGGGTCAATGACCAGTATCTGACAAATGGTCCTTGGAAAAAAAAAATTTCCAACTTATCACTCGTTTTGGTTAGACTGTTCAGCAAGGGTGTTACACAACTCATATGAAGTGGAAGCAACAAACTTGGAGGGCATACGATTTAGAACATATTTGACCATTAACAAAGCATCTTTCCAATAGGAGATGGGTAAATTTGCTTGAACCATCATCGAATGTACCATGTCTAAAAAGGTTTTATTCTACATTTTCGCAACACCATTTTGTTGTGGTGTTCAAGAAATAGATAATTGATGTTCAATCATTTTTTCATCATATAAAATTTTAAATTATTCAGAAAGATCTTCTCGAACACGATCAGTTCTTAAAGCTTTAATTTTCTTGTTTAATTGATTCTCAATAAGATTCATAAAAGTTTTAAAGAAACTCAATATTTCGGACTTGTGAGATATCAAATAGACATGATCATACCTAGTATAGTCATCTATAAAAGTGGTAAAATAATAAGCCTCATGTCTTGCCCTAAAATTCATTGGACCACATATATCATTATGAATTGATTGCAAAGGAATTACGGCTCGAGTTTCTTTTTCAAATGGTTTTCTAACTAGTTTTCCTTGAATGCAATGCTCACATATAGGCAATTTAACCTCATTTAAATCACCTATCGATCCCATTTTGGCTAACTGACACATTCATTATTGGCTAATATGGTTTGATTTAGCATGCCACATTCTCATAACTATGTAAAGAAATAGAGATAAAGGAAAAATTAATTTTGATTGAATAGTCAGGATCAACAATAAAACTATTCGAAGCAAAATCAAAATCATATTAAGCATCATCTAAACATAGACGTACGCTGTTATCCTTGAAATGTAAATGAAACCAAGTTTCATTAATGCAAAAACATAAACTAACTAGATAAAAGTATCTCGATCATTTGTCACGTAATCTATTACTTATGAATCTGTCATCCATAAAAGATGAAATTCAATAAGAAAGATAGAACTAGGTATGGAAATTTCACTCGCTCTTGATTGGACATAGTGTAATCTTTTACATAATGTCTTTTCTGTTAGCAGTTGAAGAAATATTTCACTCTTGAAATGTTTATCCTTTTCTTTGCCTTTAAACCTTTTATAATTCTATTTTAGCTTTTTCCTTTTAGGTTCTCGGGCCTTTTCCTTACCATCCTATTGAAGCTTCTTTTGTTGTTTTGGTTAGAACCCATTCTATTAGAACACGACTGTGCCATATGCACTTTGGCATTGATCTTAATTGATGCCAGACAGTCTTCTTTAAGCACCAAATGACAAGTGACATCCCCAAATATATTTATACAATCCTTATTAGTTGGTTGCATCTTTATATGCTCCCAACTTCTAAGTAAGGAACGGATAATAACTTAGACCTGCTGCTCATAAATCAACTTATGACAAACTTCACTAAGCTTATATATCATATTTTTCATCTCTCTTAGATATTTTCGCATCATATGATCAGACTTATCTGGTAAGTACCAAACTTGATCACTAATGATCGAAACTTAGTAAGAGACATATCCTCGAATTTCTTTTGCAAAGCGATTTATAGATCCATTGCATTTTGACACTTGCAAAATTGCTTAGTGATGTCACATCCATTTGCACTTAGCAATATGATGAGAGTAGTGGAATATTTCTTTTTCCATGCCGTATAGGCATCTCGATCCCGCCTATACTAAGCTATGGTGCCATTGTCAAGTTCAACCATAACTGAACTTATGATTTATAGAGCATCTTTCTCTTCTAGCACATACTAGATTTACACATTCCATATCTAAAAAGCAGTATGTATTTGGATCTTTTGATCACTAATGGAACAATTGTTACACCTAACTAAAGGAGAAAAGGCAATACACATTATTTACTATGCATTTAAAATTTGAATCTAATAAAGTTATCTATTAGGCTCAAAATCGAAAAGGTTACTAACAGTATCCAATTACCCTCCAAATCCTAATATCTAACCTTACATATTAAAATTTCATGTATAGTAAATCTGATTTATTGAAATTTAAGTTCTTAAACTTAATTAAGGATATTATAAGATATAGATAATTAAGCCTTAACTTAATATCAAGCAACTATTCTACTTATAAAATATTGCAAGATAAATAAAATTAAAATAAACACATTCATCATAAAAATTATAAGCCATAATAATATCCAAAACAAAAATAAATATATTTATTATAAAATCCAAAAAATCCCAAAACAAGACATATATGTCTCAACTCAAAAACAAAATAGGAAACATAATTCCTCACATAAAAATCCGTAAAATTGATAATAGAAATATGGCATTCATGTCAAAAATTAGGAATTCAATAGATTCAAATCAAACATAGTGATTAGAACTGAATTAATGACCATACGCATCAACTGTGAAGGAACAACCTATGCACGATCATGAGACCATTGGTAATACACTTTACGTCCACTCCTGAGCACCATCTTAGACTGAGTGTGGCTCCTGGACATTCTTTGTTTAGCTACCATATACAAAAACTGAATCATAGATTCTCCATAATATTCAGTCCAGCACTTAATTAATAAGTGCCGAAGTGCCACATAGTAACTAAACGAGTTACACAAGATATTCAAAAGCAGCTTATGATTCCACCCCTTATCTAGGCCATCATTCTAAATATAGTCCTGCATCATCTTATGCATATTGACTATATGATGCACAATAGCATCAATATCACCAATTCTGGCTTTTTTGTGCAACCTCATACGACAGACCTTATGCACATATGTATTGGTCTGAATAACCCCTTAAGAAGTATGTGGAACTATACACGTCCTTATCATCGTCATCTATGTTATATATAACAGAATAAAAATTGTTAGTACACACATGTACAAACAATAAATGATTGAAACTCATTTCAATCAAATATAAGGACAAAATTCACATAATTATTTTTCACACAAATTTGAAAATTAAAAAAGGCAGAAAACACATTTTCTTTGAATTTTCATAAATTTTTTAATAAAATAATTTTATTGCTTAATTTTTTAAAAAAATCACCAAAAAAAATAGAAAAATCAAAATTACAAAAATTGGGTCAAAAATGGTTGCTGAAGGAGGTCTCATAGGCCCACACGCACCCCATACGCGAGAGACAAGCCACGCGCCAGCTATGGCTCAGTGCCACGTGGTGTGACCCCAATGGACCACATGTTGCCACGTGGCATGACGAACTGACACGTGGCATCCATTTATTGCTCCATGTGGCACTCACTGGACTGACAAACTGACACGTGGTATGACCGCAGACTGCCATGTGACAGCCAATTACTGACCTACGTGTCATCCCGTGGCGCGACTCATCAAGCCACATGGCTGGACCCACATGCTACATGTCAACACCATAGGCTGGCATGTGGATTCCATATGACATGACATATCAAGACACATGGCAGTGTTTTATTGGTGTATGTGGTGCCACATGGCACTATATGGATCCACCTTGCCACATCAGCTGACATGTGGTGCTTCACCATAAGGCCACATGTCGCTCCTCCATTGGTCCATGTGGTTGAATGACGTTTCACTTAGCGTGTGGATCTAGCGCGTGCTGGGGACATGCCCTATGGCACCCATCTAGCACACTGGTGGAATATGCTCGCCTTCCCGATGGTTTCAGGTCACCATATTTTTTAATAAAATTTTTGGGATTTCTGAGTCCAATGATATGGTAAAAAAAAAATACTTAAAATTTTAATTACGTACTTTTAAATTATTATTTTTTGGTATACAAATACATAAAAAAATACATACAGACCAGAATTAAAAATACACATATAGAACACATTCAATATGCATACCAAACAGCTTGCAATCATATCTGAATTTTCATAAAAATACAGATCCAAAAATAAAAAATGCTGAAACGTAAAAATTCTAGCTCTGATACCATTATTAGATATATATCACGAGAAGTAAGGATAAATACCTTTCGAAGCGCAGGTTCACAAACTTCGAGATCATCCATTTTTTGCATCACTGATCTGGTTCTCACACACACCACTCAAACCTCGGGATGAAAACCTTAGTGCCACGAACTAAAAGCCCCAACCGAAATGAGAGAAATTATGCAAAAAGAATTTAGCAGATATTTGGTATTGAAGGTTTTTCTTGCATCCCCAAATGCAGAATTTTAGCCCTTATATAGGGCGTCAATTAAAGTAACACAAATTTTCTTAATTAGTATAAATTAAATTGGCAGTTACAAAAATTAAGTAAATGAAATAATATCTCATTAATATATCAGTTACCTAATTTAAATTAGGTAATTGTCTATATTAATGCACACTAATAATGATAGATTTTCTAATTAAAGAAAATCCTAATATTAAATTAATTCTATGTATATTATTTCTTATTCCGATGTATTCTTATTTATATTGAGGTTAATTTCTTATCTCGTGAGTCATTGATGTATCCCGAATTCCTTTAATTTCATTGCTGATTCCCACAATATATCGTCATGAAATCTATTACCAGAGGCATTTTTTATTTAAAATAAATTCTATAGACATTTAGTATGATGAGAAAAAACCTTAAGAACATTTTCTTTCAAAACAACATTAAAAGCCTTTTCTATACAATTTTATAAATAAATGTGAGAATAATAAACAAGTTATTCTACAATTTGTTATTATAATAATGCTGCAAGTATATCGAAAGAAATACTGATTAGTCATAAAATATTATAATTATGAACTACTATCGGGTTAATTAAAAAAAAAAAAACAATTGAACATTTCACATTTATTTCAATTCACCTCACAACATTTAAATTCTTACTAATTGGATATAAGAATTTATTTTGGATAGAAAAACTGCTTCTAGAGTCATCGACCACATTAGTACCGTAAGATTATCATTAGTTTTATTACTAATTCAGTCTCTTTGTTATACAAAAAATATTTCATCTTTTATTAGGTATCATCTGGGTTATTTAGTATATTTTAAAAATATTTGATTTTTTTTCTTTAATTTAATGTGTGTGGTTGCATAAAATTTATTTTCAAAAAATAGAAATTATTATATTTTATTCAAAGATGATTAAAATAAAAAAAAAATTATATGGTAATATTTTTTAATTTTCTTTTTAACTATGCTAAAAAATAATAATTATTTTTAAAATTAAATTAAATAGAAACAATTATTATTAAAATTCATTAATTATAACATTAAAACTATTATTAATTTTAAATAATAATAATAACAAGAAAAAATTGAGAAAAATAATTTTTTTGAAAATAATCGAATTTAAAGCAGAGTTTCTAATTTGAAATAACATTTAAAATTTAGAAGTGAAATTATTATAAGAATTTTTAAATTGGATATAAAATTGAACCTTATCCTTGAAACATGAAAAGTATTCCACCATGAAGCTTAAAAACATTCTAATATAGAAGTAAGAGCAATTTTGATATTTGAGAAAAAAAAAATTAAACTTTTGGGTGCTCACAAGGCATAACAAGAAACAATAAAATAATACTACTAGAACACTACCCAATGATAAAAAAAAAGGAAATTATATAGAATGTCATTTTTTTAATTTTGATTTTTAAAAATACCTCCATCAGTTTCTAAATTTTAAAAATATCATTTTTTAAATTTATATTTTTAAAAATACCTCTTTTTATTTTTACCCGTTACTTTTTCTATCACCAACATCTTCCTATTGCTTGAAATATTAAAACACGGCATCATCGTGATGATATTTTCTTCTTTTGATGGGCCCTTACTCCTCCTGTTCTTCTTGTAACCAAGACTGTATTCGGAGGAGTTGAGCTATTATCGCGTGAAAATTATTAAATAACATCGAGGATTACTTTCTTTGTTGGAACCACAAGAGATTATTGGTCGTTCATCTTCTCAATGGAAATGCGGTTACACGGCGTTGATTTTCACTTTCTTTCCATTCGCTTTCTGGTATGATTGATTATACTTTTTCGTTTTCTTTTTCTGGTTTCTTTTACTATTTCAAGCTTTTATGATTGTGTTCTTTATTTCTGTAATCGTTTCCCACTTTGACTTTTGGAGATTTGATGCAGAATTGGTTTTCTCCAAGTGAGGCAACTTCTATTTCTTTTTTTTGTTTTAATTCGATGGGTTTCCAAATTCTTTTAGTTTTTGTGTTTTGGGGTTTCAATTTTATTGATTTTATCGTCAATCAACCACCGTCGGCTTTGAAACCCATTAATTACTTTATTCTAGAAAAGGCTTTCCTTTGTGTTTGAAAAGTCTTGGAATATGTTCGAAACACGGAAATAAAAGTCTTCTGCATACAGAAAAGAATACTCTTTTCTTTTTTAATTTTTTGTCTTTTAATAGTCTAAAATTGCTTGTGCTTTGGTACATACAGAATCAGGAAGCCAAACAAGTTGTAGAAATTACAGAGTTAACCTTGTAGAGATTGAAAGATTAGAAAAAGAAAAATGGGTTATTTCCAGGGTCATGCTTTACCGGGATTCTTGTTCTTGTTGGTTGGTGTATGGCATACTCAGTGTTCTTTGGTTAGATATGTATCAAATCCAAAGGGCTTTCGTGTTCGAGTTTGGAATCCTATGCCTGGTTTTGATGGAAAGCTCAAATATTTAGAGCTTTATCTTATAGCTATTGGTGCCTTCATTGATTTGTGTATTGAGCTTTTGTATTCTACCCTAGGATATTTCACTTGAGGTCTTTTTTTTTTTTTTGATATCTAAAAGTAAGAGAACACAAAAATGAACTTAGATGGTTAATGCTTTTTAAGCCTGGTGAGGATTCCGTGTATAATGCGGTACGGACTAGGTTACCTTGATTTTCATTATGGAGTTAAAGACACATTTTAGCCAGGGAATTTTCCTTTCACTTCTCCTGCCTATGTCAAGTCCATGTGTTGAATTGAAGCATGATTGAATTATTGAATTTCTACGTTATTCCCTGTTCTCTTTCTCTCCCCAACCCCAATGCCTGTATGAGAGGAAGGAAATATATTCAGTGTAGGACCACCTTTCAAGCTAGCTGTCGTTATATAGTACTATTTCACCTTAATTTTATTTATTTCACAAATTGTAAGAGCTTTGAATTGTGATAATTTTTAGCTCTGACAATTGTTTATTTGTCTCCCTTCTCTTATTCCAGGACAATATATGTCCGCTTATGCATAACTTTCAGTTATCCTTAAGGTCTTTCTGATGTTCTGTAGTTAGTATGATGATCAGTTCCTTTTCTTTCTATAGATACCCTTTCTTCTTTGTAACTGGTGTCTGGTATCGGTTTGTTTTTTAAATAGGAAATGGAGGTGTCCCTTGTAGGCCTCTAGAATGCCGGAAAGACATCGCTTGTTAATGCAATTGCTGTGAGTAAATGCATACTGTGCACCTTTTTTTTTAGGATTAGCGACTGGATTTCTCTTGACACATTTTTATTTTATTTTTCCAGACATGAGGATACAGCGAGGACATGATTCCTACTGTAGGTATCTTTTTCTAGAATAAATTGCAAATAACACAGTTCGTTGAGTAATCTTTTCGTATTTCTTTTATTTATACATAAAAATTGGAGTGCAGCTCTGAATCGCATTTCTAATTCTTAGAATAAATTTGTTTAATAATGCAATAGTAAGAGTTTGCTACTCTAACCATCAAGATCATAAGAAACAAAATCATGCCAGCAAAAGATGGGCAAGCTAACACCAGTCTTACTTGGTGGTGAACTAAGAATAGACCTCATGTTGACTTTAGCATACGTGGTTCTATTATGGTGAGTTGATATTTGATTTTTTCAATAGCTGAATGTAGTATCGGCTATAATTACATTAATCATCATTTGCAAAATGATTAATGAATTTCACTTTTTCTTGTAGCTGCGAAATGTGGAAAATAGGAAATATTATTTAATTTGAAATAGAAACCCAATAAAAGTTATTACTATAGGTGGTATACCACTTGGTAGATCCAGTATACCACGGTATACCAATGGTATATCATCTTGTACATCAAGTATACCAAATGGTATACCACAGCATACCATTGGTATACCACCTGGTACACATGGTGCATCCGATACACCAATGGTATATCATGCGATATACCTAAAATATCAATGGTATACCATCTGGTATACCTTGTATATCATGGTATACCATCTGTTATACATGATATACCACATGGTACATCCGATATATCAATGGTATACCATCCGGTATACATGGTATACCAATGGTATAACGTTTGGTATACATGGTATGTTATGGTAGATGTAATACCCTTCAATGTACCCTAGAAGAATTTTCATTAATTAATTATTATTATCCATGGTTAAATAAGTTTAATTTCATGTGGAAGGACCTAATTGAAAAACTAAAGTAAAAGAATTGGGGTAAGAATAGAAATAAGAGAAGTTGAGGGACTCATTTGCAAAAGATTTGTTGTGAGGGACATTTGGCCAATTAGAAGATAGGAGAGAGGGATATTTTGGATGGGGAGAGCCGGCCATCAAGGGTGTCCATCTCCATTTTCATCTCCTCTCCACACTCTCCTCTCTCTCATCTTCTCTCTCTCTAGGTTTTCTTTGAATTAGGGTAAGAAAGGAGAAAGAATTTCTTGGCTTTAGGCTTAAGGTAACACTCTTAAGCTTTGATATGTATAATTCATGGATTAGTTTATTGGTTTTTCATAGAATTGTCCTATGTTTATAGAAGGAGAAGCAAGCAAAGGAAAGGGGAAAGAAACTCTTCAAGGTTGAAGAAGAGAAAGCTCAAATAAGGTATGGGAACTTAGAGTTTTCATGTGTGTAAAGATTTGTATTTTGTCATGAGAGAGGTCTTGAGTGTCTCTCTCATGTGTTTTGTGGATGATTATAAGCTTGAAAGTTGATTAGAGTTGATAATTTGCATGATTTGGTTAAAAGCATAAAATCTGTCTTAAAGATTATTTGACTAGTCTGTGTGTTTTTGCTCATATCTTGAGCTATAGTTGTTCAAATGATTACATTCAAATTGTTATGGAAACTAGACTTGTAAACCTTGATTTTGTTAGAAGAGACCAGAACCTGATTCTCACTGCATGATAGTGAAAATCGGGGTTGAATTCTGACTAGGGTCATGAATGTGCCCTTATGAACAGTCTGTGGTTTGTATTGAATATCTAAAGATTTACAGGTCCTATTGGGATGATTTTTGATGTTTTGAAAACTAGAAATATAGGCCTACAACTTTGTTGAAGGCCATTTTGCTTGAAAATGTGGTTTTACAAGTTAAAAATGGCATAGAACTTGAGACTGGAAATCGGTCTCAAGGCGGTTTAGGGCTCACGGTTACCATGAATATCATAGTAACCGTGAGGTACCTAAAATTTCTGTCCGGGACTAAAGGAATGTAATGGCTCACGGTTACCAAGATTCTATAGTAACCGTGACCCATGCTCGTACCATTACTTCACGGTTACTACAATATCATGGTAACCGTGAGGTAATGAATTTTTAGTCCAGAAGGAAAAGCTATGCTATCTCACGGTTACTAAGAAATTTCTAGTAACCGTGACCCGAGTACAAAAACCCTGCTTCACGGTTACTACTAAAATGTTGGTAACCGTGGGTAGTCCGATCTTAGTCCAGAACCAAAAGGCTTCATAGCTCACGGTTACTAGGAAATTGGTGGTAACCGTGACCCTTGTTGCAAGTTGAGTCTCACGATTACCAGGAATTGTTAGTAACCGTGACCTCCCTTATATTTTGAAAACTAAATGTTTTTTACTCATTTAAAGTATAGATTTGTCTAATCTCTTTTCAAGCTTATAAGTCATCCTCAATTGTAATATATAACAAGAAAACCCTTCTAAAGTTCACAAGTGTCTATTCAACTATGAGGTAAGCTCCATTACCTTAAATGAGATGATGTATAAGATATTTCTTTACTATATGATTGCTTTTATATTATAGAATAGCAATATATGATAGTAAAACTATCTTGCATTCATTAATGCTATAGTTATATATATGTTGATGCAATTTCACATAATATGAAAAGTAATGGAATTAAGCCTGCACTTAAAGACTTGGTAGTGGATAAATAGGCATGCCTATAGGGTTATAGTTGCAGTTGCTATAGTCTGACTCTCATGAGTCCACAGTTGTCTCTATATGAGACCATAGTTCTGACCCAATGGGTCTACAGATTTAATACCTTCGGGTATTCACAGATTTGATACCTTTGGTATCCACAGTACCCGTTATCCACTCCCACAGGAAATTGAGCAGGCAAATGAATAAGATAAATGGAATATGTATACAGTTGATGATTTATGTTAAATGATCCATTGATTTAACCATTCTTCTAATGTGTTATGCATATACTCTATAATTGCATGCTTGTGAATAATGTTCATGTGCATATATTAGTTGTTCCCCACTAAGCTTTATAGCTTAGCACGGGTGTTTATCCGTGTAGGTCCACAGGATAGGCCGTTTGGTCAGGGACAAGGCCCACAATCTTCTCAGCCAACATCAGTTTAGGAAGAGTGAATTGAAGTAATGAATTTATTTTACTTCTTTTTGATAGTTACAGATAAATTCATATGTAAAAGCATGTAATTATTAACTCTATGTATATAACATCCTCTAGTATGACAAAGTATGGCTCTCAATATGACATGAATGATATAGTGATTGTGTGTGTGTATGCCCATAGATGCATAGATAATTGATAATTCATAATGAATTAACGAGAATAGTTGTATAGATATATGTAATCAGTAACAGTAATTAGGATTATTTAGTATAGTCATTACAGTAGACCTCTGGTATACCATGGTATACCACCTGGTAGATCCAGTATACCAATGGTATACCACGGTATACCATGGTACATCCGGTATAGCAATGGTATATCATCTAGTACATCAAGTATACCAATGGTATACCACAGTATAACATTGGTATACCACCCGGTATACATGGTATACCACATGGGGCATCCGATATACCAATGGTATACCATATGGTATACCTGGTATATCATGGTATACCACCTGTTATTCATGATATACCACATGGTACTCTGGTATACCATCCGATATACATGGTACATCAATGGTATAACGTTTGGTACACATGGTATGTCATGGTATACCTCTGGTATACCCGGTATATCATGCAGTATACTAACTTTCATAATAAATTATGTTTTTTTTTCATTGGATTTTTTTCAGGTTTGGGATTATATTGTTCACCAACATGAGTATTTTCATCCAAAGATTAATGTCCGCATGAAGATAGATGTTGTTGATTCTATTAAGCAAAAATTGAATGAAAAACAGTTAAAGAGATTTAAAAATTGTTGTTTTGGTAGTTTTTTGAATATTGTCTATCGTATCAATGTAATTAAGCATTGTATTTTTTAATTTTTAAAAAATAATATAAAATTATATTTATTGTTAATGAAATTGATAAGTAGGTAACCTATTTGTTAAAATTTATGTAGTTAAATAAATTATAAAGTAACTAAGCTCAATTTTCAGCCTTGACAAATATTTCCAATTTCTCTTGAAATAATTGTTTATATCCTTGTGAGAGACAGGAATGAATTGATGGTTTTATCACTTTATTTGGTTACCTTTATATATCAATCGTGAAGTCAAAAGCCTAGCTATCACCTTACACGTGAAATATAAAGATGCATGCATTTACCATCCGATTCAATGTGTAGCTATATATACCTAATTTTGTTTCAAGAAAATAAATAACACGTGTCCAAATTCGAATTGTGCTACTCCTCTTTCAACCAATCTCTAGCTTGGCAAAAGGAAAGAAAATATAACTTTCATATTCTTAGATTTTAACTCTAGTTTCATTATTTCAAAACCAAAGATGCACATAAGAGGTCATGAAATGAGATCTAAAACCATCACAAAAGAAACAAGAAAGAGGTGATTTCAAAAATCTGAGCAACAGCTGTTTCGTTCCCAATCGCCGTAACGAGTAGGCTCGGGTCCTTTGGGCCCTCCGATTTCACCAGTCTCTTTATTCATATGAACTCCATCATCTTCGTCTTCATCTTCTCGACTCTTTCCTTTTTCAATTTTAGGATTCTGTTTGATTGTGTTTGTGTAATACTCTCCCTTTTTGCCGGTTTTTGAAGATTGCAATTGCTCTGATTGGATCGAGCTTATCAACCGACTCACCGAAATGTAGGCGAAATTAGCCATTGGCTTGAATTCGGCGTAGGATATTGAGAATTTCAGGAAGGAGGAATTAAACATTGAAGCTGAGAAAAGTCGACCAAGATTGCTTCTCGCCATCGTTATGTTTGCTCTGCCAAAGAGATAAAAAGATAAACCCTTCACGATCAACAAGGCAATGGAATATGAGACCTGCCCTTCTCGCGGAGGAGATGACCTGAACGCTTCAGGGCATTCCTTTCTGACGTTTACTTTTGGATTATGCAAACATCAAATTATTGTTTGCTCCAATTGTCAAGTAAATGATTTCTCAATGAAATCCTCGTCAGATTGTAACCCAAAACTCAAGATTTTTCCAAAAAATAAAGAAATTTTGCAGAATTTAAAGACGAGTGAGAGCGAACTAAGCATCAATTTTAAAAACCTCGATTTCGAAAGCTTCATGGATGATCAGCGGTTTCTAAAATCAATATCTCTCATCATCTGCTCAGCTCAAAAGTCGTCTAATAGGAAGAAAAACGAAAGAAGAGGAAGCACGAAAGAAGAAGAACGAAGAAAGAGGGAGAGTTTGTGTCATATTAAAAAAGTGGTATTTTTAAAAATAGAAATTAAAAAAGAGGTAATGTTAAAAAGGAAAAAGAAGTGGATGTATTTTTAGTCATGACTTCTGTTTTTTGGGTAGTTATGTAAAACTCCCTAAAAAAACTTCAAAAGGGCCCACGAGACGAAACTGATGTGGATGCTTAATAATGATCCCATATTTACAGACAACCTCGAAAGTTGAGCCTACAGTATCAAATATGAGTTGAAATGACATTAGAAAAAGAGATTCATGAAACATGTCAAAAAAAATTTTAAAAATAGATTTTAAATTAGACTTTCAATCTTTCTTCCTTTTATAAATATAAAAAAAAAAAATAGAAGAACGAAATTAGAGGGACAATTTTTTTAATAATATGTTTTAAATAAATAATTATTAAAATAAAATGTATCAAAAATTATTTACGGAACTGTGGTATTGATATGAAATCACTGTCGGGTATAATGATTTGGTCAGAAAAACAGGACAGACGGTATCGGTTTCAACATGAAACCGCTGACAGATGCAGCGATTTCATACTTTGAAATCGCAACTCTTGACAGTAGTTTCAAAGTCGAAAATCGCTGCATATGTCAGCGATTTCATGTTGAAACCGGCTCTTTCTTCATTCCAGTGTTGTTTCAAATTTTTCCCTTCGACTATATAAATGCTGCCCCCATCGTTTTCATTTGCTCAATCCCAATTTTTTTTTTACATTTCATTTGTGTCAAATTTTTTTAATTGTTATATGTAAAATTGTCATAAATTTTATAATTTAATGAGATAATATATTTTTCTCGGATTAACAATATTTTTTCAAAATTATTCTGAAAAGTAAGTATAATCTTATAAATTTTGATTTGTAATTTAATATGTTTAATTTTAGATTGCTTATATAGTAATTTTGATTTTATTTACTCAAATTCAAAATGAAATTGAGAATTTGAAGCAACAAGTTACAAAAATCGCAATTGTACTCTTGAAATAAGGTAAATTAATAAATTTTATATATTTCATTTTTATAATTTAAATATAGAAAATCATTAGATAAATTATGAATATGTGCTATTATTATTATTATTATTATTATTATTATTATTATTATTATTATTATTATTATTATTATTATTATTATTATTATTATGTAATTGTTATTATATTAATTAATAATTAATTATTATTATTAATATTAGGTAAATATAATAAATATCAGGAACATGTTGCCTAGGATAATCAGTTAACCGTCTGTCAAATATACCAACAGCTTTCAATATACTATCTGATGCTATACAGATATCAAATTCTACAGCGGAGGATGAACCTATATCGACATGCCTGATTCGTTCAGTATGATCAACCTACATGCAAATAAATATATTTGTTACGATTAAGATAACTATTTATATCAGTGCATATAAAAATCATTTCGTATAATAATACTAACTATATGATATAAATTTTGACTAAATGATCAAAAGACATGACTTTTATACATTAATTGACACAAATAAATAAGTAAATAACTAAATAAAAAGCATGCTTTTTATAACTTATTTGCCTTTTTTATCATATCACAAATTTACTTAATAAATATTACCCGTCAAAAATAAGATAAATTACTTACAATTAAATATAAAATAAAACAAGATGAAAGAACAAGAAAAGAAAAGAACAAGAAGCAAAACTTACCAATTTTTCGACCAACTAGGAGCAGCAACAATGGAGGGGAAGGAGAAGCTCAATAATGCTGGAAAAAAAATCCATTAATATAGGGCATTTGCCCTAAAAATTTTAAACTCTCTCGGGTCAAAACGACACGACTAGATCCGAATGCTTTTTAAGAATTTTGCACCGTTTCATGGACCAATACAAAAGTCTATCTATGCTTTTGAAATCGTTGCAGATTATGATGATTTCAGGTTTGAAATCGCTGCAGTCTATAGCGATTTTAGACACTACAGACATACACTCTCTTTTTCGTGCCGACTGACAAATTTTGATAAGACCATTATACCTGACAGCGATTTCATAATTTTTGACATATTTTATTTGATAATTAATTATTTAAAATACATTATTAAAAAAATTATCCCAAATTAAATAGTAAAAATCCATTTTTATTTAATTAGATATTTAAAAAATATTATTTTGTAATTTTTATAAATAATTTCAAATTAATCGGATATGTAAGCTACTGGATGATTATTAAAAAAAATTGAAAGTAATATTTAATTAAAGAATAAATAAATAAAGTGAAAGCGACGTGGCGTGGCAGAAAGTTGGTGGTGGCCTTAACATATTTGATGTAAAATAAACGTGAATGAATGGAAATTTGCAGAGAGGATGACTTGGATCCGCCTCAAATTTGTCCACATGTCCTTTTCAATAAATCCACGTGGCCCATATGACAGAAACCCAAAACTTGTCGCAGCAAGTTATATCCAGGGGTGTGCAAAATCGACGTAATTTGATGAAATTAATTGAATTAATAGGATCGATTTGATTATTTATATTAAATATTAATAAGATTTGGATTGGATAAAATTCAATTAATTTAAATAATTTAAAATTTTTAATATATAAATAAAAAAATTATAATTTTTTTATAATATTAATTAATATATAATATATATTTAATATAATTTTAAAATTATTAGTTTTTTATATTTTTAAAATATTTTTATAATATTTAATATTATTTATTTGTATTAATTTAAAATTTTAATATAAATATATAAATTAAAAAAACTAAATTTGGATAAATTGAATTGTTCGGATTAGGGTCCGAAAAATTTCGGATTATTCTGATAGAAATTCAATGTTTATATAAAATATGATCTGATAAAAAAATATGTAAACTTTGAATTCCTGTTATATCAATTTCTTTGCCAATTGCCTTCTGTCATTAACTTTACCCATTTGTTTGCCTAAAAGCTTGGACAGTACTGCTTTTGGAGCTTCGGTTACAATATATAATTTTTACCTGATACTGGTTTTTTTTTTTTTTTAAGTAAGATTATACAAGATGCTACTCCTAATAAATTATCAAATTATCAATTTTTAAACTTTGAATATCAATTTTAATTTAATAAAGAATATAAATTATAATTTCGCTAAATAAAAATTTACATAAATAACATATAACGATGGAGAAAATAAAAACAAATTAAAAAAATTAATATACTTACAGTTTGAAACTTTCAAATTATAAGCCCTTTTGAGTATTTAACCCAAAAATATATATTTGATTTAGAATTTTCAATAGTTAAAATATTATTCATCAACCATACTTAAAATAATAGTAATGTTTTTAAAAAACTACACTGATTCAGGTCAAAGGATCAGAAACTGTTGCATCAATATACTGTCAAAATTTCAAAGCTTGGAACAAACTTGGTGAGAGTGAACAAAAGATTAGAAAGGAAAGCCCTCGCTAAAATTCTCAGATGTTTCAATATAATGTGCATCTCTACAGCGTACTTCTTGTGCAATCCTTGAATTTATTTCTTTGCAGCAGCAACAACTTCTTCTGTCGTTTTGACGATACTTAGTTGACCGCCTTCCTTGTTTGCAAAGGTGGCTGCTTTCACCTCGTTGCAGTGATTTATGAACTTGCTCAGCTCCTGCTCACAAAGTATTAGGAAAAACAATGTCATCAGCAGCAGAACATCATAGGTTGCAAGGTTTCAAGAATTTTACGAGCTTTTGACAAATCAGAATGTGGATAGCTATTTACATGTAAGCCTTCATCCAACTATTGCACATCGTACAACTCATATCATGATGATCAAGCAAGAGATAATAGAAAATAAAGCATCATCGGTAGATTGTCAATAGCTTATATGCCATGATTGTACAGCAGAACACAAGGCTAAGCAATGAGGAAGATATGGGAGCTCAAAGAATTAGAGACAAATGATAACGTATACGACAATATAGAATTGCACGCAAAATGGACAAAAGATGGAGATGGATCAGGAGACTGGCTTGAATTCTCAAAAGAGAAAAATCGCTCGGTATAATCAGCATCGATCATCTGGGGAAATGATCATCACTTCCATCTCCACCAAAATAAATAAGATTTCAGAACAATAAAACATAAAAAAAGATCGAACAAATTAAAAAATGAAGAGAAATTTCTCCATATCATCACAAGTAGCTGAGCTAGCCATCTAAAATTTGCAAAAATTGGAAAGCTTTGGTGTCAGCTCATACGAGCCACCCACAGTACAAGAGTGCTGGTAATCAGTATTTGACGCAAGCTCTAATCTTTTTTCAACCAAGAATATTCAACAACAAAAAAGAGGGGGGTGGGAACTGGAAAAGGAGTTGCAAATCCAAACAAACCAAGCTTACTGAAAGCTCAGAGATTATTTACTGATAGTAAGCAGAATAAAAGGCCAAGAATAGTGGAAAAGCTTTAGCGGGAGCTCATACACGCCACCCACAGTACAACGGTGCTGGTAATCAGTATTTGACGCAAGTTCTCATCTTTTTATTTTAACTAAGCACATTCAACAACAAATATTAAAAAACCACGGAGAAAAACCAAGCTTACTCAAAGCTTGCAGAGATTATCTAGTTTTCGAATACTTCACCAAATCAAAAAATCATTTTAAATGGTAACTTCGTGAGCAAAATCAATTAAAACAACATGGAGAAGATAGAATATTATGGGTCTTGAACTACTTACTACCACACACTTGAATTATCCATCAAGGAAAGTTTGAAGCAACAAACCAATTGACATTAGTGCATCAAAAGAAACCACAATTTGCTTGATTTTATGGTGCCCATGAAATAACTTAAATCATAATCTACCAAATAAAGCAGTTATTTCATCCCATAATTGGAAACTTCACAAGTAAAAGCGAAAATATGGGATTATGAATGTTCTGTATAATGTAGTCATTGAAGCACAGGAGTGTGAACTATAATAGGAAAATAAAATAAAAATTAAAAGCTCTTACTCTATCAGCATCCATCTCCTTCGTCGTCTTTGATGGCTTAACAAATCGTTTCCCTGAAAGGAAGATAAACAGAGAAAAAAAAACGTAAACAAATCTTGAAAGTAAGAAACAATGATATAAGCAGAATTAGAAAGGGAAAAAGATGAAACCTTTACGAGTAAGAGGGACTTTGCCATGGCGACTAGGAGGGATTTTTTTCTTATTTTGTTTTCCTTTGAAAAGATTGCCCTTCTGTGTCATTGCTAGTGTTTCTTCTGCTCTGCTGGGCTGCTATGCTGGTCTAGGGTTTGCTCTGTATCACAATTCTGCAGGGAGGGCTCCGTAAACAAAAATAAGCAGGTGCGCCCAATACGCTATCGTTTCGTCGTGCCAGACCTCAATCGTCTTCAATTGTACGCTTGGTTTGGTAACAAAATTATGGAAGGGACATTTAATTTAGTTTAGTGAATCAATAAATAAATAAATGAAAAAATAATACACTCTTTGAGTCTTTGTCGCATAATTTTAGGCCACTCTTTTTTTTTTACAAGTTAAAAAAATGGTAATTATTATGGTTAAAAAAATTATTATATCATTTTAAATATAAAATGAATAATTAAATATTAATAAAATAATAAAAATTACAGTTTATAATTTAATATAAAAAATTTATATTGAAATTAATAAAATTTAATAATTATATAATAGATAATTTATATATTAATCATAATGTACAAAAAAAAAAGGCAAAATTGTATTTAAAGACATATTAAAATGAAAATGATAATATAGACAAAAATTATTAGTACTGAGCAAAAAACAAGAAAAAATAATTAATAGAAAAATTGATCTGAAATCAAATTAGTTTTTTTAATTAACTTGACTGGTTAAATCGGTTCAATTTTTTAATATTATTAGTTTCTGTTATCGATTTTGGTTTCTATCCACATTCAAAAAAAATCGATGGTTTCAGTTAATTAACTGATTTGCTATTATTTTCAGTTCAATTTTTAATTTTTGATATCGTGATTTTGGTGTTGTTTAACCGGTGACTAAATGTTAATCAGTTCATATATATTATATTTTTATTTTTATACCTTAATTTTTTTATTTCTCTCTAAAATTTACATAGAGTAATATTTTAAAATATATTTAAAATATATTTTTATTTTTATACCTTAATATTTTGTATTTTTTATAAAATTCATATAATTCTTTAAAATATATTTAAAATATGTAATAGTCTGAACATCGGGTTAGTCGTGAATAGTATTTTTCGATAATAAATAATGTATTCGGGTTGTAAAGTGCACTCGAAAGTAAAAAATATTTTATTTGACCATCGAAAAATATGGATCACGGGTAGTTTGAAATTGAAATTTGAAGTAAAATTGAGATCAAATAGGCCTCGAAAAGTCAAAAATATGAAAAACGAAGTGATTTAATTTTAGGTTAACAACTTTGACCGAGCCACTAAAAATAGCAAATGAAATTCAAAAATTACAAATATGCCTAAAATAATGTGTAGATTATTTTGGATGCAAAAAGTAAGTTTTTCGGTAACACCTATATTTTTGAATCGGACCGATTTAATTAAACCGAATCTGTAACGGACTTCGATTGGGCTGAAATTTTATGTATAACTTTTTTTTTTATGTAATAAGAATGATGGAATCAATTTTGAAGTTGTTTGGAGTTAGAAAGTGAGAGAAATTAATTGGAATAATTTATTGGATAATTAATGGCCTTTGATTTAATTGGATAAAGCCCATGATTTTGCCTAAGCCCAAGTCCACTTATGAGAGATATAAAAAGCAAAAAAATCTGAGTTTTTCCAACCATTCTCGCCAGCTCCTTCTTTCTCTCCCTAACCGAACCACCATAACCAAAATTCCACCATTTTTCTTCAAATTTTCCTTCATTTTCTCTCTTGATTAAAGCATTAAAAATAATCTTCAGTCTCTCTGGTTACTTGATCTATTCTTAAATCATTGATTAGAGGAAGATAAACAAAAAAAATCAAGTGATAAAGTGTTGGGTATCAAAATAAGGTAAGAAAATTTATTTGTTTTAATTTTATTCTAAGGTGCCTACTACTAGTTTTTGGTACCTAAAATTCAATTATGATGTTAATTTCAGCAAAAGAGATCAATTTCATAGGGTTTTCTTTGATAGGAATTTTGGTCTCCATTGGATGTCTTGAGTGGTGAATGATTTTTATGGTTTAACGCTTAAAAAATGAAGCTTAAGAAAGGTTAAGCACAAAAAAAAGGTAAGTAACTATGAAATCCTCTGATTTTTGATAAATTGAATGAATTTTTCTTTATGTAATTTAAGAAAAAAATTGTAACTTGCATGTAATGGCCTCAATGTCGGACTGATCATGAACAATATTTTCCGACAGTGAATAGTATCTTCGGGCTGAAAATGACACCTAAAAGTGAAAAATATTTTATTGGACCATTGAAAACTACTAGTCACGGGTAGTCCGGGATTGAAATTTGAAGTGATTTTGAGGTCAAATACGCCCCCGAAAGCCAAAAGAACGAAAACCGAGGAAAATAGGGTTTAGGGTTTTTAATTGAATTTTTTATCGTTTTGGCTATTAAAAATAGCAAATGAAGTTTAAAAATTTTCAAAAAATTCATATGTGCCTAAAATAATATGTAGATTATTTTAGTAGCAAAAAGTGAATTTTTCGGTAACACCGGTATTTTTGAATCGGACTGATAAAATTGAATCGGATCTGAAATGAACTCAGATTGGGTTGAAATTTTAAGTATAGCCTATTTTTAATGTAATACGAATAATGGAATCAAATTTGAAGAGAATTGAAGTTGGAAAGTGGGAGAAATTAATTTGGGCTAATTATCGGGATTAAATAATTAAATTATTCAAACCCAAGGTAAGCCCAGCCCAAGGCCCCATTTGAAGAGCTATATAAGCCCTTTCTCTCCAGAAAACTCCAGCTGAAACTCCCATCTTCTTCAGCTCTCTTGGTGGCCGAACTCCCTCTCCCTCATTTTCCTTTCTTTTTCTTTCATTTTTTCACCAAATCTCACCAAATCAAAGCCTAAGGAAGTGATTTCAGCCTCTCTAGAGAACCCTAGCTAGCTCTACTCTTTGATTAAAGGAAGGAAATCAAGAGAAATCAAGGGTTAAAGTTTAGGTGTCAAAGTTAGGTATGTGAAATTATTGATTTTAATTTGGTTTTTAGGTGCCTACTACTAGTTTTGGGTGCCTAGAATTCATTTTTGCTGTCAATTTTAGCATTTGAAGCCAAAATAATTGAGTTATCTTTGATGAGAATTTCGGTTTGTGAAAGAATCCAAGAAGAGGAGAAAATTTCTCAAGCCAAAGGAAAAGGAAAGGAAGTCTAGGCAAGGCTAATTAATAGAAAAAGGTTTGTGACTGATTAATCCTTTTATTTCCCTAAGAATTAAGTGAATTTACTTTAGGTTTCTTAAGGAAAATCTCATATAGTAAAGCAAAATTGAAAATAATGCTATATTTATGTATTAGGGACTTAAATATGTGTATTAGAACCTTTGAATGAATTTAAATTAATTTATATGATATAATTGTAGTAGAAACCGAATGGTAATTCAAGAGAAAACAATGTGATTTTAAGTTTTCTAATGTTAATATTAATGAAATTTGATATTCATGAATTTTTATAAAATTTATGAGAATTAAATGAATATTTTCGGAATAAGTTTTAGTTAGGTATTAGTTGAAAAATGTGAAATTATGTTGAATTTTTGCATAATCTATAGATAAAATGATGAATTATTGTAAAATGACTTACAGACTGTGTGAAGAATACTGATTATGAGTGTAATGCATTGATATCGTATTAACAAGAAATTAAAAGTAATGAAAATAATGAATAATTGAATAATAAAATGAAAAGTAAGGAATTATATGTGCCCTTAGAAAGAGTCAGACAGTAAAACCTAGTTAAAAATATAATTGGCTGGTCATAGGGATATTTGTACTGCGGTGCAAGTCATGGCGACTTGCTTTACTATGGTTGGATCGCTGATTTCCATAGTATATCTATCTTACGTACTGTCATATGTTTTATGAGAGATGATTCTTGGATGTCATTTCTTATTCTGTTGTAGTCCTGTGGGGTCAACGTTCCTCATATTTGGTCTGAGAGTTTTCTGTCGGATCAGTACTAGTGTAATGGCCTCAACAGCAGGTCAGCCGTGAATAGTACTTTCCGACAGTGAATAGTATCTTCTGAGCCTGAAAGAACACTCAAAAGTCGAAAATATTTTATTGGACCATTTGAAAGGAATAGTCATGGTGAGCCTATGGTTGAAATTTGAAGTGCATTTGAAGTCAAATAGTTCTCCAAAAGTCAAAAATATAAAAAAGGTAGAGAGTCGATTTTCCTGGTATGGAATGAGACTTGATTTTGCATAAATAATTAAAAATAATAAACGAACTCCAAATATTGCCAGATTTTGTGTGCCCACATGAATTTTTATGTAGAATATTTTGGTAATGAGAATTGAATTTTTCGGTAACACCAGTAGTTATCGAATCAGACCAATAAGTTTGAATCGAATCGATTACGGATTCCGATTGAGCCAAAAATTTGCGTACTACTCATTTTTGATGTTTTAAGACTGATGGAATTGAAATTGAAGAGATTTGGAGTGAGGAAGTAAGAGATTTTCAGTTGGGCCCTTGAAAAGTGGTTATTAGGCTTTGAAATTAAAATAGTTAGGCCCATTGGAATTGGCCCAAATTTGGCCCACTAGGAGAGCTATAAAAGGCAGAGAGATCTGCAGATTTTCAGCAGATTCTACTTCCTTCTTCAGCTCCCTTGGTGGCCGACCCTCTCTCACTCATTTCTCTCTCAAAATTTCTTCTATCTAGCTCCATTTTCTTTGATTTTCAAGCACCTCATCCCTAATTTCATCCCTTTAGATCAGTAATCTAGCCCCAAAAACTCTGATTTGAGGGATTGAATCAAGTAAAAGCAAGGAGGAAAGTTTAGGGGTCCATTTGAGGTAAGAGAAATCTAAGGGAAAAAATTTATTCTAAGGTGTTTTCTACTATTTCAAGGTGTCTAAATCTCATTTATAGTGTTAATTTGAGCATTTGAAGCCAAGAGAATGGAGTATTAATGGCTTAAGAATTCGGTTTCCTTAGGTTTTTAAGGAGGAGAGCAAAGTAAGCAAGCTAAAGGCAAGAAAAAGTGAAGCTTAAGGAAGCTAAGGCATGAAAAAAGGTAAGTGACTACAAAATCTCTTAATTTCACATTTAATATGAATTTTTCTTGGTTATATAACTAAGATAAAAAAAAATATGTCAAATTGTTAATTGATGAAATTTTGTGAGGGGAAATGAAATTAAATATGAGAGAAAATGAATTAAAGGCTTTAATGAAAGAAAGAAATTTTTTAAGGTGGAAATATGTTGTTGGCCGAAATTTTTAAGTGATGAAATAATGAAAAAAAATGCATGAAATTAATGTATACTAGCTTAAATTAAAAATAGACTTGATAATTATTGTCTATAAATTTTTAGTGAATTATTGGAATTTATTTGAAATTTTTTAAGATTATGTATAATATAGGTATTGAATGAAACTTGTGATTTATTGTGAATTAAATGATTATTTTGATGAAAAATGACAAAAATAAATAAATAATGCATAAATGAATTTTATTAGAATTTATTAAAATTAGTGGAATTTTATTGGAATTTTATTAGAATTTCTATGTGAATATGCACAATGAAAATAACTGAATTTTCAATGCATAATTGTATAAAAATGATTAAAGTGATGAATAAATATGCAAATAAATTAATGTTAATGGCAAGAAATGAAAAGTCAACCGACGGAATTTTTTTTTGAATTAATTATGAAGTTGTGAAAATAATAAAAATAATGAATTATTGGTAAATAATTCATAAATAAATGAAAATGATGAAAATAAATTAATATATAATTAAAAGAAAGATAAAATGAGTTTTAAATAGAAAAAGGACTAAAATGAATGAAAATAAAAAGTTTGGGGCAAAATGGTAATTTTTTCAAAGTAAGTAATTAACGCGTAAAAATAAGTAAAAAATACTTAACAAGGTCAAAATGATATTTTTGGAGGCCTAACGATTTCGAAAGATGAAATTTTCGTAGTCTAAGGATAAAAATGTAATTTTACCCGAAAATGGTAAAATAAAGAATAAAAGATGAATAATGAAAGAAATTATATAATAAAAAAATGAAAATAAATGATTACGATGGTAAAATGGTAATTATGTATTTGAAATGAATAATCCAAGAGAAAAAGTCAAATTATGTATTTTTGAGATATAAAATAATAAATTATATTAATAAAGTTCCTAATTGCCAAAAAGGGAGAAAAATCAAGATGTGACTAATTTATCAAAATAAATTAGTCAACAAAAAGTATTAAAAGAAGAAATGATTATAAATTCAATTCACCAACGAAATAAAAGTTGGCATATCAAATAAATGAAAAAAATGGGACCGAAAAAGGAAAAAATTGTAAAAACGTCAAGTTTAAAAGTATGAAAAATAATTCATAAAGAATTATACAAAAGAATACAAGAAAAATATGAATTATAATGCCATAATTTATAATCTGTACAAAAGATGAAAAATTTTAAATATCTGAGTGAATTATCACAGAATAATTCACAAAAATTACTGAAAAAGAAAAAGCGAATAAAAAAGGATAAAAAAATTATTAAATAGTCAAATGAACAAAAGAGTGTATTTGATCGAAATAAAGTATAGTAACAAATAAAAAAAAAGAAATTAAAAAATTTTAAATGTTAAAAAATGTTTACAATGTAATTATTTATATTTGCCCTTAGCGATAGACAGGTATTATGATTCTTGTTCTGGATATAATTGGCTAGGCATAGGGATACCTCTGTATCGCGGTGCAAGTCATGGCGACTTGCTTAGCTATGGGTAGGATTCTTGATCTCCATAGCTTCAGTGAAAGTGAAAATGAAAGTGTATCTGTTTCTGTTCTGTGAGATTTGATCTTTCGAGATCATTTCTCTATCTGTTTAGTGGGACCTTTGGGTCCAGTCTCGAGCATCCCTTGTGAGAAACTTGTATATTGCACTAGGGGCACATTGAAATGAATGAATAAGTACTGTTTAATTGATTTGAATATAAAAATTTATATCGAAAAGTAATTTGGTTGGAAGAAAATGCAAAGTTGAGATAAATCTGTAAATATTTCTGAAAAGCGTAATTAGTAAGAAAAAGAAAAAAAAGGTTTTATAAGATTTAAAATATTAACTTAATGTTTAGCTAAGCTTTTAAAGGAATCTAAGATATGTTTTGTTTTACGCGAAAAAAATAATTGTAAATTAATTGGTATTTCTTGTACTTATTATTACTGCAAAAATAGTGATAAGCCGGGAAAATAATATTAATTTTCCTGCTTGAAGTTAAAAAGTAAGGATATTTAACATGATGTGAAATGCAATGGTTAAGTAACACTTTTCTGAAGGAAAAGTTAAATTGAAAAGTAAGATAATAGAAAGACATATGTCTTAGTAAATATTTGAACGAAAGTAATATATATATAAACGAAGGAAAGAGAATTTGACTACAAAGTGTCCCAAAATAATTATATCATCTTGCAATAAAGCTTAAAAGCCTTTAAAGAGTAATGTATTTATTAGCTAAAAGTCAAAGCAAAAATAAAAGAATAAATAGCAAAAAGTATAACTAGAGTACAGATTGAATCATTGAACAGTAAACCAAGAATTTAAGTAATTTATTTTGGTACTAGTAAGACACGAGTACCAATTCACATCGTTAAATGATATGATAATTAAATTGTTTTAGCCAGAAGATAAGTGAAAGTACTAATAAAAGTAAAAGTTATAGTAAACATTAACGTAAAAGTAAAAGTAAATCCGATATTGATCCACCTAAAGAAAATTCTACAAAGTCAAGTTGAAAGTTTAAAAACCAAAGACCAATAATTATCAGAATACGAATTAACAACAAGATTAGTATTAACTGAAATATAAAGAAATGCTTAATAAAATAAGAATAGTAGAAGCATAAATAATGAAATTATGCTTAATTTTGAGAAACTTTTGGATTAGTAGGCATCACTTGGCATATTTAATGCTCAGCACGTAGTGTTTGCTGCGTGCAGATTCTGCAGCGTTGCGGAAGCATAGTACATCGAAGGTCCAGAATGGAAGAGAAGATACTAAGACCATTAAGATAAAAGTTTAAATTGTATTTTGAACGTATCTTTTTAACTGTTAATGGATGAATGACTAGTATAAGTTTTTGGTCTGATGTTTTGGTGTATGTTTTAATTGTTACTATTATTGTTTGACTCCGAACGAAAAAAGTATTTTCAGTGTTTCGATTTATTTGAAAAAAAAACGTTCCGATTTCGGATAAGTTCGCATCAGAAAAGACTGTTCTGAGAAAGGTGTGACAACTAGGGGCATAATGATAAGAAAGGTTAAAAGTATAAAAAGAAAGTTAAAATTGAAATTTAAAATGAAAAAGAACTAAAATAAAAAGAGTTAAAAAGTTTAGGGGTAAAACGGTAATTTTTCTAAAAGATGAAGTTAATAAGTAAAAGTGGAAAGAAAATAAGTAATGAGGGTAAAATGGTAATTTGGTCAACTAATTGTGTAAAAGTCAATCTTATAAAGTTAAAGGACTAAAATGTAATTTGACAAGGTAAAAGTTAAAACGAGGATTAATCGGTAATTTATAAACCAATTAATAAATAAAAGTGAGAAAATAATAAAAGAAAGGGCATTTTAGTAATAAAAAAGTATAAAAGGATACTTTTGAAATAAATGAAAAGTTTAAGGACCGAACTGAAAAGTTAAGTAAAGTTTTAAGTTAAATTGGAAAACTTAGTTGTTAATAATATAATATGATTTTAAAGGAAGAAAAACTATTAATAATTAACTTATTTGCACTTAAATAGGAAAATATACTTGTAGAAAAATATTATGATTTTTAGTCACCACTGGGCATGTTTAATGCTCAATACGTAGAATTTACTGCGTACAGATACAGTTAGTCTGGAGCATAGGTACACAGAAGATTATTGAAGTTAAAGAACTAGAAAGAATATTTTGTGACATGTATATATATATATTTACCTATTATGTTTTGTTTTATGAGAACGATATTGTATCGATAATCGTACTTTATATTGTATATAGTACTATGTGGTTGAAGTATTGCAGAGAATGGATGGTATGCATGTGTTGATTGATAATATCTGTGGATTGGTTATATGATTGGATATAAACTGTTGTGCCTCTGAGAGACTGTGTAATTGTCTGAATTTTCAGGAGGCTAGTTAAGAATATAGCCGTTATATTGCTAAAATTTTATTTAAAGCATAGAAATTTCTGAACAGTTATAGGCTAATGATTAATAAAAGTTATATGCATGAAGGTTGTTAAGTTAAAGGAATTAAGTGTTGAAAAAAAAAATTTCCGACCAATCACTTGTCCGATAAGATTGTTACAGTAAGGGTGTTACATTGCATGTATATTGAAATTAGTATTATAAAAGTGTAATTGGACCTTGAATAAGCATGTTAGGAAGCTTAAATGAATTTAAAAGAATATTTAAGGTAGGGTTCCTTTGTTGGCCGAATATTGAACTTAAGGGACTTGAAGTATATTTTGATGAATTTAAGCCTTAAAATGTTAATAAACATAAAATAACATGTCCATAAATTTTTATGAAATTTATGAAAATTATTTGAATATTTTTGGAATAATTAATGGATTATTTAACTAGTGAAAATAATGAATTTTTGTGAAATAATGCATGAAATGATTAAATAATGTACCTATGAATTTTTATAGAATTTATTTGAATATTTTAGAGAAAATATTTATATATGTACAAAATAAATTTATTGAATTATTGAGTTTATAATTTCTAATTCAAGTGAAAAAATAATGAATTATACTGATATAATTCATTAACTATCCAAAGGGGATGATATAAATTGACTGACCAATGTATTAAAATAAAAAAAATAAAAAGTATAGTGTGTATAGTGATCATGATGAAATATTGCAAAATAATTCATAATTCGACAATTAAATAGTGAATTATTATAAAATAATTCACAAACCGTATAAAAGCACTGAACATTCCAAACGACGGTATTATTGGACAGAAAAAGTAAGAAAACTGTTAAAAATCAAAAAAAGGTAAAATGAATTGTAAAGTGAAACTGTTGAATTATTAAGAAATAATTCATAAATTGACAAGAAATTATGAATTATAATGATATAATTCACATAATGTATAAAAAAAGTATTAAAAGAATAGCTGGCTAAAGTAGTAAAATGAAAAGGCCCTGAAAAGCATAATGTGTAAAGTAACCATAGTGAATTATGATGACATAATTTACAAACTGTGTATAAGATACTAAAAAAGTGACTAAAAAGAAAAAACTATTGAATAGTTAAAAGTACTGAAAAAGATTGACTGACAAAATGTACTTTTTTGAAAAAGTATTTGCAATTATTAAAAATTTGGAAAGTGTTTGGAAAGTAAGTAATTTTGCCCTTAGCAATAGTCAGACAGTAAAAATCTTGCTCAAGATATGATTGGCTAGCCATAAGGACACCCTATACCATGGTACAAGTTATGACTACTTACTTTGCTATGGTATGATCTCTTATCAACATAGTATCTGTCTGTACTGATATCTGATATGTGAGATTTGATTTTTCAGAATCATTTCTCAATCTGTCTGTATATGATCTTATGGGATTCACGTCTCGTATATCCTATCTGAAAAATTCTATCAGAATTGTATTAAGGGCATTATAATAAGAATAAGTAAAAAATACAAAATGAAAGCTAAAAGTGAAAAATGACCTAATTGAAAGAAATAAAGATTTTTGAGAAAAATTACAAAAAAAACTGTAATTTTTCTCAAAAATTGTACTTAATGAGCAAAAAAGCTAAGAAAATATTTTATAAAGGAAAAATGAAATTTTAATGACCAAGCAGCCCAAAGATAAGCTTTTGTGAAAAAAATAATTAAAACGTAATTTTACATGAAAAAGTCAAAATGAAAATCAATTGGTATATTGTATGCCAATTATTGCTTTGAAAATGAAAAAATTGAAAAAATATTGCTAATATTATGATTAAAAGTCTAAAAATGGTAATACCGTAATTAACCGAGAAATTAAGGACTAAAAATAAAATATTGTATAAAAAGTTCAAATGAGGACAGAACATAAATTTTGTAAGTCAAACCAAAAGTAAAAATGAGTCAATCAATGATAATTTTGCAATTAAAATGTAAAAGTGACAATTTTGTAATAAGTGTGTAAAAAGATATTTTTGTAATAAAATGAAGAATTAAATACTTAATTGAAAAGTTACCAAAGTAATGAAATTACTTGACATTGAATGTTAAAAGCATTAATAATTGTATTTTAATAAATAATAAAAAAGTTAAAGTGAAAATAAATAAACAAATGGAAAAACTGTAATTAAAGTGTAAAAAAATTAATTCTGTAGAGAATTGAAAAATTGAGAATTGATTTGAAAATTTACCATAATAGTAACAATTAATAGTGTAAAATGACAAGCGAAATAATAATTGTACGAAACTGATTAAATAAGAAAATATGCCCAAAAAGTCAAAGAACCCGAATAATGGGTTACATGACAAAAATTAAGTAAAAAGGTAAAAGTAAGAAAAATAATACCAATTTGTAGTTAAATTGCAAAAATGACACTTTTGTAATAAATTGAAAAACTTTGAACCAAAATGAAAAGCTTGTCAAAATGTTGTAATGAATTGAAAATACTGTCAAAAAGATTAAAAAGTGTCTTTTGATAAGACAAAAATAATATTTTGTATAATTTATGTAATTATGTTTATTTGAAAAATTTTTAGATTAATAGTTACCACCAAGCATGTTTAGTACTCAACACGTAGTGTTTACTGCGTGCAGGTTCTGAAGAGTAGCTGAAATATGGTATACAATGAAGCAAGGTCTGAAGAAAAAGAAATAGTTATAATTATTTTATATTTTGGCATGTATATATTTAGCTACTAAAGTAAAAGATTCGGTTGCAATTGATCAGTAAATTAATGTGACTGCAAATATGTGTTTTGTCAAAAAGTGTTTTTGGATGGATATGTTTAATATGTGAATGAATGTTTGGAATGTATATATGTACTATTATAGATTATTGTACCTCTGAAAAATTGTGATTTATTTGATTTTTCAAGGGTGCTAGTAAGTATATAGCCGTTATACTATAGGATTTTTTATAAAATGAATAGCACTTTTAGGCAACTATAAGTTAGCTACAAGTCAATTAGGAATTTGGAAAAATTGGATAAGTATTGTCGGATTGAAAATTTGTTTGGTTAAGTTTTGATGAAAAAAATTTTCAGCTTACTGCTTAATTTCGTATCTGAAAGACTGTTACAGTAAGAGTGTTACAAAATATATCATTTTCTTTAATTATATAGAATAATATTTATATAAAGTAATCGATTAGTTTTTAATATATGTTATTTTTTTATCATAATATATTGATATCCATATTTTACTTAATGGTATTTAATTATATTTTTTATATTTTAGAATATATTTTTTAACTTTAATATTATCCAATTTTTTATTTAGAATTACGTATAATAATTTTCAATAAATATAAAAATATTTTATAATATTAGCTATTAATTTTTTAACAAAAATTTTGAATAATATATTATATTTATTTTTTTATTTTTATTTTGAATTATTTTTCATATTTGATATTGAATTAAACTTTACCTAATGTTTTTTTTTATAATCGATAATTGTATGTTATAAATTTTAATAGTTAACCGAAAAATATTGATTAATCAAATAAAAAAATTCAAAATCAATAGACTAGTTAAATGTTAATGATTTTGAAAAATCGATATTAATAGACTGATTACTTTTTTTACTGATTAATCGGTCTATACTCACTGCTAAAAATTATATAGTTAAATGTATATTTACATAATAAGAAGATTAAACATGTTTCTATTCTCTATTATTGGATATAAAGTTTTTATATGTAATGAAGTAAAATAGTAGATATATATTTTAAAAGTAAAATAGTAAATTTGGTTTTAAAAAGATTCCAGATTCAAACTCATTCTCCTCAATAAAAAAAATACAATTTATTTTAGCTTTTTGCTATATTTTATGCATGAGATTTTTATTTTTTTTTCCTTTGCCTTTTTTCAATTCTAGGAAGAATGTTTAATTTCTGTTCCATCCTTGGCTCATCTAGTTGTTCAGTTTCAAATAAAATAATCTGATTGATTTACTTTACAAATTACAATTATCTTCTCCTTCTCAAGAAATAATTAAAGGTTTACGCTTAAGTTCAACGTGATTGAGTCAAAGCTAACACTTTTCAAACTCCCATGCTTGGAGGAGCAATATATGCCTAGACACTTGGCAGCCATTAGCTAAGCACTCAACAAATATCTTTGATTGCTCAAGTCAACTCTCATTTTCCTTCTCTCTATGCCTATAACTGGCCCTTATTCTGAATTCACCATACTTGCTCCAAAATCAAACCTTTCTCTGCTAATATCCCTTTGTTGTTGCTTTGAGAGAAAAATCATGTCTTTGATTGGAAGTGCTGCTTTATCAGCTTTCTTTCAGGTTCTTTTTGAAAAGATTGTATCTTCAGATTTATTGAAATTTGCTCGAGAAAAACAAGTTCTTGCTGAGATAAAGAAATGGGAGAAAATGTTAATCAAAATCCAAGCCGTTCTCGACGATGCAGAGGAGAAACAGATGCTAAACCGCTCGGTGAACTTGTGGCTGAGCGACCTCAAAGACTTGGCTTATGATGTGGAGGATATCTTGGATGAGTTCTCCACTGAATGTTTGCAGAGAAAATTGAAGGCACCGCAGTCTCAACCCACCAGCACAAGTAAACTTCAAAAGCTCATTCCTTCTTGTTTTGCTAATATCAGTCCCAAAAGTGTTATTTTTAATTCCTCTATGATGGCCAAGGTAGAGGAAATCTCTTCTAAATTAGAAGATATTGCTGCCCGGAGAAATGATCTAGACTTGAGAGAGAATGTTAAGCATCTGCCTAACAAGCTTTATCAGCCACCACATTCTACTTGTTTGCACAATGAACCTCAAGTGTTTGGTAGGGATGAAGATAAAAGAACAATACTTGATTTGATTTTAAGAGATGGAATAGCAAGGCATCAAAGATTTGCAGTAGTTCCCATTGTTGGAATGGGTGGGTTGGGTAAAACTACATTAGCTCGGATTGTATACCATGATAAAGAAAGTGAATGTTTTGATGTTAAAGCATGGGTTTGTGTGTCTCATGAATTTGATATTATGAGAATTACAAAGGGTATTCTTGAATCAATCACTTTGCAGCCTTGTGATTTTAAGGAGCTGAATGAAGTTCAACTCATGCTCTCTAAGGAATTGGGAGGGAAAAAGTTTTTAATTGTTTTAGATGACGTTTGGAGTGAGAATTATGAAGATTGGAATGTATTGAGTTCCCCTTTGATGGACGGAGCGCATGGTAGTAAAGTCATTATAACAACACGAAGCACAATCGTCGCAAAAATGATGGGAACTGTTGACAGTCATGTCTTGTCTTGTATCTCTGATGATGATTGTTGGTCACTGTTTGCTAGGCATGCATTCGAGAATAGAAGTGTTGGTGCATTTCTGAATTTGGAAGTGGTAAAAGAAAAAGTCATGTATAGGTGTGGTGGGTTGCCTCTGGCAGCAAAGACTTTGGGTGGCCTTTTACGCTCAAAGCATGAAAGTGCATGGGAAAATATATTGAACAGCAAGATATGGAATTTGCAAGGTTCTGACATCGACATTCTTCCTGTGCTAAGACTGAGTTACTTTCATCTCCCTTCATATTTGAAGAGGTGTTTTGCTTATTGTGCAATTCTTCCAAAGGATTATGAATTTGAAGAGAAGGAATTAGTTCTTCTATGGATGGCAGAAGGTCTTATTCAGCAAATGGGCGGTGAAAAGCAAATGGAAGAAATAGGCATCGAGTATTTCCGAGATCTATCTGCCAGGTCGCTTTTTCAATCTTCGGGCAATGGTGAAGATCAATTTGTAATGCATGACCTCGTAAATGATCTTGCACAAAAGGTTGCTGGGAATACATGTTTCAAGTTAGAGGATGAGGCTGTGGTCGGTGAAGAATGCAGAAAAGAAAGAGCTCGGCACTCCTCTTATGTTCGTGGCACCTGTGATGGGATTAGAAGATTCAAAGCTTTTCACCAGATCAAAGGTCTAAGAACCTTCCTCCCCTTATCACTGAGTTATGAAGAAAGCTACATAGCAAAGGACATCCCCTTTAATTTGTTACCAAAACTTACCTGTTTAAGGGTGTTGTCTTTTAGCCATTACAACATCACTGAGCTTCCGGAATCAATCGGCGACTTGAAGCATTTGAGGTATCTTAACCTTTCATACACCAAAATCAGAACTTTGCCTGAATCAGTAACTTCCCTGTGCAATTTACAGACTGTGATACTGGAAGAATGTTCATGTCTTAAAGAACTACCCTCACAAATAGGAAATCTCATCAACCTTTGCCATCTTGACGTCACAAATGTCTATCTGGCAAAAGGGATGCCACTGGGAGTAAAAGAACTTAAAAGTCTTTTAACCTTATCTGATTTTCCGGTGGGCAAAGATATTGGTGCTGGTCTAGCAATTTTGAGGGACTTGAAACTTCTTCAAGGGGCACTCCACATCTCAAGGTTGGAGAATGTGACTGATGTCTTACAAGTGAGGGAGGCCCACATAATAGATAAGAAACACTTAGATGGTTTGTCCTTAGAGTGGAAATGTGATGGTACAAGAAACGAGAAACTTGATAGAGCTGTGCTTGATGGCTTGCAGCCTCACAGAAAACTGGAAAAATTATCTATAACGGGATATGGTGGTACAACATTTCCATCATGGATTGGAAATCCTTTTTTTCATAATCTGGTGTTTTTGACGTTAAATGATTGCAAAAAATGCACATCCTTGCCATGTCTTGGGCTGCTACCTTCTCTTAGAGACCTCATTGTCAAAGGGATGTCTAGCTTGATGAAGGTTGATCATGATTTTTATGGGGACACTGACTTGAATCCTTTTCCTGCTCTTCGGACTTTGCACTTCAAGAATATGTCAATTTGGGAAGACTGGAATACATGTGGAGTTGAATTCCCAAGCTTGCTGGAGCTAGTCATTGAAAATTGTCCGAAACTTACAGGAAAGTTACCCAACCATCTTTCTTTGTTGAATAAGCTTGTTGTTAGAGAATGCGAGCAGTTTGTGGTTTCACTTCCTAGCCTCCCGAAGATCTGTGTGTTTGAAATTGAAAGATGCAAAGAGGTAGATTGCAGATGTGTAATTGAATTTGGCTCATCAAAACATATCTTACTTTCTGGAATTCTGGAGTTCCCATCTCTAACAGAGGGATTCATAAAAGGGTTAAAGAAGGCCAAAGATTTGAGTCTTATTGGAGATTTCTTTTCTTCTCAGCTTGATTTCACTTCACTTTTGGTACTTGAAGAACAAAAGAAGATGCTACAGCCGGGGCCTTCTGGTAGTCAACCTGAATCATTGAAGTTAATTGATTGTAAAGGCTTGCTACCCTACTGGACTCTCAATCTCATGGGCCTGCGGGAGCTAACGATTGAGGATTGCTCAGGATTTGTTTCCTTTCCAGAATCCGGTTTTCCTACCACACTAAGGGTGATTGAGATCAGACACTGCAATTCTCTAGTTTCTTTCCCTGATGACATGCTTTCTAGCTGTGTGTGTCTTGAAGAATTGCGAATTGAGAGGTGTATTTCACTTATCTCCCTTGGAAGATGTCAGTTTCCCCCAACTCTAAACCGTCTGGTTATTCAATTTTGCCACAGTTTGCGGTGCTTGCCATATCAAAATGGAGACAAGGAGAGTATTGGTTGTGAGAACCATGCTTCTAATCTCGAGTTTTTGTCAATTGAGGGATGCCAGTCTCTTACAGCATTATCCTCAACCGGCAGGTTACCTTTTTCTCTAAAGCACCTCTGGATTTCCTACTGTTCAGGGCTCACATCCTTATCATCGGGAGCTGAGTTACCAGCTCAGCTTGAGTATCTCCAAGTTTGGAATTGTCCAGGCCTTGTGTCCTTATCATCTGCAGATAATTTACCAGCCGGTCTTAAACACCTTGAGATCTGGTGTTGCTCAAAGTTGGAGTCAATAGCTAAGAGGTTTGATAACAATGCGTCTCTTGAGTGGATCTCAATTAGAAATTGTGATAAGCTTAAATCATTACCCAATGACATGCACAAACTCATCAATCTCCATTATATCAGTATATGTGGTTGGCCAATTCCTTCATCCGAACAGTCAAAAGGGTCAGCTACCACCTACTCAAAAGAACTTGAATTTGAAAGCAATAAGAAATTTGAGGGCATTCTTCATGGAATACACAACATCACGTCTCTTCAAACACTACAGATGAATGATTGTCCAGGCACTGTGTCATTTCCAGAGGAAGGTTTGCCCACCAACTTGACATCACTTTGGCTTGCTAATCTTAATATCTACAGGCCTCTATTTGAATGGGGTTTGCATAGGCTTGCCTCACTTACAGAACTTTACATTCGTGGATGCCCTGATGTTGTTTCCTTTCCAAATGATGAAATAAATATGATGTTACCTAGTTCTCTAACCCACCTTTCCATTGGAGACTTCAGAAATCTTGAATACCTCTCCACCAAGGGGTTTCAAAACCTTGTGTCGCTTGAATTTCTGTCTATATGGGATTGCCCCAAACTTGTTTCCTTTCCAAAGAATGGTCTACCTCAGTCACTTCTGAAACTGTTTATCCATAATTGTTCCCCAATAAAACAAAGGTGCCAGAATGACAAAGGGTCAGAGTGGATCAAGATATTGCATATTCCCCTTGTCAAGATTGACAATAAATACGTCTTTGATATGGGTAATCCGAGTTAAATAACTCAAAACATATATTTAATTTTATGCATATGCTTATTTTATAATTTTCTGTTGTGCTGTACATGTAGAAAATGACCCCTGAAGAAGAAGAAACTAATAAAGATGCTAAGGACAAAGAAGAAAGAATTAGAGCTTGTGCTTAGATCTGTGCAAGTACTCAACGTCAAAAGTGAGTACATTCATAATATCCTGTCATCTTACTATTTTGTCTCATTTCAAGTGATAATATATGAAATTTTCATTTGCATTCTTACTGATATGGATGCAAATTTGGCTGGATTCCAGATTTAGTTGTATGGTCAAGATTCTTATTTTGTTGTGGTGGACAATGAATGCTATCCAGTGAGAAAGAATCTTGTTGGAAGTTGAAGGATGGAGATGGAGGTTTGTCGATTGTCCTTGCATTTTCAGTTCTGCTAGCTTTTGGTATCCTATAGAGTAATCCCTTATCAAATTACAAGCTGTAAAATAGTTACTATACTAAATGTTTCACATTTGATTTATTACAGAATGTCTATTGTTTAGGCCAAACAAAAGAGTTCTAGAAGCTTTCAGGTCTTCAGGGACTGAATTTTGATTGAAGCAGCAGAATGTGGACAGAGGTTTGTCAGTTCTCATGGCATTTTCAATTTTGGAAGTTCTTTGTTGGCACCATTCTAGTTTATTGAAATTACAATCTGCTATAGCTGGTTATACAATTGTTTGTTATTACCATCGAAATTCTATATCTGATTTCTAATATGGAAGTCATATTTTTTAGGCTGAATTGGTAGCTACCATGGAGCTATGAGAAGGTTTCAGGCAGCTTCCAGCAGTCAGATATGGCATTGACTTTTGATATTACTGTAGGAAATTAACATTGACAGCTCATGAGAGTACGGGAGAATGGTGAAATGCTAATTCTTCTAAAACTTCATGTATGGTCTGCCTGCCTGCCTGATGTATTCACAGAGCAAAAGAACAGCTTTTGTTGCCACTAAGGTTGCTGGATTTTTTACCGCCTGAATTCAAGGAAACACCAATGTGTCACCCTATCGTTGCTGCATCTTTTTATCAGTTTGAAGGGATCATGTGCGACTATTGAATTAGTAGGAATACTGACAGCAATTATCTTTTCCAGATGTTATCCCCTTCTTTCGCTGCCTCGTCTATTGAGTCTTTAAAAATTCTTGTCTGTAATAGGTTCCTCTCCTCTGTATTCTGAGTTGCAATTGTACGGGCATATCGGTTTTTAGCAAACCATTCTCAAAGACTGTTTAGAATTTCTGTTTTGGCCTTTTACTTCATAAACATAATATGTAGATACTGTACCATATACAGTGATAAATATTTATTCTGCATAACTGTCAAATGTCTCAAGTTCATATATTGTTTATTTATTAGGGGTCCAAATTCAATGGTGGTCACTTTATAATTTTATGATCCAAAAGGGTTTGTAACATCGGAGTAATAATGGTTAAAAATCAAAAAGGAAATATCCATTACCGTGAGAGGTATGTGAAAATTATATTTTCAATCAGCTTTTATCAAAGAACACCTTTTCATGAAGGGATCACAGACAGTTGAGAACGGGCTATAACTGGGTGCACAAAGCGACTTCTCTATGGAGAAATAGCAAAATCAGAACATCAGATGTAATAATACACTGTCAAAATAAAAGCCAATTAGTTGCCATTTAATTCACTATATTTGCTTTCAAAGATCGTGCTCTTCCTTTTGTATTTTGCAGATGAATTTCAGGATGGGAAATAATGTTTCATTTCATTGTTCTTGGAGAATGTCTGTTTCCTGCATGTGATATAATGATTATTTCTGTGGCAGAAGGTTTCTTCTTTTCCCTTCTGAACTTCTATTATTGTCAATCATTCTCATTGCCATCATTTCCACTCATCTATAAATCCATATAATGTACAAACCCAGTTATTTGTAGTACCTAAGAAGAACAAAAATGAGAAAATTTTTTAATCAAATCTCCATGGTGCCATTCGATTTGAATAGAAATATGCAATAATTCAGAAATCCCCAATGCCCTGAACCGTAATTATATCACAGATTCAGAACCATCTTCCACCTCCAAAAATCAACTTAAATTACGTCAAACAAAAACAAAAAAGAACAAGGGATTCTCCCATATTTTGTATAAGATAAGGCATATTTATTAAAATACCATTAGTTAACAACAAAGAATCTGAATTCATCAACCTCGCCTATACTTCACTCCCTTTCCTTTTGGATTCCGACCCAACGTGCATAATCCACCCACCTGCCAGTAAATAACATACAAGGTTTCAGACAGATATTCATTCATATAAAAGGAAATGTAACGAATATGAGACAGTCCAACTCTCTTACATCAATGATCCTAAGAAAGTATTCCCAGTTCGAACAGCAAAGCAGGCTGCACTCAGAATAACCTTCTGTTCATGCAGCAAGGGCTCTAGAATTCTTTGTTCAATAACCCCAGCAAGTATTTGATACCTGTAAATCAAGGACAGCATTTATCGTTAGATTCTGTAAAAGATTCTGTAAACTGTAACCCATCCGGACATGATACTATGCAATTTTTTTCTTTTATAAGAAAAAAAAATGTTATTTACAGAAAGTGCCTAGATGATGAACCCATGACACCTATATGCAATCACCTAGATATACCAAGGGATCCTAGTTGCCAAAATATCATTGCTTTAGCAGTATAGAGTTACTGTTGATCATTCACAAACACCACATTATCATTACACTGCATCCTGTAACAGTGGCACATCTCAGTTTCTTCTTGCAACAAAATAAACCATAATTTCTCTCAATTGCAAAACATGTTCAAGTCATTTATCTAGAACTGCAACTCTATCTTTTTGATCTAGATCGAAAGAATTTTTAGACTCAAAATTATCCTTGACAATTGATAAAACAAAGTTCAGTATATCGGTGTTTATATTCTCAAAACTTCCGTTTGAGTGAGAAACAAATCAAAACCGAATAATTTAAAGATACAAATCCTAATTTTACTATGTTGAATAAGTGATTGTATGAAGATTACCTTAGATTGCTCGAGACTGCCATATAAACCCCGTAGGCAACACTGGTGGATAATATGGGCACATCCTCTGCTTCGTTAGCAAAAGATTTATCAAAAATCTTTCTTGCATTTATCAATGCATTTGTTATACCTACACCAATCTGCAAAGGGTTGATTTCACTCAAGTGCCACCAAGATGAAATCATGCATGAAAATCTTTCATGTGTATTCCGTGAATTTTGGAAATTGATAAAATTCAAACCATTTTTTCTTTCAGTGATAGCTAACTATAACAATAAGCATTTCATGAATCTCTGCTCCAGAATTATCAAAATTGAGCTAGATTTGAATGGCATCAAAATTTCCAGACAGACTAGGAGTTAAATCCATCTTGTTTAATTTATTAATCCAAGCCACAGGGGCACAACCATGGACATTTAAGGAACTAGCAAGTATGACAAAAAGAAAAGGATACAGAGGATCTTCACAACCCCTGATACACAGATCACCAATCTGTTTCCAAGTGCAAAACCTTAAATAAGTAAAATAATCCTGGTATAGTATCCTCCTCCCAAAATGACAAAGCAGGGATTTTCTAGGGAATTCGTGCTTAATTTATACACAGTGCACTGAAACACTGTTAGAATGGCCATTAAATTTGCTTCTGGTGATCAATTTTTATTTCAGAACAATAAACAATCGGTTATTGTGACAAATGTCTATAAATTTTTGTTTATAAGTTAAACCACCAGTTACCAATAGAATTTCGTTATGTCTTTAGCAGCACTCTTCTCAAATCTAGCATTTTTATTCGAACTACACTAAAATACTACACCTTATTGCCCGTTCAATCTTTTGGATGCCATTAAGAATGAAACTAGGTCATCTGGAAATTGAAGCAGGTCTAGTAGTTACATTCAGTATTTATCCCATCAGTAACTGAAAACTCAGCATTTACCATGGAAACCAGAGTCGCACCCTTCCTGGCCCTCTTAGAGCTATAATGCCCACACCGCAGAATAAAGCTAAATTTAGTTGCATCTACCTAATCAAAAATACTGGCCAAGGATCATTTACAGATACAAGTATCCTGATTCAGTTCCTTCAGGTGCCTTGTAACATTATTTTCTCAATTACGGACATTTTACCTAATTTTAAACAGGAAAGTATAAGGAATCAAGTGCCTCTATAATACATCTTCATGGCTAGATAATCAAGAGCCACGAGGAAGTAAAGAACCATGAAGGCAAGTTATATTAGTGAAATTATAAAGTGTCAGGTTCCTTTGGAGTTTTCTTTTAGAAAGAAAAAGGAAAAAAAGAAGAGAGGAATATTCGTCACGATGACAATGAATGCAATAAGATCTAACCATAGCAGATTAATGTATAAAACTTAAAAATACAAAGGGAAAAGGCCAAGGCAGTTGATATAATGTAAGCTGTTAACCTACCAGAGATGCACTAGTCCCAACTGCAAATAACTTTGATCCATTACGCTGCAAAACATATCAACAAAATTGTCATGAAAATTTCCACAAAATGTTTGCCTGTGGCTGTATATATGATATGGCACATACCACTATAGCCCCTATCCTCTGTAACAACGAATAATTTGTTCCAGCCAAAGCCACCTGCATTCAGGATTTTAGAAGTTAACATAAGTGTACGCTTTAGAAAATATTTGTAACCAAAAACTTGCATAGTAAAACAATCAATAACCTGAAATGCATTATCGGGGCAACTGTAGAAGAACTTAGCAATAGGACCAGCACTGACTGCAAGAGGTGCTCGGAGGGAAATGGTAGGAGCAGGAAGCCACACAAGCATAAAGTCTGCTATAATAGCCATCACCTAAGCCAGAAAGTATTTGAGAAAAATATATAGCATATTGCATAGGGAAACGGATGCAGGGGTGGTTGGAATATACATTTTGTTAATAACACGTGGGGCCTTATTTAATTACAAACATAGCTTTATTTTGATCACTTAAACTAAGACACGCCAAAGTCAAAGACATTTGATTGAGCCGTAGAGCTCCTATATGGACTAGCTGAAGATTTTTCCAATGCTTAGAGGCTACAACTTCATTAGAAAATAGCAAATACTTTGAGCTCTTCCTCATTTGCAGCTTAAATGTTGTCCATTCAAGCCAATCAAATTAAACTAAGCTGCATGCACCACAAACAAAAACTTGACCAAAAAGTCACAGTTCTTGAAAACAGCCTTGCCAACATAGATTTAGCAGCTCCTCTGTTCTCTAATTCTTTGTTTCTTGCAAAGAATTATGTCAACCAATTTGTGCAAGTTACAAAAGTGACTACTCACTCATCCAATTAACCTAAAAACGCTTAAGCCAAAGTAAAAGTTCAGAAAAACAGGAGAACATTTCTGTAAGATCCATACCACATCTGCAAAAACAAAATCCAACTCCTTGGTAAACTTTTCTCTGCGTTTCTCCAATTCAGCGGCAGTCTGGAAAGCAAATAGTAGTCCAAGAAGATTATTAATGAGTTACATATGCCTTCCAACTTCCCAGTCAATACAAAAACATGATCCACCGATGTTTAAAAAAGAAAAAATAAATCGAGATATATACAATGCCTGCTAGCAAGTCAAAGTACTGATTCAAACTCAATCAGAGTAAAAGAAAGAACAAATCTTGAAAAGTGCAAATGAGAAACAAAGTAAAGTTACGTTGCAATATGTATTGCATCATGCCCATCCAAATATATAAATAAACACAGAGACACAAACCTTGGTGAAGATCCCAACACCACATTCCATGGCAACTTTAGCCAAGAATAAATCATCAGCAAGCAGCCTTTCCTTAAATCCACCAAACTGAAGCAACCATCGAAACAACGGCGATTTCTCAAGTTCAAAGTACCGACTAACAATCGATCCCGGCACTCTTCCGGCCTCAATCGCCCCAGCCAAGTCCTTTGGCAAACTCTCCAATGATCTCCCTACCTTAACTCCACAAAAGAATTCACACTCATTATAATAACCTATAAACCTAAAAACCCAAAATGTGTGTGCGTACATATACCTCTGCCAATGCGAGAAAGGCCTCTGTTCGATTGCGGTCTCCGGCATCGCCATCGCCATCATTTCTGCCTTCTCCTCTTCCTCCACTGCCGCCTCCATCTGAGCCTCCTTTTCCGCCGCCGTGGCCGGAAGAAAAGACGAGTGTGGTGCGAAATCGTTTACGAGAAGTGGAGTAAGTGAGAGAGGTAGTAGAAAGTTTAGAAGTAGTGATTAAAATACGGGGAGTGATGAGAATGGAATTGTTATGGTTATGGTGATCTAGAGAGTGGCGAGAGAAGGAACGCGTAGAGAGGTTGCAGAAGGTGGCGATCGCCATTGAAGAGAGGAAGATGGAGGTTCGGTGTTTGCTGCTGAGTTCGGTAGAGGAGAAGTTAGATGGCGCCACCACTTCAAACACAAAGTCTACTCGCACTCTTTTCCACTCTCCAACTACGCTCTCTCGTAAGTCATAAGTCACAAGTCATACATACGTTAGGCAATATTTTTTTTTTCTTTTATTTAAAAATATTTTCTTTAGACAAGCAAAATTTGCAAATTTGGACCCGACCTATAAATAAATTCCAGTTGATTAGTTTTATCTTAAAAATAATTTGATACATAATTTTTTAATAATAAATTTCATGATACATTATTATCTTTTTAGGTGGAAAGTATTTACAAGTTCATAAACTTTTTGAATTTTTTCTATTAAATTACTGAATATTTATTTTTCCATATTAAAATTTTGAATTTATTTTACACAATATAGCCCCTTGGTAGATAGAAAAGGTGAAATTTAACAATACGTCCCATTTCACTGTCTTTTAGTATATGTATTTTAACTTCAATTTGTTGCATCGCTGTTAATATTTTTGTCAATTTGAAATCAAAATACCAATAGAGAAATGTGATTAACTAAGAATTGATAAGAAATATAAAAAAAATACATTAAATTAAAGTGCGAATATATACTAAAAGCGTATTAAAAAATAAATAATTCACATAATTTAATTTCATATTTTTTATTCGTTAAAAAATCAATGTATTAAAAAATAAAGACTTAGTAACTCAATATTGAAAAAATAAATATTTAGGGGCTTTGATTATAAAGAGGAAGCGGAAGTTTAGCAGTATGACCGTTATCCTCTGGAAAGCTAATACCAACCTTTGGAAACTTGGTGGGAAGACTTGGCCAACAGAGGAGCGTGAACGAAGGGAGCGCGTAAGGATGATGTAGGAAAACCAATGACGGATGAGGAGAAGTGCATAGCACGCACGTAGAAATCAGAAAAATGCGTTGACGACGGATCTCTTCCCTTATTAAATTCAAAAGAAAGTATTGAATGAGAATCTAAGCTGCGGATTCTATTTTTTATATGTTTAGGTAAAGAGATTGATTTGACTCTTCGGAGTTGCGTGAGCTAAGGGCTGCTAATGCAAGTTGAAGGTCCTTTTTTTTTTCATAATAGTAAATATTTTATTTTCAATTGTGAAAAAGGAGAATATTATAGTTAGTGAGCTCCCTAATTAGTTCCCTTCAGTTTCTTTTTAAACTAAATACTTGAAAATATTATACCATATGCCCCTTTTCAACTTTACTTTTTTAACAAACGTAAACGAGCAATTATAAAGCTTTAAACCTAATTTTTAATTTACATTTTTAGAAATACCCATTTCTAAAATCAATATCTCTCTCTTTTTATCCAAATTTTATACATATATTTTTCTTTCAATTTAGGGTTAATCAAATCCATTAAAAAAATAATTAAGAGTAGACAATAGAAAAAAATTGCTTAATAAAAAATGAGAGAAGAATCGTAAAAATAAAGATGAGAAAGAAATTTACGTAAACTTTTTTCTTCCTTTTTTTTCTTAATCAAAATACAAAATGAAAAATTTAAGGCTATGTTTGGTAAGATGTAATGTATCGGATAATGTAATGGATTAAGAAATGTAATGTAATGCAATGTAATTGTGATTACATTACTATATTTGGTTACATTAGTAATGTGATGTAAATACTAATATATTTCTATATTTAGTTGAAAATATGAGTGAAAAGTAGTTGAAAATTTTAAATGTATACAATGCTTATATATGGCTTGATCAATGACCATAAATTGATCATCAAGTTTTTTATCCAATGGCTATGATTAATCCACTTGTCCATTTATGATTGGTCCAATTTATTTTTTTATCAAATTTTTACCAAAATTATCTAAAAATATTATTTAGGTTGGTTTTAAAATTTTAGTCCAAAACGAGTTCATTTCGGTATATTTTAGTGTCCAAAATTAAATTATCAGTCCGAAAAGTCAATTTTTTGGATTTATCTAAAAATTAATTTTTCACTTTTAAAATTTTATTTACATTATTTCAAAAAATTTTATGCAATCAGAATAATTTTTTAAAATTTGTAAAATATTTTTTAGCCGGTCAAAATTTTGATCAACTCTTTACGGTTCCGTTATTTATTTTATTTTTGACTTTTTGTGGCCTAAATGAATTCATTTTTATCTCAAATTATATTACCGTACTCGTCATGAATAATATTTTTCAGTGGTGTAATAAAAATTTTACAATTTTTGACGACCCTCTGACGGAATTATTCACCCCGATCATGTTAAAACTAGCATTAAAATAAATTAATTCATGTTAAAAATGTATCAATTCATTAAAATAAAAAAACTAGTATCAACACTCTAATGTCATGTTAAAAATAATTTGCAAAATCTTTGAACTCGTAAAAACAATGTAATTAGAAATACGGAACAAAATTGAACGATTTAATAATAAATTAGTAAATGTATTCACAAATACATTTGTAAACATAATTAAATTACATTGTTAAAAATTTGTATTAACAAATAAATGATTAATTACACTTTGGATTACATTACATTACAATCCATCATATCAAATATATACAAAATTTAGCATTTATCGTATCTGTTCAAATAATTGTTTAAAGAAAGACGAGAGGAAAAAATCACTCAATCAAATAAGAGATAGAAAAGTCACAAAAATAAAGACAAAAAACAATCGCAAAATCGATTGTTAAAATTTTCTCTTTCCAATTTGGTATACCAAGATATACTTTTTGGTATACAAAATTCCATATTTAACTTTATATATTTAAATTTGATATGCCTGGATTGTTAAAATTTTCTCATGTCAATTCGACATAGCTATATACTCTTTTAAATTTAAGTATCTAACTTTTTAAATATTTTCTATTATTGATATATACAAAGGATATGCTGTAAAATCCGAATGTTTTTACTTGTAAAGTACATAATAAAGAATTAAATAATTAAGTCTCCCATTTAGTCATGGGATTTTGAATTAGGTTCCATGCAAAAGTTATAGTTCGCATAACATTAAAGCATCTCAAAACAAACACACAATAATCAAAGCATTAAATGTATAGCAGTTGAATTGGCCATCTTTCATAAAACCAAGTCTGTATGCCTACCGCTAATTCATTCACAAAAATAGCATCAAAATTCTGTTCAAGCACTTCTCTAATATGGGCCATGCCCCACTATACACCAAGCCCTTTAAATCTCCCAACCTATATGCCCATGCCCATCTACACCTTTTGTGCAGCAGCTCCATCCAACATTAGGGATGGGGGCCCATCCAGAATCAAATAAATTTAATTCTTTTTTAATAAAAAATAGAGTTTTTTTTTAAAAAAATTCCTATTTCTATCAGAATATGTAGCTAATATCTCTAAATAATACCAACTAATAAAAAATTAATATTTTTTCTTATTATTTTCATATGAATCTTCGCATGCTCACACATTCCACTCTCTAAATAGGCATTAAAAAATTAGAAATTCTTGTGTCCAAACACAATTCAAAATCAAATATATGGCATCTGCTTCTTACCCAACAAAAACGGCCAAAATAACTTTTTATTTTCAATATTATTGGATGGGATGGTAAAGATTATAATCATAAAGTAATAAATTATTATTGGTGGCTACAAGCTATGATTTATATTAACATTTTAATTTAATTTTTTTCAATTATAATTATGGATGGAAAATTTTTATTGAAATGTATTATAAATATTTAAATAATAGATTTTTAATTATGGATTAGATATTTTTAAAAATTAAAATTAATTTTAAAAAAACACGTGTTAGTGTAGCATAGAAGTGATCCGGTGTCCACAAACGCGAGTAGATTGCCTCTTATCACAAAAAATTGAAGTATTCCCACGGATAAATATAAGATAGATAGCTTTCCCCCTCCAGACAGCTTAAGCTTTCCCATCAGCAATGGGTACTTCTACTGCACCCTCTTCCCTTATGCTAACGTACGCTGCTTCCACTGTACACCCACAAGACCTCACCCCATCTCTCATCTCCTTCAAGCCTAAAACTTTCTCTCTCTATCCGCCGGCTTTGGGTTCAAGCGGGGAGAGAAAATCACACAAATTCATAAATTTGTTCACCCAAAAAGAGGCAAAGCTTGGAGCTTGCGGCGTGGTGGTGGCTGCTGCTTTGGCTACAGAGGCTGAAGTGGCTGAGGAGGTGGAGGATAGAGAAGGAGGAGATGTTGCCACTGCGACAGTTACTCCTGCTAAGCCTAAGAAAGGGAAGGCTGCATTGCCCTTGAAGAGAGACAGGGTAAATATTTAATTTTTTTCTTTTGTTTATTTTTCTCTTTTTGGAAGGATGATTCAGAATTTGGCTTCGGTTAGTTCATCATTTATCTTATATGATTTCTCTTTTGAGTTGTTTTTATGTCATCAAAATTGGGAGGCTGTATAATTTAATTTTTTATGCTTACCAACAGAAGCAGAGAAGGAAATGACCCTTTCAATTGTTTTCATTTTTGGGCTTTATATGCTTAGCTTGTTTTTTAATTGTGTTTTTAGTTGAAATTCCTTCTATAGGATTTTATATGATAAATTATTCGCTAGAGTAGCTCTGTCAAAAGTTTGAATTTTTGTTTTTATTTTTATCATTTACCTTTTTCTAATGAGGTTGCGGTTGGATGGGCTCTCTTTGTTCTAGTTGTTTTGATGATGATGGGAAGGGCGCAGTTGGAGGAAGAGATTGGGGGACTGGGGGGTGATTTTGTTGGTAGGCATTAATTATGGATTGTTAGAACTATCGCCTCAGCATCCGATTTTCCTTTTTATTATCATTTTATAGTTTCAAGCATCTAACTTGATACCATCTTATTTGAAATGCCAGACGAGAACAAAGAGATTCCTGGAGATTCAAAAATTGAGGGAAAACAAGCAAGAATATGATCTAAAGACAGCGGTATCTTTGCTGAAGCAAATGGCAAACTCAAAGTTCGTTGAAACAGCTGAAGCTCATTTTCGTCTTAACATTGATCCCAAATATAATGACCAACAACTGAGAGCAACTGTGAGTTCTTACTTGGATAGATGACATGAGACTAAGTTCTCTGCCTAAAGTTGATTGAGGTGACATTTAACTTCTCTGCTGGTTCTGTTTCTCTGTGCATAGGTAAATTTACCCATGGGAACTGGACAAACTGTAAAAGTAGCCGTGCTCACTCAAGGTAGTTATTCAGCTAAATTTACTGAGTTATACCAAATTTTTGGTGTGTTTGTGTGCTTTTCAATTGCTATTGGAGTCTCTTCTTATAGAGAAAACATGACTATCAAGAAGAGGAGTTTGGAAGAAAAAATAAATAAATAAATAAGTGATTATCTTCTATTCTGAAGGATGTTTGAAATTTTTTCTCCAAAATACTAAACATAGTTGAAGTGTCAGTATACTTGTTTAGTGGCACCATTCAGGTTTAACATAAGCTGAGTGCTGACTCAATGGAGCTACTAAATCTGTTGAAAGCAATTTTATCTTGATAACTCTTGAAACAACTGGACCTAATAAGCTTGTAGGTACGGCCTGGGAATATGTTTTCAACTGGACCCTCATATGCGGTCAGAAATGTTCTTTTATATGGCACTAAAATTTGACAGAATATCATGGGTGAGCTTAGAGTTCCTTTTATATAGCTAACAAGCAGAAGGTTTACTTGGCAATTTTTGTTGATATCAACAATTAGTGAAGAATCAATATACAATTTATTGTCATGTAGGGCATGTTACCTCAAGCATTTATTTATCTTCTCTCTCAAATTTCAGAAGTATGCGTTGCCCTCAAGGTTTTTCAATCCGTTGGTTATCTTTATCATGGGCAAAAATTTGGCATCGATGTTGGTGTTAGGTTATATTAGAAAGGTGCAAAAATAGTTGGTTGTTTCTGCATCCCTTTTTTCCACTGGAGGTCTTATTTAAAAGTGGTTGGGGGCAATAAACATTGGTGTTGTAAAGGAAGGTTAAGCATATGAAGCCACCAGAGTTAGAATTTGGGAATGCTGTCAAGCTTCCTTTCACACGCCTTTTGGTTCTACCCTTTTTCATTTAATATTTGCTGGACTAGTTTGACGTTTTATTTGGTTTGGCTGATTAGAGATTTCAGGCTTATTTGCAGTCAAATTATCTCTTAAAGGTTTTTCATAATTTTCATTTTCTAAATTTAACTGGGGAAATGGTTTGTGGATGTTCTTATTGGTAACATTGATTAAAAGTAGAGTTAGATATAGGAGGCCATGGTTGAGCATATGGAAAATTTCGGTTGATCAATAGCTTCTTCGATACTTTTAGTCTTGATGGTAGTGTAGCCTTAATTTGGAGCGGAACTATGATAATGCAGAACTTTAAGTCTTGATGTTAATGTAACCTTAATTTGGAGTGGCACTATGATAAGGCAGAACCCTGGAATGTAATTTTCCCATTGTTAGTTGTTGGTCATTCTAGATCAGATGTAGATATCAGACCCTAAATTCTGAAATGAAGCCAGATGAAATTAAAGCACTCCTGTGTCACTCTTCAATTGATTTCTGATGCTTAATCACCTAGCTTCTCCCATGGTTTCATTAACTGATATGCTCTGCCCTTTGTTGAGGATACTTAATATTTTCATTATTGGAGTCAAAGGCAGGAAATGGATTTTAAAGGATAGTTTTGGGGGTGTTATAATCTTTTATCAGATTGGAGAAGAATCAACTACTAATTTCCTTCCAGTAGACTTTTTTGGATTGGGGTTCTATTCTATTGACTATTCCTGAGCATGCATTATCTCCTCCTCCTCCTCCTCCTTCTTCGCTCTCTCTCTCTCTTTCTTTTTTTCTTTTTTGTGTTTTTTTTTCTTTCCCACATGCCTATGAACTTTAAGTTTATGTTGACATTAGAAATTGCTTGTTCATGTTCATGCACATTTGTATCCTTTATTTCTGACTCAGTGCTAATGTGAATTTAATATTTTCAGGTGAAAAGTTTGATGAAGCAAAAAATGCAGGAGCAGATTTGGTTGGTGGAGAGGACTTGATAGCACAAATAAAAGGAGGATTCATGGATTTCGACAAATTAATTGCATCTCCAGATATGATGCCTAAGGTGTTGCTCTGCTTATCCATTTGTATTTTAAAGCACGCATATTAACTAAGTTTAGTACATTGCAATTTTCATTCTTCTTTAAATTTCTGGATAATATTCAATTTGAGATGTTGGGCTTAACTTTCATTGGAACATACAAATGTGTTTTGGCTATTATGAAAAAGCAACCGATGCTTTCTTATATGCAAATCACCCAGTTGTAATGCTTCTTTTACTTTCATTGTTTTTTATTCAAGCAATACACTGACTAACGGTCTGTTTTTGATATATCTTTGGATTACAGTACACCAGCTAACTAAGCATTGTACATCTTGCATTTTAATTTTAACAATAAAATAAACTTTCAGATTCTCAGTATCTTCAGTAACTTGCTATGTTAAAAATGCAATTTTTTTTTAATATCTTATTTGTCACTGTTTCTCTTAGAGTTCATAGATTATTTAAGTTTTGTAGAATTGAGCAACATTCTTTGTGTTTTTTTGTTTGTATTGATTACAGTTAGATTGGTTAGTTCATTTGCTTGTTTATTAGTTCATTAAGAAATGCCTGTTTTGTTCTATGCCATTAAAGTTGGAAAAATATCTTCCTGATTGGAGACAACTTCCGATGCATCCTACTTGTTGATTATCTGTGCTTGCAACTTCTTTCTGGAGAGCTAGTGGTTTTCTGAGACTCATTAATCTGTCTTCACCATTTGTATCAGGTTGCCAGCCTAGGTAAGATTCTGGGACCACGAGGACTCATGCCAAATCCCAAGGCTGGTACTGTTGCAACTAATATACCTCAGGTAAAGCATGCTTTGGTATTTACTTTTTGTTTTTCCCTTGACAGATACTACATTGGTTATTGACTGGAAATTTCATTTAACAACCCCCACTATAATTTTAGGAGACAATAACTTTAGATGTATGCTTGCTTTTAGAAAGTAACATTTCTCAGGGAAAAGCTGGAAAAAAGAGATGGAGTGTGCTGTATTGTTCTATATTTCGGTAACAATTATTCAAGTGGTTTAATTTGCTAAGTAATTGTGAGAAAAATAGGAAATAGATTTGCCGCATCTTCTCTATTGATTCTTTTTGTTATCATAAATAAGTGCAATATGAAAAAAAATAAAAACAAGTTTGCACGAAAGCTGTGATACATCATGATAATAATATGGTCATTGCTTGGTGCTAGTCGAATTTGCTGTAAGGACATGGCTCAATCAAATGTTTTTCAGGCAATAGCAGAGTTCAAGAAGGGAAAAGTTGAATACAGGGCAGATAAAACTGGGATTGTTCACATACCTTTTGGAAAAGTTGACTTCTCCGAAGAGGACCTCCTTTTAAACTTGCTTGCAGCAATAGTAAGTTTTAAATCTCCACCTTTTATATAAGATATATCTATAAGTGATAGTCTGTTTTAAATAGAGGTGGCAAAGGCTGCCCCCCTCTATATACTCATCTATACCTGCCCCTTATGAATGGGTATGTGTAATAAATGGGGCTATTAGATGATATATGGATTACTTAGGTTAAAACCATCTAACCTATTAATTTATGGGTAATATTTAAAGGCTTGGTATGGTACTGGGCTAACCTATTCATCAAAGTTGAATGAGCATATTGTATGCAAATTAATTTCACATTCTGATGTGGTGTGAAATTATTAGCACGTTTTAGTGAAATATGAAATGAAAATCTTGCAAATGGAAGTGAAATCCCTTATTTTTGTAAGAAAATTGGAAAGAATACCAAAAAAAAAAGACATTTCTTTCTTTATGTAAAAATTCAGATACTTTTATGAGTTAATTGGGTAAATGGATGTGTCATGGTTAGATAGAGTTGAACTGGCATATGGATAACCTGTTAATTGTGAATGGATTATATATACCGAGACCATATCCAACTATTTGTTACCCTAGTTCTGAACCCTCCTATATGTGTGTGTGTGTGTGTGTGTGTGTGTGTGTGTGTGTGTGGAACTGCCTTTTCTCTGTTCATATATACTTTATCCCATGCTTTGTTGTAGTAAGCAGACAAACTATTATTTGGTATTCTGGCAGAAATCAGTAGAAACGAACAAGCCATCAGGTGCAAAGGGTGTGTACTGGAAAAGTGCGCATATATGCTCATCAATGGGGCCTTCTATTCGGTTAAATATAAGAGAGATGCTTGATTACAAGCCTCCATCAAATGTCTAGATATAGTTTACACGTAAATGATTTCATCAGAAGTTGCCAATGCTCACCGAAAATAGTTAGGCGAAATTAGGATGCAGAGGGGCAACTTCCACTGTTAATTTTGGGTTGAGTCAGGCATGCAAATCCTTATACTTGACAGGGACCCAACATCCTGTATGCTATCAATGCTATCATCAATTTTTAGTTACTTACATTACAGAGAATAACATATGACCATTATTGTTGATTTTAGTTTGTACAATTTAATTGGCTGTTTTGATAGATCACCAATTTAATATCAGGTTTCATGGTTGCGATTTTACATATATTGGCTGCTTCTACGAGGGCAGCTATTACTAACTTAGAAACTTCTCATGTGCACCGGCTCCTTTGACATAGCATCTGGTAAGAAAAAGTACTATAAATGCATTTTTAAAGTTTGAAAGGAGGCAAGTGCGAAGGGGAATGCTACAAATTGATGTGGATGTGTGTTATTAATTCATATATCCGTTATTGGGACTACGAATGCTATATTATAGCAAGTTAAAGGAGCTTGACATTTTTACCCGTAATAATAAGCAGAGAACAAAGGCTTTTACTCATAATACTAAGCAGAGAACAAAGGCATTTCATTTACAAGTTAAAACAACGTAGAATTTGGTATATCTGAGAGCTACGAAGCTTGGTGAAGAATTCGTTTCATTTACAAATGAACTCAACCTAGAATTCCCTGTTTACAAAAGTAACAACCACTGCTGCTTCTGCAGAAGTGCAACTTAGTTTAAAGAATGTATTATTAACTACGAGCTACAAAAGCTTTGATGACAGCCTTCTTGGCAACTCACCATGGCAGCGTCCCTGTTTCTAACAGAAGTACGGCATCACGGCATTTTAATGGCAATTTTCCTCCTAAGAATTAACTTTCTCCAACCAGCCCTGCAACAGCCCTCCAACATTCACCACTGCTCCACACTGGTCAAAACCAAAATGCAAATTGCCAAGTTAGCTTACAAAAATCTGTTGTATGTGTAGTTATTCAATTCTAGCGTGCAAATAGCACTTCACCTTTGGCAGGCTGCTCAATCCAAGGTCCATTCATTATATTCAGTATGCTGCATGCCTCACTATATTCCAGATCGGGCAGCAACTTCGGAGTGAGCAAAAAACACCTATTCAATAATGCAACAAATGCATAAATTCAGTTGTTGCACTTTCTGACAGAATCTACATGAAAGCACAGAAGCTATATGAAACTTGAACTGGGGGATTCAGATGTTTGTTCTTACTGTGGAGTATTGGGTTGACTGGCAGCTCTTACCAATTGCTGAAACATATTTCTTTCATTTATAGGGTCCATTCCTGCAAAGAATGAGGGACATCACACCGATTTCTTCACTGCTAAGTATTAGAGCACTACATTGTAAACACAACAAATCTAACCTTGATTAATCTCATCAACTACTCTAAACGGGCAGTTTGTAAGGTCTTGAAGTGAAACAAGATAAAGAATGGTTGACACTGAACGCTCCTGCAGATAGAAATTTCAAGAGAGAGTCAGGTATAGAAATTTCAAAAGAGAGTCAGTTACTGCTATAGCTGCAATCATAAGGAATTAATTTGATTGTAAGAATACCCCTCCAGATTGATGATGAGCACTGAGGACTTGAAGTTCTCCTGCTTGCCTAGAGCAGTGCACATCAAACCAAATAAGATCATGATTTAGAGTTTAATATATAAACTGTACTGAGAGCATACCCCTTCTTTTTAATAGTTAAAGTATTTAAAGCATAAATTTGAATTTTTTAATCGACAAAATTTAAATGTTTTTGGGAATCCAAATTCAACTTACTCCAGAAACTTATACCCCTTTTCTGGGGATCCATAAACAAAAACAGAAGAAAAGTATTTCTTCAGAGACAGGATAAGTATCAATGTATCATGCATTTTGGTGCAAATGACAACCAACTTAAACAATATATACATGTTCAGATTGTGTTTCATGGTCTAATAAATAGACTAAAAAAAACAAGACAAATGTCAAAAAGAAGAAAGCAATTTAATTCTAACCAAATGACTTCCAATTAAAAAAAAAAATTGAGAATAATACTGTCTGAACAACTCTAATTCTTAAATAATTTAAAGGTAGTCACTGCGAAACAGATTTGCCAAAATAAATAGCAGGTCTACACCCGAGGTCACCTGAACTTCACTTTAATAAGTATTCCAAACTTATCAAAATCCTTGTCATGTTCATCTGAAAAACAATAAATAAATCAAATAAGGAAGTAATAGAAAGGCCATCCAATAATATGAGAATTTGGTGAGGATCAAATGCAAGCAAACTTCTGTTACATTGCAAAGAAGTGGCTTCCATGGTTGAATCATTAAAAAACGATCTTCCTAATTGAGAACAACTCATCTATTGCAAATTGTGAAGAAAGCAACAAAAAAGTTATCCAATGAAACTTCTCCTGCAACAGCCATCTCCTGGAAGTTACGACTAAAAGTTTCATTTATGCGAGAAACAAGGTTTCTTAATGTTGGAAGCCAACTTTCCTGCATATAATTGAAAAGACAAGTTTTAAGAAGATATTAGGCAAATCCATGATATTATTATGTGGGGAAGTAATAACAAATAGCGAGAGCATCTTAGCGAAAGTGTATTACATTCGTATTGATCATAAGATCAGTAAGTCAAATCCTCTGGTATTATGGTTCCACAATTTACCTGTTCTGTGTAATCTTTTGTAAAGGTGATATAAATGATGTAAGGAGTAATAGCAGCTGCAGCAAGCTGAAGCTCCTTGGAATACCTAGTTTTCCTCCCCAATAAATTTAATCATTTTGTGATTTCTGGTAAGGTTATTTGCCAAAATATTAAGCCTTTAAGCTCCTATACTCGAACACTGATGAAGAAAACGATATGAATCAGGAAGCCCAAGACATGGAGGGTTTATAGCAGGAGATCCAAGAGGCAAGCAGGAGAGCAGGATGGAGCTGAGCTGGCACAGAGTTAGTTAGGAGGGAAAGGTGCTATAAGAGGACTAACAGGTTGTGAGAGAAGGGTATGATTGAATTTTAATTGTTAAGGCAGTATAGGGAGTGAGGGTAGAGAAGTAGCTGTGTTTGGTTGTTCTCTTGTTGTTGAGGCCCTTGCTACATTTCTTTTTCTTCTTTTTCTTCTTCTTCTTCTTCTTCTTTTCTGGATTGTAAACAAAATACAGAACATTGTATTTGATTGTTGATATCAATTCACACAGTTATTTTTCATCCATTGCTGTTTATTGTTTTGATTCTGTTATTCAATTTCCTATCATTGGTTCGACCTACCGAATCCAACAGGAGAAACACATACCATGGAAACTCGTTTGCAAACATTTCACAATCGTTTGGAGGAAACTGATAACAGAGTAGGGGACTTAGCCGAGTGTGTGAAGGCGATCTCCAAATCCATCACTGAGATTCAGAATCACATGGCCAGTTCTGAACTTCGTTATCAGACAAACAAGAAACAAGAGAAGTTCAATAAACTAAAGGAGGAGGAATTTTGGAGTCGTGCTCAGCTGGATAAAACGCTTAGATAAGCAACCTAGTCACGTTGAGGATTTAAGCACACAAGGGGAAACCACCATGGAAGGAGGAAATCGATAGAGACAAGGTTCATTGCAGAGGATGAATTACCATCTCCATTCCAAATATTTTGCAAACCCACTTACTTCCTTGAAGAAAGTTAAACTTTTGATGTTTAATGGAACCGATCCTAGGGAGTGGACCATGAGGATTGAAACTTACTTTCAAGTCAATCAAATTCCTCCTGAGATGCGCCTGCACTTAGCAGAAATCTGTATAGAGGGAGCCACTATCAATTGGTTCTCTATGTTCATTGATTTATGTCCAACCATGATGTGGGAACAATTCAAGGCTGATATTATGCGACGGTATGGCAGTGTTCATTTCTCCAGCCCTTTTGAAGAGTTGGTAGATCTGAAACAAGCTGGGAGTATAGAAGATTTTATTGAATTGTTTGAGTTGGTAGCTGCTTCTGCTTCAGGATTACCAGAACCCCAATATATTGGGTATTTTATTAGTGGATTGAGAGAAGAGATCAAGGGATAAGTGAAGGTTCATAAGCCTGAGGATAGACTGGAAGCGATGAGATTGGCTTGATCTATTGAATACTCGCTGCAACTTGGAAAGGGCGGATTATCTGCAATCAAACCATGGCCAAACTCCACAAAAGAGAAGGAGGGACCATACAGGACACGTGGCTAATAGATCTTGGGCTGGATCTAACAAAAACAATTTAAACCCCGCCCAAACCCAATATTCGATGGGCCTTAACCAACCAAAAAATCCAATAGCTTTTTCAGCCAGTCACCCACCTACCCCCAACTCTTCCACTGTTACTAACAAATGGGACATCGGCAGCCAGGCATCCGGCAGCTTACTAAATCGGAGTGGGAAGAGCGACGATGGAAGGACTTATGTTTCCAGTGCGGACAAACCTATTCCCCACAACACAAGTGTCTGAAAGGCCAACTAAAGGTCATGTTGTTGGGTGAGGGAGAAGAGATTGAAGATGAGGAAGAGTCTTACGTAGTGGAAAACGAGGGAGAGGAACAACCAATTGATGCAGAATGTCGAGTTCTAGATCTGAATCGCCTTCACCACCTCTTGAGTATTCGCCAACCAGGAAAGCGTGAGTGGAGCACCCTGAAACTGCACAGATCTATTAATGGAATTCCTCTCACGATGCTAGTGGACAGTGGTGCTACCCACAACTTTATCTCATCCCAATTAGCAGCCGCTCTTGGATTTCAGGTCAGTCACATTAAACCTTTACGGATTCGATTGGGAGATGGCAACTTAATAGAGGTAGACCAGAGGTGTACAGCTATTCCTATACAGTTAAAGGATTACCACTGCCAAATTGATGCTCTCGTGACTGATATTGGGGAATTGGATTTGATACTAGGGGTGGCATGGCTCAAAACCTTAGGAGACATTACCGCAAATTGGGCAGCGGGGTATTTGAAGTTTGATGACTTCGGAAGGCAAGTGGAGTTATACGGAGAAAACGTTGAACATCCAGAATCCCAGTCATTGCAATGTTGGTTGAATGGGCACTATGCATAGCTTATAGACGAAGGAGACACAGGGTTCCCTCTGCCACATGTTGATCTGACTCACTTGACAGACCAACAAAAAGAACAAATGGGCGCTTTATTCTCAAAGTATCATGCTGTTTTTGTGGAACCGGATGGCCTTCCACCCAAGAGGGCTGTCGAGCATTCAATCATTCTTCAGTCGGGTCAAGGACCAGTGTGTGTGAGACCCTATCGCTATTCTTATCACCACAAAAAAGAGATTCAAAGACAAGTATATGATATGTTGAAGAAAGAGGTTATTAGGCACAGCCAGAGTTTCTTCTCCAATTCAGTCATTTTGGTGAAGAAAGACCAATCCTGGCGAATGTGTGTCGACTATCGTGCTCTTAATAAGATAACCATTCCTGACAAATACCCCATTCCTATTATAGAGAAATTATTTGATGAATTAGATGGGACCAAATTCTTCACCAAGCTGGACCTTAAATCCGAATACCATCAGATTCGGGTACGTGAGGACATTAAGAAAACTGCTTTTCGCACATATGACGGACACTACGAGTTCTTGGTCATGCCCTTCGGACTGACCAATGCCCCAGCCACCTTCCAATCCGTCATAAACGACATTTTTCGCTCCCTGCTTCGCAAGTGTGTTCTGGTATTTTTTGATATCTTAATCTATAGTCACACATGGGCAGAGCACTTGCAACATGTAGAGACGGTTCTAGACATCCTGGCTGCATATCAGCTTGTAATCAATAGTAAGAAATGCAGTTTTGGCAAGCACTCAATGGAGTATTTGGGTCATGTGGTGAATGGTTCAAGGGTGCTCGTCGATTCCAACAAAGTGAGGGCGGTACAGGAATGGCTGACAACAACCACAATTAAAAGGGTCCGCAGGTTCCTTTGACTCACTGGCTATTACCGCAAATTTATTGTGGAGTATGGTAAAATTGCCAAGCCTTTAACGGAATTAACCAAGAAGGATGGATTTCGGTATAATGCATAAGCTTAGAAGGCATTTGAATCACTCAAGCATAAGTTGACATCAGCACCTCTCCTAGCCTTGCCAAAATTTTCCAAGCCATTTGAGATTGAATGTGACGTTTCAGGGTGTGGAATCAGGGCTGTGCTGATGCAAGATCGCCGTCCCATTGCCTATTTTAGTAAGGCATTGTCCCCTCAAAACTTATGCAAGTCAGCTTACGAGAAGGAGGTCATGGCCATTGTTCTGGCAGTTTTACATTGGAGACCATGCCTCTTGGGGCAACCGTTCATTGTCTACACTGACCAGTAGAGTATATGTCAAATACTTCACCAGCGGATCTCTACTGCGGAACAACAAAATTAGCTTGCCAAATTGATGGGGTACAGGTTTGAGGTTCGGTATAAGCCAGGGAAAGAGAATGGGGCGGCTGACTCTCTGTCAAGGCTCAAAGGACAGGAAGGGGAACTCAATGCTATTGCCGTCACTCCCACTTGGGTAGATGTGTAAGAGTTGTCCCAGGAAGTAGCAAATGATCCTCAACTCCAAAGGATTATCAGAAATCTGCAATAGGATCCTCTTTCCCATCCTGGATTTGTAGTGCGCCATGGTACTTTGTTCTACAAAAACATGTTAGTCCTCTCCTCCACTTCTTATTGGATTCCTAGACTGTTGCATGAATTCCATACTGGTCCGATTGGAGGGCACTCGGGTTCTACAGAACCTATAAACGGTTGGCAGCCACCCTGTATTGGTTGGGAATGACCAAGACTATCCAGTAGTTTGTCCGAGAATGTGATGTTTGCCAGCGCTATAAAGCCTTCACTTTGATGCCAGGCGGACTGCTGCAACCTCTCCCTATTCCCGACCAGATTTGGGAGGAAATCTCGATGGACTTCATTACAGGTTTGCCTCGGTCGAAGGGTTTTGATACCATTTGGATGATAGTGGATCGACTATCAAAGTACGCACACTTCATTCCCCTCAAACATCCGTTTATTGCTCGGATATTGGCCGAAATTTTCCTTAAGGAACTCATTCGCCTTCATGGCCTACCCAAGTCCATCCTCAGTGAGCGTGATCCCTTGTTTGTCAGTCGCTTTTGGCGTGAGATCTTCAAGTTACAAGACACTGCTCTCAACTTTAGCTCCGCCTACCACCCTCAAACTGATGGCCAAACCAAGGTGGTGAATCGGTGTGTAGAGGCCTACTTGCGTTGCTTTACCGCTGACCAACCCAAGACCTGGCTTCTTTGGGCCGAGTTTTGGTACAATACCACCTACCATATATCCACCGGTACTACTTCTTTTGAGGTAGTATATGGACGCCGACCGCCTACTGTGTTTCAATTTGTTCAAGGTGAAGTCCAAGTGACAGTAGTGGATAGGGAGTTGCTGGACTGAGATGAGGCTTTGGGACAACCGAAATCTCATCTTGCTCGTGCCCAAACTAGTATGAAGAAAGCAACTGATCAACATTGCTGACTTGTTGAATTTTCAGTTGGTGAGTAGGTATATGTGAAGCTTCGCCCCCATAGGCAAGTCTCTGTTACCTCCCGGATTACACCAAAGTTAGCTCCCCGTTTTTACGGGCCTTTTCCAATCATTCAACGTGTGGGATTGGTGGCCTATAAGCTAGAACTGTCCCCTGGAGCTCAGATACATTCGGTGTTTCAAGTGTCGCTGCTAAAAAAATCCATTGCATCAGCTGTTGTCTCTTCTACCTTACCAGCGGGCATGAAACCAGATGCCATCAATGCTGTCGCCCCTATGGCAGTGCTAGCTAAGAGGGCTATCAATAAGTATGGCAAAGAGGTGTCCCAATGGTTGATTCAATGGCAGGAAGGTGGTCCGGATAATGCCACCTGGGAGGATGAGTTTGTAATTCGCCATCAGTTTCCTCAATTCAGTCTTGAGGACAAGACTGTTTCCCCATCCGGTGTCAATGATGAAGAAAACGATATGAATCAGGAGGCCCAAGCCCACAAGCCCAAGACATGGTTTATAGCAGGAGAGCAAGATGGAGCTGAGCTGGCACAGAGTTAGTTAGGAGGGAAAGGTGCTATAAGAGGAATAACGGGTTGTGAGAGAAGGGTATGGTTGAATTTTAATTGTTAAGGCAATATAGGGAGTGAGGGTAGAGAAGTAGCTATGTTTGGTTGTTCTCTTGTTGTTGAGGCCCTTGCTACATTTCTTTCTTCTTCTTCTTCTTTTTTGGATTGTAAACAGAATATAAAACATTGTATCTGATTATTGATATCAATACACACAGTTCTTTTTCATCCATTGCTGTTTATTGTTTTGATTTTGTTATTCAATTTCCTATCAAACACCCTATTCATATTATACGCAAACGTATTCCAACTCCAGTTCGTGAAGAGACTCGGTGCCAGTAAAACAACTATACAAATGCCAAAAAATATTAAATTCCAAAAACTTTAACAGAATTACAGAGCCTAATTTAAACTAACTTCAATGAAGACCAGAAAATTTGATCATGATGCAATAAATTTTGAATGCACATTTTCAATTTTAATTTTCTAAGAGAATATATTGCTAAAGAGAGTGATCCATAGGTACAGAAATCTGGTGGTGAACTGGTGATAGCATAACATAAGCACCAGCAAATACCATGCACTCTGCAGTTCAATACCATTTATGTTTTAGTACTTCATCCATCTTGGTCAGAAAAAGAGAGAGAATAGTAGGCCAGAATCAGGGCATGAAAATTACAGGCTCTATATATCCTGGTCCAACCAGCCTATCAAATGAGTCTAGAAGCAACTAAACTCACCTTCAGGGCTTCTATTTCAGCTACACACCTTTTTAGTTCCTCTTTATCTGCTTCCAGCTTTTTGGCAATGGCTTCTATCTGCGGTAATTGAAACAATAAAGCATAGTTGAGACAGTAACTAACAATAGTAACTTGAAAGGAGGAATAAGGAAATATCACAATACTTTCTCCTGACGGTGTTCATATTGTTGAAGTGCATTATGGTTAAGGAAAAGAATTGCATTAGCTTGAGACATGTTGTCTTGAATAGCAGCTTCTAACTCCTCAATCGTCGTAGGCATCTGGTTGTGAAATTAAAAGATTATTAAAATTTTTGAATAAAAAAATTGAGGCATTAAAGAGTGTAATCAACAACACACTGACAGTAATCAACCACACTGAAACAATAGTCATGAAATTTCTTATTTACGAATGATATGCATTCAAACATAATAATGAGAGATAAAACTACTTTCCAGTAGTAGCAGTACACTGACAAATGATTATAACTATTATTATCATTATTATTTCATGCATGAAAGTGCTTTGTTCCTTCAATGGCAGTTCCATTATAAGGACCTGCTAGTCAATGTTTTCAATCATCATGTAATCCATCTAAGCGAAGGAGAAAAACTTTGAAGTCCACAACATTAGTTAAAAAAAAAAAAAAAACAGTTATGAAAATTGAACATTTGGAGTACTGGAACTAGGATGTAGGAGTTTCAACAAGACACTGTGTAAAGATTGATAGGTTTTTCCACTTAAAAATCCATTGGTAAGTCAACTTGTTGAGGAAAGGCCCTACAAAATGACATCATGTCCACATACACGCACACCTACTTATAAAATTGCAATTTCTCACATATTCAAGGTGGCTGGCTCACATTTTCTCACCATGAATCATGATAGAGCACAATGGAAATGCAATCATTCTATTAAATTCAAAATTCTCTTCTTTCATGGAAAAACTAAACAATTATTAAAATATATATTTCAGAGAAAGAAAACTCCAGAAAGACTAAACTCCAATCTTCATTTGACCACTCTCAGTTTAATTGGGCTATGGATAACATGTGACAACCACAATGCATATACTGGGATAAGTTTAGATGCCTTGAGTACTTCATAGTCATGATGACCAACTTCAAAGTTCAGCAACACTAATTCTAGATTGGATGCCGGGTCTAAAGTAAAGGAAGAAATAAATTAACTCAAGCTAGTAAATGTGAAAATTACTCTAATCAAACTAAATGCCACTGATTCTTAAATGCAACACTTCTTTGTTTGGAAATATGTGCCTGGTAAAGTCCATTAGTTAGGAAAAGATGAACTACTTATTTACTGAATTTCCTTGCCCTGCTTTTATACACTAGCTGCATGCATCTACATACAGCAAAGCTGCATTTGTCAAGTACTGAACACTTAAAACTGAGCTGAATAGGCAGTCATTATGGCAATACTGCTAACAAACTCAAACCCCTACAAAATGTTCAGATGAAATTCCAACTTAGGGCCATAGCATATACAAACCTCAAGAAATGCCTTTTCAAGTTCTGGAGTAATGATGGAAATTGACTCCGCATGCCTTTTGGCAGCCATGAGTTGCTCTCTACGTCCTTCCACCTCCTTCTTGCCTTATCATGTGCAAGATAAATGTCAGTAATACATGAAAAAAATACTCCTAATCAAATGTCTGTAATCTAAGGCAAAACAAGAACAAAAACCCCACTAGGTACCAAAGATATATGCTAAGACATTTGTTTCAGCCAATGTGTAGTTTGTTACCATTACAGTAGCCTTAATACATTTACTTAAACAAATAAACTATGCAGACTACCTAAAGAGATTTCAAAATCATATGCTTAAACAAAACTACTTTACCAATACTTTCAATCCATGTCCACATCCGATACAAAAAGGATTCATAAAGAATGTGTTGGTTAATCTATTTTGTTAGATAGTTTGTAATTAAGGGTAGAATAGTAATTTTCCTTTTACTACATGTATACCTATAAATATACCCTTATATCATTATTTTAGGGTAATTTGAGATAATAGAAAATCTTGAGTTCCACAAAATCTACATGGTATCAGAGTCATTGCCGTTTCGAAGGTTGAGTTAACTCGCTTCAGCAGTTGGTTAATTTTTGGTAACCTTTTTTTCTCCGGCGAGTCTAGAAGGTCATGTTTCAGCCCTTCTCTTTCGACACTGCCCCCACAAGAAGATAAATCGGGTTAAATTCGGCCGGTACCCTGATTTCCAGCGTTGTCAGAAGTCACACGTGAGTACATGCGCCGCCCATTACTTTCTGTCCGTTCTCCACGCACTGGCGCGTAGCTCTACCTCCGGCCACTTTTTGCTGCTGTTTTTTCTTCTGATCTGCTCGCCACCCTTTTCTGCCTCCAACCCACTGATCTCCGGTGACTTCCGACTTGGTTTCTGGGTCACACGTGAACGGGTTCTGTTTTTCTAGGTTATTTTTTCCTGCTGTTTTTTTATCCATTTTTTGGCATTTCCATTATGTCAAATATTAAGGATTATCATAAGGAAATTGAGAAATATTATCCCATTAATGACAGTCCCTATTCTCAAATTAGTCCAATTAAACTTGAGGAAAACAGTACTTATTTAGCCTGGTCTAGATCATGTTTATTATCGATCAAGGCTAGAAGGTTGCAGGCTTATATTGATGAAAGTAAAAACCACCATCTGTCACCAATCCTAATTTTAATCAATGGGACTCAGATAATTTATTGGTTATGTCTTGGCTCCTGAATTCTATACATCCTAAAATCTCTAGATAGTATTTATTTCTTGACACTGCAGAAAAGATATGAAAAGCTGCAAAAACCACCTATTCTCGAATGGAAAATGATGCTTGTATCTTTGAGCTAAGGAACAAAGTTCATAGTACAAAACAAGATGAACTTACTGTTTCAGATTATTTTTCTGAGCTAGGTAGTTTATGGCAGGAACTGGATTATTATCAGGATTTTCAAGCAAAATGTGTTAATGATGCGGTGCTGATGCAAAATATGATTGAAAAGGAGAGGATTTATGATTTTTTGGCTGGTTTAAATCCTGAATTTGATCAAGTGCGAGTTCAAGTTATTGGTAGAACTCCTTTTCCTTCACTTGAGAAGGCACACTTTTTAATCCAGCAAAAAAAGACCAGAAGAAGTGCTATGCTTTATACTGCACCTATTGACAAGTCGGGTTTGACTGCCCATACCTCTCTTGAGCAACCAAAAAGTATTCTTTCTGATAAAAATCATTTGCACTGTGATTACTGTGATAAGCCAAGGCACACTAAAGAGACTTGCTGGAAGTTGCATGGGAGACATAGTAGGGGCCGTGGGGGAAAACGAGTTAATCCAACAAGGACTCAAGCACATGTGTTAAAAACAATGGAATCATCTAAGGAGTTGGCTTTAGTTGAGAGTCTCTCTTCTGATGAGATCTTGCATTTCAGGTATCTCCTGTCTTAGCTTACTCCTTCCTCAAGTGCTACCTCTAATTTGGTCAAGTCAGGTACTACTTTTTCTCATCATAACTCATGGATTATTGATTCTGGTGCGAATAGATATATGACAGGCATTTCTAAAGGTTTTCTTAACTACTTTCCTTGTTTAAAAAGGGATAGTGTCAGGGTGGCTGATGGGTCTTTAACCCCTATTTCTAGGACAAGTTCTGTTGTTTATACTCTTAATATTAAATTGTCTTATGTTCTTCATGTTCCTCAATTCCCTATCAATCTTTTATCTGTCAGTGCTGTCACTAAAACTCTTAACTGTAAGGTTGAATTTTTTCCTGATTTTTGTATCTTTCAGGATCTTCAAACAGGGAAGAGGATTGACAGTGGTAGAGAGTATGATGGCTTATATATGCTGGAAGATAGTCAAGAGTTGGCACTTTTTGGGGGGTATCAGGATGTCAACCAGGACATTATTCAGTGGCATAGACGATTAGGGCATCCGTCATTTTTTATTTTAGAAAAACTATATCTTAGTTTATTTGCTAGAACTCGGTTTGATTCTTTATCTTGTGATGCTTGTGAGCATGCTAAACATACTAAAAACTCTTATCCTTTGAATGATAATAAAGCCAGTGAGCCATTTATGATTGTTCATTCTGATGTTTGGAGGCCTACACAAATTGCCTTTGTCTGAAAATCGATGGTTTGTTACTTTCATTAATTATTGCACTAAAATGACCTGGATGTATTTGATTAAGGCAAAAAGTGATGTTTTCTTCTGTTTTCAATTTTTTCATAAAATGGTTCACACCCAATTTGATGCTAAAATAAAAGTTTTGCAGTCTGATAATGGAACAGAATATATGAATAGTAGGTTTGGTACTTATTTGGAGTCTCATTGGATTATTCACCAAACTAGTTGTCCTTATACTAGTGCTCAAAATAGTGGTTGAAAGAAAAAAATAGGCATTTGTTAGAAGTTGCTAGATCTCTTATGTTTACTATGCATGTTCCAAAGTCATATTTGGGGGATGCTGTACTAACGGTTGCCTATCTTATTAATCGAATGCCTCTCAAAGCTCTTAACTTTAAGACTCCTGTAGAAGCCTTCACCGGGAAAACTGGCTATATTATTCCACCAAAGATTTTTGGATGTATTTGCTTTGTTCATACTAGAAATGTTGGGAAATTAGATCCAAAAGCATTGAGATGTGTGTTTGTTGGATATTTTCCAACTCAAAAGGGATATAAATGCTATCATCCTCCATCTAGAAAATTCTATGTGAGTATGGATGTTACCTTTCGGGAGTCTGAACCTTATTTTGGCATTATACAATCACCTCTTCAGGGGGAGAATAGTGAAAAAGTGGTGATGAATGTACCTGTGCTACCTCATGATCTAGTTCAAAGGGAAAATGAAAAGATTATTATTCAGGAGGAGAATGTTGTTGATATCCAGAGGGAGCAGAATGTTGATGTTCAGGGGGAGGAGAATGAGAATATTGTTGGTCGTTTAGATAGACCTGACTTGTTGAGATACTCGAGGAAGAATAGGTCTGAAGAAGCCATCATGCATTCTACACTGCCAGACTCCTCGGGCGAGTCACTTCTTGATTCTAATTTATTTCTTGATTCTGATTTAAATTTGCCCATTGCTCAAAGAAAATGAGTCAGGTCGTGCACAAAATATTCCATCTCTAACTTTGTCTCCCTCCTATAGAGCCTTTGTCTTGTCTCTTTCCTCTATGTTTATTCCACAGGATTGGAGAGAAGCTATCAAGGTTCCAAAGTGGAGAGAAGCTATGGTTGAAAAAATGAAAGTTCTCTCTAAAAATGAAACCTAAAAACTAGTTGCATCTCCAAACAAAAAGTTAATTGATTGTAAGTGAGTGTTCACAATAAAACACAAAGTTGACGGTTCAATTGAAAGATTTAAAGCTAGATTAGTGGCAAAGGGATTCACCAAGACTTATGGAGTTGACTATCAGGAGATATTTGCACCAGTTGCTAAAATGAATACGATTAGAATCTTGCTATCCTGTGCAGCTAACTTGGTTTGGAATTTGCTGCAATTTGATGTGAAGAATGCATTTCTCCATGGGGACCTGGAAGAAGATGTTTATATGGAGATTCCTCCTTATTTTGATGATGAGAGAACTCAAGGGAATGTGTGCAGACTGAAAAAAGCCTTGTATGGGTTAAAATAATCTCCGAGAGCTTGGTTTGACAGATTCAGCAAAGTTATGATATCTTTTGGTTATCAACAAATAATGCTGATCATACCCTATACCCTCTTCATGAGGTACTCTAAGGGTAAGATCACTCTTCTCATTGTTTATGTTGATGACATAGTGATAATAGGAAATGATAAAGAAGAAATGGTTCGACTGAAGAAACACTTAACTCAGGAGTTTGAAATCAAGGATCTTGGAAAGCTACAATATTTCTTGGGAATTGAAGTTTTCAGATCAACCAAAGGGATCTTCATTTTTCAAAAAAAATATTTTCTGGATCTTTTAGATGAAACTGGTATATTGGGATGCAAACCAGCAAATACACCCATTGAAAGTAACCATAAGTTACAAACAGAAACTGAAGGATCAGTTGATAAGGGCAGATATCAAAGATTGGTCAGTAGACTTATCTATCTCACACTAGACCAGATATTGCTTATACAGTTAGCTTGGTTAGTCAGTTTATGCATGATCCTAGAGAATCTCATCAAAATCAGCTCCAGGAAGAGGTATTCTTTTTTCAAAAAATGGTCATCTACGAATTGAAGCCTTCACAGATGCAGATTGGGCTGAATCTTGAGATGATAGAAGATCCACCTCTGGTTATTGTACATTTGTGGGAGGTAACTTAATCACTTGGAAAAGCAAGAAATAGAGCGTAGTTGCAAGATCAAGTGTAGAAGCAGAATATAGAGCTATGGCTCAAGGTGTTTGTGAGTTGTTATGGTTGCAGAAGTTATTAGCAGAGTTAAATTTGGCTGAAAAAACCGACTATTTTTGTATTGTGACAACAAAACTGCAATCAGTATTGCTCATAATCCAATTCAATATGACAGGATAAAACATATCAAAATTGATCGACACTTCATCAAAAAAAAATTATCTGATGGTGTTTTAAGCCTATTTCATGTAATGTCGGACAGACAATTAGCTGATGTTTTCACATAAGGACTCGGTAGTCAAACTTTCCATGCCATAGTTTGCAAGTTGCTATGTGTAATATTTTTGCACCAATTTAAGGGAGAGTGTTGGTTAATCTATTTTGTTAGATAGTTTGTAATTAAGGGTAGAATAGTAATTTTCCTTTTACTACTTATATACCTATAAATATACCCTTGTATCATTATTTTAGGGTAATTTGAGATAATAGAATCTACAAAATCTACAGAAGGCAAAGACAAGTCCCCACCTAACAATGATAGGAGAACTTTCTGTAGCCATCTAGCTATAACAGAATGAGAAATAGGCTATCCAAAGCTTATATATTTAATAAAAAAAAAAGAAGAAAAAAAAATCTAGCAGCAAATAGTTGTGCCTAGAGTCCAACTTATATATAGCAGGTCACTCCCTATTTAAAGGTGCAAATTTCAAGCAAATGCACAAATGATAACCTTAGTGAAAAAAACAAATAACTCACAATATTCAACGTGCAGCAATGCTTGTTGAGCAAACTTCTCATGCTCCTTCAAATTAATTTCGAGTTCTCTGATCTAAGAAAGTGTGCACCAAGAAAACATAAGAAATTAGAAGCCTTTAGGTGATGACATGATCCCAATATTTGCAAAACAAATTAAAATTGTCAAATGTCACCTACTGATGCATAGACATCAGCCAAAAGATAAAAATCCACTAGAGACTAACAAACAATTATTAATTTGAGATAGGATAAAAACTAACAAACATACTAAAAATTAAAGTTACTTTCTTTTCAACAATAAAAAGAAATTAGTTGAGTTGAAAAAGCTCAAAAAGAATTAATTTTCTTTGGTTCTTTTATTTCTACAAAAATAAAAAATATGTTAAAAATTTGTAAGTTTATTTTTTATTTAAACAATAATTAAAGAATTGATGTTTATCATATTTGACCCTAAGGCTGCAGTTACAACCAATTGTCTGAATCAAATTTGACACTTTATTAATTAGAATTACAACCAATAATAACAAATTGAAGTAGCAAACCAAAAATAACAAAAACCACTTTAATTCAGTACCCAACGAGAAAGGAAGTAGCATTAACCCAAAAAGTTTGCCTGTTTGCAAGTTGATTAATCCCCCACATCTGACTGGTCATATTCCTAGGGTTAGAATAAAAAGGGGTCACTATCCTCCCTTGCAGATTCCCAAGTTTAGTACGGATAATTTGTATTTAATGCGACAGAGGAGCAAAAGTTATCCTTGGTACCACTTGACTGCAATAAGAAGCACAATGGAAAAAGGAAAAAGAAAAGAAAAGAGTAGTAGTAGCATGAGAGAATTCAGAATGAGATTGAGAAACATGAGGAGAAACCTGAATAGGAAACCTTTGCATAAAAAATAAGCTGATTCTTAAAATCCATTGACAAATTCTCTGTAGATATATGATGCATTATGAAGTTCAACTAGTAAAATAGATCACCATGAACCCAAAAGTACCTTTGCATCAAATTCAGTTGAGGCCATATGTTTTTCCACAAGGCTCCATTTGTGAGAAACAGCATTTACAAGTAAATTCTGCCGAAAGAAAACAAAATAAGAACAAAAGCAGAGGTAGGCACCTCTGTGTCATCACTTCTGCTGACATGAAATAGACAAGCCCAATGTATGCACAAAATCAGAGTGGAAAAGGAACTGCACCTTGATTGCAATTGCGCATTGGAGCCGCTCATTATTAATTTTTGCAGATTCATCAATAAGCTTTGCCATGCTACTATCTAGGTCATCCTCCTCCTCTATCAATTCAAGTTTCTTTTTCCTTTGATCTACAACCAAGCAATAATTATTTGTTCCATTGCACAAAGAACCAAGCAGAATAATCATTTCTGCTAGCAATATGATAAATTTGTTTACTTACTGACAAGATTCTCCTTTTCCCGTCGTTTCTTCTTCTCATGCTGTACAGTGTTGATAATTTCCTCCTGCAAAATATACCATGAAAGAATTTTTTGCTTTATTCATAGGGAACTTAATTTGTGTTGCGGATTAAAAATTTTTTATGTAACCTTCTTATCTCAAGTTCAGTTGCACACATAACCACACATAAAGCTAGGTCAGGTATATATGAAGGTTCATTACACAGAATAAGATTGCATTTCTTGCTTTCTTTTCAGCATACCCGTTGCTTTTGAAGTTCAGCTTCTTCATTCTCCAGTTGTCTTTGCTCCGCCAGTAGCAATTTAAAACTTTCTTCTAAAGCAGTAACAGATTCTTCCAGCTCCCTTATCCTGCCCCTCAATCTTTCAATTTCCCCAGCATCTGAACCTAAAGTCATCAAAGAAGGAAAAAATGGGAGTTTGGGCATTTCACAATGATCTTGGACAATATGTTTATTTAGAGGAAAACATATAAACACATACTACATAGTAGAAGACGTGAATGATTGACTGCTTCAACACTTCCAGATACATGGTCACCATATCTAGAGGTAGACCAATGATAATGATTATCTGGGGTCCAAAAATCAAAAATCTTCAACTTTGCAACCTCATCAGCCTTCTGATCAGTTTCCTTTGACCCAATATACTGGAAAAAACAAACAAATGTATGAATTATGTGTCCACACACACATGCACAAAGAATAAAATGGAAAAGGCTTCACAAGCAAGAATATCTTATAACTCCCTACACTCGTAAATATATGACCTACAAACAAAATGATAGCAAAATAAGTTTAAGAAGCATGCCGATCTATCCAGGCCAAACTGACTGATCAAAACCTCCTTGACTGCCTGGGGAGCATCAAAAACTTGGTCAAGCCGGGTATAGATGCCAAGCTCACTCATCTGCCCCACATAAAGACAAGAAGACCATGATAAGAAACTCTGACCAGTTAAAAATGCCCTATATATACCAGGAAGAGGTAGCACATACCTTCTCAGAAACCTGAAAGGGTTCCTTAGGACAGTATTCATTCCTCACATAGTTTAAAACTGGAACATCATATGGCTTTAGATTTTTTACTAAAACATCACGATCATGAGGATCCTGGGTTATGAAAGACTGCCAAACAGGCAAAAATCAGACCAACAATGTAATGAAAGAGTTAAACTGCATATCCAGCAACCAACAAATATATGTAGGAATGCACGGTACTTAAACAGATGGTAGTGTAGCTGATATCCACAAGAAATGAAATATATTATGATAGTCACTGTTGAGTAGGTAATACTAGATATCAAAGATCAACAAATGAAAATCATTAAAAACAAGCATGATGAGTGCCCATATTGATATCACATTTCCATTTATGGCAGAACAAGTCATATAACAGTATAGTTCAGGTGAAAAGTCTACTACTCCGCTCCCAATGACTTTAAATTCAAAGCATTAGAAAAAAAAAATGCAAAATAAATAAACCAATGCAAGAATGAGGAAATAAAAAATGAAGATAGCACAACTCTAGTTATAGTTATACCACTAACCTACTTCCGTTCAGAAGCAGATTCTGCCAAGGATGAAGAAAAGAATTGACAAAAATAAATGTTTGTGGCTTCTAGGAGAAGCATAGTCGGGTGTGATATAATGCGACCGGAAGGTAATAATCTTGTAACCCTTTAAAATTTGTGTGTGTCTGGCTGTGTTTTAATTGTTGGATTAGGACTTAAGACCATTTTATCCTCCACTGCGCAATTCCTTTCCTTTCTATCACATTTAATGAAGCAATAAAAATAAAATTGATCACCCACCTTTACATGACCAAATATTGAAAATTATTCATGGGAATGCTGCCAATAGCTTTCAGCCATCTCATATTACATATGTGCTTGTTAGTTTTGATATTTAGATTGACAAAATAAATTTGGTATCTTCCTTTCAAAGATGTTGCCCAAAGGCCAAGTTCAAATAAATAGACTACCATATTCATCCCTGGAAAACCAAAACTTTGTAAACTACTTATGTATTTTGCTTCTTCCGAATCCCCTTAAAGTTAGCAAGGATTTTCACAACACAGTTGATAGCTACTTGCAATATGCCAAGCTGAGAGATTTGGATGCTAAGCATGTCATTTACGTCACTAAGGAAAAAATACAAAGAAGTGAATCCATGTTATCTCAGTTTTCCAATCTAAGAATTTTTATGAATTCTCTACTGTCATTTTAACCATCCAAATACACTTGCCTTGTTCAAATCTTTTACATCACTTCCTTTAAAAAACATATTTTACCTAATCCTTTTGCTACTTTTATCTGTATTCATCTTATGGAGCTGTATAGAATGATGAAAAATAGGTAACAAAAATATAAACATAGAAATCAAAAAAAGAAACGAGAGAGAGAATTGTAAACATTAAAATAAACAAGATGCAAGACTTCCAGAACTTACCTTCTTTCATTTTATGCACAAAAAAATATTTAGATGTGAATTCAGAAGAATAATATTAGAAAATACCTTCCAGACATAATAGGGGACCTGGCCTTCCAAGTAGTCCGCATGCACCCGGTTTGATATATTAACCTTGGTTTCCAATCCCATAAAAAATTATGAAAGGGTAAACAGAAAACCGTAAGCAAGCAGCCAAAATGTTTGAATGTACCTCAAGCAATACAGGACCATAAACCTCCTCTTTCAATTCACCCCGATGCTGTTGCAACCACTTATAAGCCTCAACAATATGTTCAGCTCCAGAGTTCCTTAGTGCATGTAAAAGTTTATTCTTTGTATCTTCCATATCTTTCAACCTGCAAAAGGGGCATCATAGAATCTATCTAAAGGACATGTTATTTTCTCTAAAAGGATATACATAACAAGTTTGAGCCTTAGCTTGAAATTACCTATCTATATTCTGCCTCAATGATGATTTATATTGAATCAGAAGCTTCTCCTTCTCTGACTTCTGTGCCCTCTTTTCCTTTGCAGAAAATTGTAGTTCAAGAATCTGAGCACGTAATCTTTCCTGGAAAACAATAAACAATGCCACAAATTTCCATTTTAAGATAAGGCAGATGCAAAATATTTATTATACAACTTCATCCTTGCACACTAAGCAAACCCAACATATTCAGTAAGATAAAATATAAATTACAGCTATAGCAAATTAATCTCACGTCACAATAAAGCCAAGAATTTTTGGCACCACCAGAAGCAAATATCAACTCAAGCTAGAATATTAACTTACAATTAAATCTCTTTGAGGCTCATAAATAGGCAGGTTTTGGAGTTCTGTTTCAGCAGCATTGAGATCGTCTTTAGCTTTTATGATTCTTTGTTGACGGGATTCTTCTTGCCTCTTTAAGTCTCTCATTTCATTATATTTCCCCCGAGCTTGCACCCCCTATGATCATGCAAGGAATATTAAAAGTGCTATGAGTATAGTTATATATGCCATAAGATATTAGAGTTAACAGAAGAATAAAACCAGAAGAAAATCAATGTACCAGATGGCTTTCCTTCTCCATAAGTTCCATACATTGCTTAGAATTTGTAAGACTCTGGAGTTTCTTAATTTTAGAATCCAGAAGGGACTTCTCCCGCTTTTGTTTGCTGCCATAAATTTTTTCATTAATTGGTAAGAGAAAAGTCATATTATGCTCTTTTCCTCATTATTTAGCTCAGCAAACTGGTAAAGTCAAATCTAATTAACTGTATATCCTTTCTACCATTCTCGGAGCTGGGCATTATGATAACTAGCTCAAGAAAATTCACTGTTCAAGGGTTAACCTGATTCAGTGAAGGAATTAACTTTTCTTCATATATAGAGTCTTGACAACCAGGAAACAATGAATCCTCTCACAAAAGAGATAGACACTTGTTAAAATATATTACTAATAAACCATATATCCAAAGCCTTGGTGGACTTATTGAAATAGAGCCAAATTTTGCTAGACTAAGAGAAGAATAAAGGCCAATGATACCACCTAAAGAAGCAACTAGATTGGAGGAAAGCAATTTAAGATATGATGGAGATAATCGGCAATGCCATAATACCAGCCATAGCAAAGAATATTGATTAATAATGTTTCTCCAATAAGAAAGTTGGAAAATCTATGGCTGTTGAAGATTTTGACTGAGAATAAAGTGGATACCGTGTTGTTTGAGAATAAAGGTAAAGCACAAAGGAGAGTAAAAATGGCAACAAAAGAGTTAAATAGAGGCTGTTGCTTCCGTGACTAAAGCAAGGGTGGATATGGCAAAGGCAGAATTAGGAGAGCAGAAGGATAATCCTTCTCTTTTCCTAAAGCTCCAATACTAAGTAAAATGGTGAGCATATGACACCCATGTGTTTGTGTGATCACTAATCATACATTGCTATCAGTAACTACCTCCACGCGCATAGCATACACAAGAATAAATATTGATAATATATATGAACTCTTAACTTATCATACTGGACATAAGAATTTGTCCGAAGGTCAAAAAAGAACAAAAATCTTGGTAAATTTTGTCATACAGAACATTTCTAAGTAAGAATTGGTTACAATGAGTTGAAGACCATACTCTATTGGCTCTTTCTTATCATTCAAAGTTTTTGCTGCCTCATCCAATTTCTTTCTGGCTTCCTTTTCCTGCTCTTTAGCTTCCATATATTCAGCTTTTTTCATATCGTACTTCAACCATGGCAATTTCTTTTTCATCGATTCAACCTACAGGTGACAGTAGACAAGTGTCAAATAGGCATTTCTCATAACAATTATAATCAAGTAATCTAAGCAAATACCTTTGCTAGCAGTTCATCTCTTTGACGAACTCGCTCCACATCCTTTTCAAGTTCCGCATTAAGGACCTTCAGCTGATTCAGAGTTTCACCATTTCTTTCAACAGCCTAACAAGTTGTACATGACATGTTTCAGTAAACTTGCATGAAAAATCTGACAGTGATAAAAGTGATTTAGAAGAGATGAATGTTATAGAGATTCACCACTTCAATATTCTTTAGTTCACAGCTTTTTTCAACAAGTGCACGATGTTGAATCGGAAGTTGTGGATCGCCGACAGCCTTTTCAGTCTCTTCCAGAAGTTGCACAGGAGTTAACTTAGCAAACTCGCATACTCTGTCCTGTGGTAAGAACTGCAAGGCCCAACATGACATGAGAAGAGAGAGAGAGAGAGAGAGACCACAAAAATAGAAGGAAGAAACACACAAGAAAAGAGAAAAGAAAAGCACAAACTCGAAAGCATGAGACACTAAGACCCACTAAGTAGGTTGAGCGGCGAGGATGAACTTCACACTAATTTGTGAGAGAACTATAAAAGAATTCTTCAACCAATGATTGGGATACCTAAATAGGTTTCATGTTAAACATATTTAGGCAATGCTAGTTTCTCAATTCATTTTTTCCCCTTTTCTTTTTATTAACTGCTGATAAGAAGGACAGTAACAACTTTGTAAAATGGTCACACTCATTTCAGAATACTAACAAAAAGAATGAGGATAACCGTGCTACAAGTTCAAATTCAAAAGCCACGAACTTGGAGAATATCAAGTAGTTCACCACTTGCAACATGCACCGTGGAATAGGCTCAATGATTCAATTATAACATTAATCATCTATAAGGAACAATAACTCGCATACAGTGTGTACACATTTACCAAGAAGAAATATATATATTTCTACAACACTGCCTTAAGATGCCATACAAAGTACTTACTTGAGTCAAATTGTTGACTTGGATGTTGAACCTTTGAATTATTTCAAAAATCTCCTTTTTTGGTACAACTTTTCCTGAAATCAATCCAGCATTGACAAACAATGAGATCATGTCTGTCATTTTTAACAATGTTATGCAAATGAAATAACTTTTCTTATCCTGATGAGATGATCTCTTTAATTTGATAATAAGGCCAGCACAAATTGATAGAAAAGACATTTAAATGATTTATCATTATCTTAAACAACAATCAAGAAAATATAATAGCCAATGTGATTGGACCCTGAAACACAATGCTATGGGAAGTATTAAATTTCTAACCATTATACAACCATTCTGACTTGTTACGCGTGTCAATTTTGCGCATGATGGTGACCCGCTCATCCTTTGTGTTGCCTCTTAAGGATAGTTTAATGTATGCACATTCTTCCCCACGTTTCACATATGCTCCAATACTTGTTGCCCTGCCAAGAAGCTGCACAAAGTTTGTTGTCATGCAGTATATGTGGACAATTAACTCCTATCGTCAATCAGAATGCTAGAGTCAAACTAACCTGAGGTTCCCCACCCAGACCAAGTGCAATTGCACACACAATTGAGCTCTTGCCTGACCCATTTGGCCCAATCACAAGATTCAAACGTGATCCTGGTTTGCAAAACAAATAATCATACGTCATGAAGTTGCGAAGCTCCATTTCAATTATGTTTCCTGGCATATAATCATCTTCCCCCCTGAAAGAATGAAAATGTAACATTAATCGTAAAATTTTCAAAGCAGCATATTGAAAAGAATTTGAAACTCAAGGGATTTTATTTTGAGATTTCCATTCAAATCTACAATAGAAATTTGACCTTTTAAAGAAGAAATTGGAACAAAGAATAGAACTTCAAAATTATAGAAAAAGAAGGCATTGCCTTTTTCTTTCCACGGGTATTTCGATTTCATCCTCCAATAAAATTTCGTATCATATTGGCGTCCCGACATCTAAAAAAGCTATTTTCAACTTAAGTCTTTATGTATGTATATGTGTGTGGGTGGATATATATGTATGTACCAAACACCCAATCCCTCCCAATTGCATTCCTTTTCCCTCTTAATTTCTTCTATAATCAAACAGATTACTCCAAATTAATAGAGCTCGACCGACTTCAAACACTCGGGTTTCTAAATTCCCAACGTCCCAAATCCCTGAAAATGCCCAAAAGACGAAATTTCGTAATTCCCAATACTCCGTAGCTCCTATACTTTTCTGCAGTGCCTTGCCAATTTAACACGAAAGGCTAAATCTTGAACTAACCTTATCATTTTGGCGCGTTTCGGCATTAAGGGAGGGTCCTCGTCCGTCACAGGGCGCTTCATTTTTGTTCTGTCGTTCGCTTCTCTGGTGGAATTGTTTAGATTTTGGGATAGCGAGATTCAAAATCTTATGGAAACCCCGAAGAAAATTAGGGTTTCATGTGAAGGGAAGAAGAAACGTTTAGGAAGCGAAAATTGGCGCGAAAATAAGACGGGAGGCGAGAGCGCTTCTTCCATACGTACAGGAGGGGCAGTGAAGTGACGGGACAACACTGTGTGGGACCCATTGAAGGTAAATTTTCTTAATAGAATTTTTTTTATTTATTTTTCTAAACTTGATAGCAAAATTCATACTAAAACCAACGTTTTAAAATATGATGATGTTGATTCGGATTACAAATTGAATCATGAGTCGATTGATTCGATTGAATTTATTTAAAATTTTTATTTTTTAAATATAATTATTTATAAAAATTTAAAATATGATGTATAAAAGTACTTCAAAAAAATTTATTGATTATTAAATAGATACTACAAGAATAAATAAAGGCATCAATTATCTGAAAACAATCACCAAAGGCATACCGATCGAAAGAAAACAAATCAATGCTAAATCCATAGCACACAATTTTAAATCAAATAAAAACTTAACATCCACGAATAAAAGTATACACAAATCTGAATCTTCTTATATCGAACTGAAATATCAAAAAAAAAAAGATTAAGAACCGAAATGTATCGTTAACTTTTTGACTATAATTGATTTGAAGTGTACCGTTAATTTTATTTGGAATGAATCTAAATATTTTATCTAGAATCGAATGTAAAATCGTATTGAATTGTATCGAATTATCTTATACCAAAAAATCGATATTTATTAATTATTATATATAATACTAATAATTTATATTTACATATTACTTATAATTTTTATTCTATATGTACGGCCTAATTTTAACTTCATAATTATTTACATTATATATTTTAATACACAAAATTAAGATAATAATTAATTAATAGATTAAATTAAATATTTTAATTATTAAGAATAGAAATTTAATTATTATAATAATTATTCTATCTATATGAATATGAATATAACTAAAACAATTTGTATTTAATTTAATATGTTTTTAATATCACTCAAATACCATTTAATTTTCTTTATGAATATCTATATAAATACGTAATATCACTCAAATATTATTTAATTTTCTTTATGAATATCTATATAAATATGTAAGTTAAGCAATTTATCACATAAATACTTTATCAATTAATTTTATTTACTTTGAATATCAATTAATTAACTAATACTCATCTATTTTTAAGATAATACCTATATGAATATTTAAATTAATAATATAATTAAATATATTTATTATATATAATGAAATATGACCAATTAATATATTATAAAAGTGTATGAAGTTATAAATTAATAATATGATTATGTATAATTATTATATATAATAAATTTTTATCAGTTAATATAATTATATGAGTATATAATTATCTTATCAATTAACTTTATTTATTTTTATATCACGAATGATTGAATGTACTTATATAAGTACATAATCATCTTATCAATTAATTTTATTTGTTTTTAGTATCACTGAAATAATATTAATTTATTTTTAGCTCAAGGCATAAATAAATATACAAATTAATAATCTAATTATATAGTTTGAAAATAAAATAAAATTATTTATCGTATTATATGCATGTATAAAGTGATTTAATATTTATACTAAATGCGTGATTTTTTAGGATATAAAATTCAATTAATTATTTTTCATTATAACAATTGAATTCAACTATTCAACTATATATGTTAATAAAATGACAAGAGTGCCTATTTAAAATGTTTGATAAACAACTTGAATATTAGGGAATACATGAGAGATGCATTTGTTCTAAGTAGTAAAATTTTTCACACGAGATATTGTGCTCACATCTTAAATCTAATTGTGAAATATGGGCTCAAATGTTCTAGTATTGAAGAATATATTAAAAAGGTTAGAGATGTTATCAAGTACATTAGAAGTAGTCCTCAAAAGTTAGATTCTTTTAAAAAATATTATGAAATAGTACATGTACACAAAGAGTTTGATCATAGATTGCCCTACTCAGTGAAATTCAACGTACTTGATGTTAGATATTATTTTGGGGTACTAAAAAATTTTTAATAAGTTGGAGGATATAGATAGTAAGTATTTCATTAAGTCTGGGCCTATTTATTTGACTGAGAGTAATTGAAAATAACTCACAACTCTCACCAAATTTCTGAAAATATTTTATGATATGACTTGCAAATTGTTTGGATCATTATATTTAACTTTCAACTTGTATTTTCTATAGATTATGCGTATTTTGAATTTATTGAATTCTTTTCAAACTAGTGATGATGATTTTTTAATGAAAATGAAAAAATAAATGCAGTCGAAATTTGATAAGTATTGGGGTTAGATCAACATGATGAATGCCATTATTTTCATAGCTATGGTCTTGAATCCTAGATTTAAAATGAAATTTATAATTTCAAAATATACCGTTTTTTATGGAGAGCATGAGACAGAGAAATTAGTTTTTAAAGTAACAACTGCTTAATTTGATTGATAGAAAAACATAAAAAAATTGGAAGAGACTAATGTTAATCAAATTGTAGCCCCACCACATAATTCTGATGAAATTAATGATGATGTTGATGTGTGATTTTTGAAAAATGAGGATAAAAAGTAAGTTGTATTTTAAAGAAATTTGGATGCTTATTTAACTGATAAATTAGTAAAAAATTCTTTTGATTTTGATATTTTGAGTTGGTAGAAGATAAATAAGCCAAATTATCCAATTTTGGCTAAGGTTGTTAGAGATGTCTTGGTTGTTCAGTGCTTGATTGTAGCTTTTGAATCAACTTTTAGCACTGGAGGAAAGACTTTAGACAAATTTAGAAATTTTTTAACTCCGATTACAGCAGAGGTTCTCATTTATTGTCAAAACTGATTGAGATCGGCTACACTTTTGGCTTCAGAGGCATCAATCGAATAATTTAAAAATTTTGAATTGGATAATTATTATATTCGCATAATTTTTTTTTAATTTTCTATTTAATGTTTATATTTTTTTGTGATCTAATTATTTGAAATATGTGTTATTTTTTTAGATATTAGTCAAAATTCTGAAATTAATGCTAACATAATGCAGAGAAAGACAGTCAAATGTTAATTTTTAAGCAATGTATTTTGACTTAAATTTTAATTGTATTTATTGAGATATTTTAATTGTATTTGTATTTATTATTGTGTGAATTTATTTTGCAAACTTTTAAAAATATTAAATTATTCAAAGTATCAAATTGTATTGTACTGTATTGTTTAGTAACGAAAAAACTATAGAACCGTACCAAATTGTCTCGAATTTTTATAAAACTGTACCGAATTGTCCCAAATTTTTAAGACAATACCAATACTTGATTTTTAAAATATCCGAAATTTCAAAATAATACAAAGATTTATAAATTTTCGAATTGTACCGTACTGTATACACCCTTACCCACGAGATTCGCCAAAAATTTCCTTATCTCTATCAACTCTTCCAATATCCTTCTCTCTATCTTCATAAATTCACAACCATTCCAAATAATTCAAATTAACACAACATTAACTTAAATTATTGAAATATGAAAGCCTAGAAAAACATTAAACTCAACTTACCCAAAGAAATAAAATCCCTAGGTTGAAATCCATTTTTCTCCAAATTCATTCTTTATCTAAAATCACCATTTATCAACTATAATTAGAGAGGAAAATGGCTTCTTCTCATGGGAAACAGCAACAACCCACTTTTATAGTTTTCTCAAGAGAAATCAAATAACAAAAGGAGAAGGAAGGGGATAAAAATGTTGCTATTGTTGGAGGAGAGATCGAAAAAGAAGAAGAAGCAAATGGAAAAAGAAAAACGATGCCGGAGGTAAGGGGTCAACGGCAGAGACGACGACGAAGCTAGAACAGAAAATGAAAGAAAAATCTAGAGAAAAAATGAAAAAGGGGGAGAGAAAGGAAAAATTATACGTTAAATGGATGTAGATTTGAACAAAACGCAATGTTTTGACATTGAATAGGATATTGAGCCGATTTAGTCCGAATTTTTTTGATCCAAACCGATATGTTTTCACTTTCGATTTTTTATGTTGGATCAACTCGAATTGCCTGCCAATTTGTGATTCAATCAGTTCCACCATCCAAGTCAAACAGAGCTTCAAAACATTGTCTAAAACTTGTAACACCCTTACTATTACAGATCTAAAGATTTAAGTGATTGGCCGAATTTTTTTTTTATTTTCTCATCCTAAAAATCATATACTTAACTAAATAATTTATTGATTACCAATTCTTATCCATAATTCATGTTTACAATGTCAACTTATCACTGACTTATAACTGTCCAATTTTACTATTTATTTTATAAAAATCCAGCAATATAACAGCTATAAACTTGTCTAGCTTCCTAAAAAATAAATAATTTTACAGTCTTTCAGGGGCACAACAGCTCATAAATAATATATTATTTTCATGCATATATTCTAAATTTCATTTTAAACATACACAATACATCAATTACTTGCTAATCACATATTTACATATAAACAAATACTGTACCAATACAGACCAATTCTTTTGCTTCAACAATTACAAATATATACATGCCAATACAAAAAGATAATTCCTAACATCTCATGTTCCTGCAAAATTGGCTTCTTTGTGTACTATTTCTCTAGAACCTACACGCAGTAACAACTACGTGCTGAACATTAAATATGCCTAGTAGTAACTATAAATCGAAATATTTCTCAAACAAGCATAATTACATTAATTATGCAAAATTTCATTATATTTTCTATCAAAAATACAAATACCAATATTCTTAACAATCATTTCAATTTATTACCAATACTTTGGTAAAATTTTTAATTTAGTCCAAAACTTTTCATTTTATTACAAAATTACCCTTTTTACACACTAATTACCAAATTGCCACTAGTTTGCTTATTTTCACTTCATATTCAGTTATTGGCTTACAAAATTATCAATTTGTTTTTATTTTAACTTTTTCATGTAAAATTACATTTTAATCCTTTTACTTCTTAAAAGTTTTTTTTGGACCGTTCGTTCACAAAATTACCATTTTACCCTTTCTATTAATTTCTTTATCACTTTTACTCTTTACACACAATATTTGGAGAAATTACAGTTTTACCCCTAAACTTTTTATTTCTTCTCAATTGGATCCTTTTTCATTCTAAACTTTACTTTTAGCTATCTTTTTGTATTTTTAACTTATTCTTATCATTATGGCCATCGTACAATCCTGGCAAAAATTTTCAAACCGGATATACGGGATATGAACCCTATAGGAACACAATACAAACTGAAAAATGATCCCAAATGATCATTTATCACAGAACAAAATACAGTACAAAGTAGATACTATGAAAGATCAGCGATCCTACCATAGCAAAGCAAGTTGCCATGACTTGCACCGCAGTATAGGTATCCCTATGGCTAGCCAATTATATTATGAGCTAAATTTTAACCGTTTGACTATTACTAAGGGCAAAAATTCAATTAATTTCACTTTACTTTTTAGATTTTTAACAGTTTCAATAGTTTTTTTGTTACAAAAAATCTGTCAGTCAACTTTTTCATTTATTTTGTATAGTTTGTGAATTATTTCACAATAATTTATCATTTTCACTTATTTAATGAATTATTTCACAATAATTTAACAAATACATTAGATACATAATCAAATTATTTTCTCAAAAATTCTTAAATAATTTTCATAAATTTCACAAAAATTCATGGATACATTAATTCATTTCTATAGTCATTTTATGGAAAAAAAATTCATCAATATACACAAATTATACTTTAGTTCTCTTTAAGATGCAATTCGGCCATCAAAGGAAATTCACATTACACATGCTTTTAATTCAAATTAAGTTTTCTAATAAGCATATTCAAGGTTCTAATTCATTATTCTAATGTTAAATTCAATTATACATGCATTTTTCTTAGTTTTTCCTAAGTTACATAAAGGAAAATCATGCTAATTCAAGGAAAATAAAATAGAAAGATTTAATAGCCACTTATCTTTCTCCTTGCTTAGACTTTCTTTTCTTTTCCTTTGGCCTTGAAAGCTTATCCCTCACCTTGAGAACCTACCATGGCCGAATACTTTGTCATAAGAAACACTATCTTTTTTTGTTCTCAAATGCTTAAATTAACCACATAAATGAACTCTAGGCACCTAAAAACATTTGTAGGTACTTTAGAACAAAATTAAAATCATGATTTTCTTTTACTTCAAATTGACACCCCAAGCTTTCCAACTTGATTTCTCTTGATTTTCTTTCTCTAACCAAGTAATTGAGGCTTAAATAATCATTTAGAGAGGCAAAAATTTATTTAATAAGCTTCGATTGTGAGAGAAAAGGAAAGGAAATTTGAAAAAAAAAAGAGAAAATGGGTTATGGTGGTTCTGCCAAAGCAAGAAGGAGATGGTGGCTGAGGAGATAAGATTGGCTGGTCAAAATATCATCTTCCATTAGGCTTTTATAGTGGTTGAATTGGGTTGGGCTTTGGTTCAACCCAAGCCCACTAATTTAAATCCAATAACCCAAAATCAAGCCCATTATATCATTTTCTATATTTCTCTCACTTTTCAATTTCAAAATACTCTGAAATTAATTTCATCATTCTTATCATATCAAAAATAGGTTGTACACAAAATTTCAACCCAATCGAAATCAATTACTGGTTCGATTCAATCAGATCGGTCTGATCCAATAATTATCGATGTTACTGAAAAATTAACTTTTTACAGCCAAAATATTTTACATATCATTTTAGGCATATATGCAAATTTTGAAAATTTTTAGACTTCATTTGCTATTTTTAAATGCTCAATCAAACGTAAGTCAACCTAGTTACTATTTTAACCGAACTGCTTCGTTTTTCGTATTTTTGATTTTTGGAGGTCTATTTGACCTCAATTTCACTTCAAATTTCAACCATGATCAATATTTTTCGATGGTTAAATAAAATATTTTTCATCTCAGAATTTACTTTTCAGTTCGAAAGTACTGTTCACTATCGGGAAATACTATTTATGGTTGACTCGATGTTCCGGCCACTACAAAACTAATTTGAAATTTGCAATTATACCAAGCAATTGGTTAATATTAAATTTATAAAGTGAAGGATACAATGCATAAATTTATAACAGTTCAGGACCTGAAATTGGAACAAGGAAAATTTGATTTCAAATATTTCAATAAAATACTTTAAAGTAATTTTAAAAATTTAGGACAAATATTTTTTTTTAAAAATAAGCTATCTTAAAAAAATAATTGATTTAATGCGAAATTATAATTTTTAAAATTTTAAAAATACAAAATGATTAAAATTGACTAAAATAAAAAATTTAAAGATGAAATGTCAACAAATGGAAATTTGAAAATAAAATGTTAAAAATTTTAAAATTCGAGATCTAAAATAGGTGTTTTGCCTTTATCTATTTATGATGTACTAATTTATTATCCATGCACCTTGAATATCATTATTTTTTTCACTTGCAAAAAGTATATTTATTTATAATTTTCTCGAGTTATTATCGCTTATGGAAAAAAAAGAATATGAAACAATTGGTAATTGGTAAAATAGATTTTGGCTTTACCTGTAAGAAGGAGAGCTGGCAGTTGAAGATCAGATCGGATGAAGGACCTACAAAATGAAGTGCCCGGTCGGACCCGAACGGTAGCACTCCGAAGCTTAAGTTAGTAGCTTTTAGAGAAAGAGTGCCTAGAGAGAGAGTATTGGATATTCAATACCTGGAGCCATCGTATTTTTGGCTATTTATAGGAGTTATTTGGAGGGATACTCGAGTACCTTAAGGGGCGATAACCTGCAGTTGAAGTAAGCGAGCAGCGATGTGACAGGGAACAGGTGGAGAGTATGAAAACCGGCTTATGTCAGTGAATTGACAGGACGTGCTGTCCCATCAGTTTGATCGGACATCAAGCCTTCCTGTCTTGTCTTCCAGCTCACATTTTGCCTTTTTATTATTGGGCTTGAGCCGTATTAAGTGTTGTTGGACCAACCTGATTGGGCCTTTTGAAGATGTATTTTCCATAGTTATCACTTGTCCCCCTTCCAAAGGGTTCGATCAGGCGATTTAAGCCTTTTGACGGGATTTTTAGATTTTTTATAAGGCGCCCATTTGAAGAGACGTGTCCGTTCTTCTCAGACAACTGTCTTGTACTTAATGCCGTGCATGTTTCTAGAACGATGCTTCGTTTCTCACAACTGCAGTTATGGATTGAGAACACGTGGTGTTTATTCGACGGGGAGGCTTTGGAGTATTCTGAAAGCTTTTCACCTATAAATAAGTGAGTTTGAAGCAGATTTTCTTCACTTTTCAGCGATCCTTAGCGAAACTTTGCCAAAATCCTATTGTGAACTTAGCTATTTGAAACCCTTGCCAAAAAGAATTTTTGTTGAGGGAAGTACTTCAAATTTCGGAGAATTTCAGAGTGTCTGCGAGATTACCCAAGTAAGTAAGCGATCCCCGCCTTTGATTTTATTTTTCATTCGTCGTATATACGCTTTTACTTCTTCTCCTCTGCCAAAAAAAAGGCTTCAAACAGTAGTCCACAAATAGAAAGAAGCTTTTTGGAGGATTACGGGAATCACGAGCCGCTTGCTCAGCCCTCTCGATTGACAGAAGTGAAGGTGGCAAAAATTCCTTCTCGATACCTACCTCCATGGCAATTACAGAGGGACCATTTGGCCGTGAAAGGAACGAATGGTTTAGTTGCCATTTATGGAGTTTGGATTCAAGAATGAGACTTCCCTTTGGCGCATTCGAATCGACCCTGCTTAGGGGTTATGGAATTGCCCCCAACCAGTTGACGGATGGAGAATGGTAGCCTGTTTCAAGATCTTATGCAGGATAGAATCAGTGGCCCCCACTTTGGATCTTTTTACTCATTTTTTTTTTATATTTTTGGTCGAAATAATGGGTTGGAATGATGGGTCAGAATATTATTTTACCAGCCGACAACATTGGAAGCTTTTTGTCGTCTCGTCCTCCATGAAACATTTCAGGGAAAGATACTTCTTAATGGGGATGGCTGGCGGCTTTGAAGTACCACTAATCCGGTTAGAATCGACAACATTTTTGAAAGATCATGCGATCGGTTGATCTATGTACGAAACAAACATAAAAAAATTGATTGCTGCAGTGGTAAGGAACGATCGGCCCTACGAATTTAAATACCTTCTGAGAACTCTGTTCGAGCTCGCAGGCTCCAATGCTGGTGCTAGCATAGAACGTGAGCGTTACTATTGGAGTGCGAAGAAGGACGCCTATTTCGCTAATTCACATATTACATTTGCATTTATTGTACCGAATTTTAAATGGGGTACTTATCTTTGTTTTGGTTGTGCAATGCAGCTATAAACGAAATGATGAAAGGAGAGGAAGCTACAAAACAACTAGCCGACCGAGCCAAAGCTAAAAGGGAGGCCAATCGTTTGGCTAAAAAGGAGAAAAGGGCAAAGAAGAGGAAAATTCTGCCTGCTTTCAAGATTCAGGCTTCCCAGAGTGCAGCTAGTGTTCATGTCGTTACAACAACGACTACCTCTTCTGCCACTATGGTTGTCCCTATGACCCATCCTCCCTTAACCATCTCGGGACCGCCACTTCCCCCTCCAATTGCAGCGGAACAGCATCCTCTAAGACGATGGTGGCTAAGGGATGAATCTGACAAGGAAGGGCCACAATCGCCCCCCATCACCCGACCGTCCTCACAGCAAGTGAGCTCACTGACATATGAGACAATGCGTAAGAAGATCGAAGAGGCAGCAAAGAGGAAGGCTGCCGAGACTATAGTCGCTGTCGATGCCTGGATTGCCGCAAGGAACAAGGAGGTAGCTCGAAATGAGCCAAACCGACAGTTTTCAGGGAAAATCCAAGAGGGTCGAGCTCTGCCCTTGGAAGACATTCTGAAAGAGCGATTTACTAATGACTAGTCCATGACCAACAAGGACGTTCCAACCTTCATTTGCCAAGGTCTTGCTCAGGAGAGTGACTTTAAGGCAATGACGGAGCTCAATTTGCTCTCCCGGGAATACGGGTTATTTCTGCAGCAGAGCCTAGAGGTAACACTTGCATCTTTCACTTTTATCTCTACTTTTTCTTCTCCTTCATCCCTTTTGACTATTTTCTCCACTTCTTTTTCGTAGCTAATCAAAAGGGGGCTTCGTATACATGGCATGGCGGCTTACGCCCGAGAGAAGTGGGAAGATGCCATTCGGTAAAGGAAAGAAGCTGAGGCCGCCAGTGATGTGATAAAAAAAGAAGTTGTGCTCTTGAAGTCAAAGGAGAAAGAGCTAAAAAAGGAGAAAACCCAACTGGCTCAAGAGCTTAAGTCTCGACAAAGCGAGGTGGATCACTTGAAGGGAGATGTGGCGTGCCTTGCTACTGATAGTGCCTTGTGCAAGAAATACGAGGAGGAGTTGGACAGGCTAAGAGGCGAGTGCTCATAGTTGAAAAACAATTGTCTCAATGCTAATGTTACAAAGACAAGACACTTGCGGAGAAAGACAAGACTTTATCAGAGCACGACCTTCTCCTGGCAAAGAAGAATTCTATGGAGACAGTTTTGGTGGAGAAGTAGGCGACTTGGGCTGAAAAATTGGCGAAAGCGCTTGATGCTAAGGAGGAAAAGGTCCTTGATAAATTGGGCGAGGCTCAATGGAGGTTGTTGACTCGATTGATTTATGCAGCCAGACAGCAATTTCCTGAAGCTGACCTTGACTGGATGGAGGATCTGGAGGTTCTTTCTAATCCTCCTTCTAGTGATGATGATGAGGTGGCCTCTTCGATCGGAGAGACTGAAGGAAAAGCTGTAGAAACCCCTTTGTCATCATAGGCGGCTGTCAATTTGCCGACTGAGTCTGAAGTCATTCCTCCTCCCCCCGCAGAACCTAAGGCTCCTTTGCCAACGAAGCCAGAACCCATTGTCCCTCTGTCAGCGAAGCCTGAAAATAGTCAAATGACTATTGAGACTATTGCAGAGCCCACAGCTAAGCCGATCGGTTCCACGGTAGAGATTGTAGACATAGAGGCTTAGCCATTTTATTGTTTGTCGCAACTTGTGACTTGTAAATAATTCTCGTATATATATATAAGATTGTGTTCATCTTCCATCTGTACCTTCGCTTCGTAATTCTTACCCGGAGTGGGATTCGTTATAAAATTAATTAAGTGAAAAGTAACTTTTGCATAGAATGTACAAAATCAAATAAAGAGAGTACGGGAGTACTTCCTGGATCATAAAAACATTGTAATCCATGACTTTTTAGGGTCAATGATCGCCTTATCTAATCGGCACGAGTCGTAACAATTTGACCTTTTCGGTCGCAGTAGGTGACATTGTAATTTTTGGTATGACCGAAGTGTTATTCGAGCAGATACAAAGACCTACTATGCGTTAGAGTGGTTTGTAATTTTGCACGTTAAGTATGGAGGAGATATAACTTATTTAACTGCCATGTTTTGCATTTTTGAGTACAAGATAGACGTTGATGCAGATGAAATGAAGAAGTTTCACATCGTTGGTTCAGGTATAGTGCCGAATCTATCAGACTGAATGGAGAAAAGTTTTTGTATTTTGAGATAAGCATTGAGCCATATCTCGTTATAGGAGTCATAGTGCAAAAGCCTTTCGCATTGACTGAATGGAGAAAGGTGTTCGTATTTCAAGATAAGCATTGAGCCATATCTCGCTATGGGAGTCGTAGTGGAGAAATCTTTCTCATTTTGGGCTTTAGACAAGCCTAGCGAACAACCATCCCCGAATTTCGATCGGGATCCGTGGAGAATGGAGTAAAACCAATGACCTGCAAGCAAACAACAAGATAAACAAACAAATAAATAAGAACATACCTTTTTCTGAAGATGAAAAATGGAGAAGATGGAGAAAATTTTCTTTATTGAATGTGAATTTAATACACAATTATACATGGTACTTCTTGAGTACTTTGACATTCCAGCTTCTGGGGATATCTGACCCTCCAAGGGTTCTTAGTTTATATGAACTGGAGCTTAAAACTTTGGAGACTTCATAGGGGCCTTCCCAATTTGGCATCAGTTTCCCAACTCTGGCATTTTCCAAGCCTATATCCGCCCTTCTGAGTACCAGATCACCCACATTAAAGGTTCTTGCCCTTGCTTTCGTGTTGTAGTATCTAGCAACTCTTTGTTTGTAGGCGGCGATTTTGGTATAAGCATCTTCCCTCATTTTTTCTAACAAGTCCAAATCTTGACGTCTATCGAGGACATTCATCCGACTGGAATAAAATGCTATCCGATAGGACGAGAGATCGATTTTTATGGGTATCATTGCCTCGGAGCCGTAGATAAGAGAAAATGGCATTTGATGGGTGCCGGCTCTTGGGGAGGTCCTGTAAGACCATAAGATGCTCTGCAGTTCTTCAGTCCAATTGCCTTTTGCCTCGCCAAGTCATTTTTTCAGGCCTTCTAGGAGCGTCCGATTGGAGACCTCAATCATCTAATTGCTTTGGGGATGGGTGACGGAGGTGAACTTAAGGCTGATATTGAGGCTTTGGCAGAAGTTTCTAAAGATCGAATTGTCGAACTGCTTGCCATTATCTGTAATGAAAATATTAGGTAAGCCATACCTGCAAATGATGTCTTTCCAAGCGAAGTTTTTAACTTTCTCCGCCATGATTGTAGCCAGAGGTTCTGCTTCGATCCATTTGGAGAAATGATCAACGGCAATGAGGAGGAACTTCATTTGCCTTTTTCCTTAGGGAAAGGGCCCTAGGATATCCAGGCCCCATTGGTTGAATGGCTAGGAAACTCCGATCGGATTCTGATCTACCGCTGGTTGCCTGATGACTCTTCCATATATTTGACATTGTGGGCATCTTCTCACATTTTCTTGGGCATCTTTGAAGATGCTTGGCTAGTAGTATCCAGTTTGGAGTGCCTTCCTTATCATGGCCCTACTAGCCTCATGTGCTCCGCACATGCCTTCACGAACTTCCCTCAAGATATAGTCTCCTTTTTCCTCCGTTACGCATTTAAGCCAGGGGTGATTGAAAGCTTTTTTAAACAATTCACCATTAATAACAAAATAACTTAGGGATTTACGAGATACCTTTCGGGCTTTCGCCTTATCTTCAGGCAATTGTCCTATTTGTAGGTACCATTTGATAGAGCTCATCCACGTTTTCTGAACTGGCTCAATTTTCATCATTTCTGGTTTGTCTAAAGAGGAGTTTGGTTGGTCAATGATGGTTATACTTTCTTCCACCATCCCTTGTTCTGAAGCAAATATTTTGGGAAGCCGATCGGCTACTAAAGTTTGATCTCTTGGCACCCTCTGTAGGATCCATTTGGATCCACATTCTTTTAACATCTTGAGTGTTGCCTTGACCTTTCCCAAATATCGTATCATGTTGGCTTCTCTGGCCTCGAAGGTGACTAAAACCTGGCTTGTCACGAGCTGAAAATCGCTTTTGATGACGATCGAGTCCGGTCGGATGGCATGAAACAGCCTCAACACTTGCAGAAGAGCCTCGTACTTTGCCATATTATTTGAAATTTTAAAGTTGAGCTTTATTGCGTACCTTATAATGATGCCCAGGGGCCCCATTATTACAATGCCTGCACCTCCTCGATTGTCATTTGCAGCCCCATCCACAATCATTTCCCATTTTGTAGGTTGCGGGTGATCGATTACTTCCTCGCTAGCAAATTCGGCGATGAAATCTGCCAAAGCCTGAGCCTTGATTGCTTTCCTGGGTTCGTACCTCACGTCCCACGATTGAAGCTTAATGGCCCATCCCACTATATTTTTCTCCAGGTCCGGGATCTGGAGGATTTTTCTGATTGGTTGACTCGATCGGACAATTATTGTATGTGCTTTGAAGTATTGTTTCAGCTTCTTCGTGCACATCATGAGGGCAATGATGAGCTATTCGACTGAACCTTTTTTCAATTCTGGACCTTTGAGCACTTGGCTCACATAATAAATAGGCAATTGCTGGATTTCTTCTTTCCTGACCAGGACACTTGCAACAACTTTGCCAGAAGTTGATAAGTATAAATATAAATTTTCACTTGAAAGCGGCCGACTGAGTAAAGGGGGATTGGTGATTTTTTTTTCTTGATAAAAAATTAGTACAATCATTTACAAGCTTGAATGTAAAATTATTTGTATTTATATTTTTATTTTGATTAATATGAGTTTTTTTATGTCATCTCTCCCAACACTTTGGCAGAGTTTACTAAAAAAACTTTTTTTTTTTAAATAACGGTCGCAAAATAGCAAAAACATATCAGCCATAATTCAACTTAATTTTTACTAATACACGTTAGTGTAATATTTTATGTTCAAATCTTCACTCTCCTTCTCCTACAATATATATAAATATATATATATATATATATATATATATATATATATATATATATATATATATATATATATATATTGCACATTAATATAGCTGTGCCAATAATAAAAAGAAATTTGAGGAACTTATCCTTGTTATATGTTATTTTTAGTGACAATAATGTATGTCCCCTTGCTAATATTATGCGCTAATACAAGCATCTCTCTCCCTATATATACATAACCTTCCATCTTACGAGAAAAATTATGTGAAAAAAAAAAAAGTGATACAAAGCAAGCATGAACTAATAAGGTACCAAAAAAAAAAAAAAAAAATCCCTAACAAATATCTTGGCTTTGATGATATTCTAACGGGATGGGCAGGTGATAGAGATATAAAAAGCAGTTCCATCATTCTTGGATCATTTGGGTGCTTGAATCCTTCTTTTTAATGGCCATCACGACTACAACAATAAGCTCATCATTTCCACCAATAAAGATCCAATCTTTATCATCCTCTTCTCCTCCACTTGTTTCTTCTTCCTCTAAGTTTGGGGCAAGTAATTACTTTTTCTCCAATGAAGCTCTTACCAATGTTCGGCCAGCAAAGGCGATAGGAGATTTGATAGCTAGGAGAAGGAAGAGAAGGAAAAGAAGAAAACAGTTCGATTATTTGAAAATGGAGGAGGAGAAAGATATATTATTTGAACCAGCTTTACTTGAGAATGTAATTGGTGGGTTTTTAAGCCCAACTGAGGAGGCAAATTTATGTCTTTTTCTCAAGGTATGTTTCTTAGAAATATGCATTTTTGTTTCAGATTTCTAGTTCTCACACAAACTATTGACTCTCAGATTAATTCGGAAGAATATAAAAGTGTTTAATTTTTATTTGGAAGAACTTGTATACATATTTATGTTATTGAATTCCTTTGGATCGTGATATTTTTTTGCCATCCATTCAAGAACTATTTGCCGAATTTGATTGAATCATACTGCCAAAAAATTGCCGTTTGATTGAAATGTGCATCGCTATCCATTAATCCCTTAGCTGGTAAGCCCAATTTTTAGTTGTATTAGTTGTAATTGAGCTTATTTGACTACCAATTGTGCTAGTTTCTGGGCAATTTTATTGCGTCTTGCTTGATTTCTACTTCTGGTGAGCGTTGAACTTTGTAAACTTCAGAATTCAGATGGGAATTTATATCAGGCCTTATTAGTTCTCCTGAGTATTTCATTTTAGTGGAAATTTTTATCGACAATTTGTTTTTGTCACTTCAAAGTTATTCACCTGTATAAGACTGAAGTCGTTAGAAGCTAACAGGAAGAAGCAAGGCTAGAAGTAGCAAGAAGAAGAATTGTTGAAGTTCAACGACATGAGCCTACTTTGAAGCAGTTGGCTAGAGCTAGTAGAACAGGACAAAGGAGTGTAGATAAGATACTATGTAAAGGAAGAGTATCACGGGAGAGGATTACTCAAAACTACCGAGGCCTTGTTATCTCCATTGCCAATACTTACAGAGGCAGAGGATTAGGCATTCAAGACCTTATTCAGGTTCTTAACACATTCTCCTTTTAACATTCTTGGAAAATCTGTGATATGTAAAAATGTGCTGTACTTTTATCTAGGAAGGAAGCATGGGGCTTCTTCGGGGTGCTGAACGATTTGATCCTAGGAAAGGAAACAAACTATCTACTTATGTTTACTGGTGGATCAAAGAAGCCATTGTTACATCCATTTCTAACAAATCCAGATTAGTCAAATTACCAGTAAATATTTTATACTTAAGATTTCCATTTTTTTTGCTAATATAAGATTTGGTTTCAGTAATGAATTTTACTATATGCTGCCTACTTTTGCTTTGATCTAGTATAGAGAAGCATGCAAGACAAGCTCACAAAAATTGCAGAAGCTAAAGTTGAATTGAGAAAAAGATTAGGGAGGCTGCCTTCTTATGATGAGATAGCAGAAGTGCTCAAGATTCATGTTTCAACAGTTGGGCTTGGTTTTCAGATGAGCAGATCACCTCTGTCTTTGGATCGAGCCATTAGTGATCAAGGCGGTTTAACAATCCAGGTACTTCTGCAACTTCAATGATATCTCCTTTGCTAAAGAAAAGTTTTTTGAAAATATTAGAAGTACCCAGTTTGATACATTAACAGATATTTCAACATTCTAATGCATTTCTATTGCAGGAGATCAAACCAGGGCCAGATGAAATGCTACCGGAAAAGATGTTAAAGAAACAGCTAATGAAACAAGAGTTGGAGAAGCTTATTGAAACGCTTAGCAAAAGAGAAGCATGCATATTGAGATTAAGCTTTGGACTGAATGGACAGACACCTCAGTCTTATGAGGAGATAGGAAGATTGTTTAAGTTGTCAAGGGAGAGGATTAGACAGATCAATAAAATTGCACTGTCGAAATTAAAATATAGAGCCATTGTGGATGATTTAAAAGTATATATTCTATAGAATACTCAGCTGGTAATCAATGAAAACTGAAAAATGTTTGTAAAGAGAAAAAACAAAGGGAATAAGGTTTGTGCACTTTTGTGTTGGTGTATGGTTCTTTATGGAGCAAATACCAACAAGAGAAGCATGATGTTTCATGTTTAAATTCAGTTGTCCTATAAATTATCACATAGAGATAGTTTTATTATTTGATTTTTGTCTAAATGTGAGTAAATACCTCATGCTTTCATTACAACTAAGTTTTATTATTATATTAGATGGAGCTAGCTAGCTATATAATTTCGTTATCTTTATTTTATTTTTTTTTCCAAAATTAAATCCACTTCGATATCTAGAAATTGTGGATCTTTAACCACTCTCTCTCCCTGTAATCCTATGCCTATCTCTATACTTCTTTCTACCTTCAAATTGCTAAATTTGTACAAATTTTAGAACTGGGGTACTTGGATGTCTATGTAATATGTTTCCAAATTATCTTAAACAACCTTTTTTTATTTTGTCTTAATTTGTACTATGTGCATCTACTACTGGATGTAGTCATTGCTTATCCCTTGCAATCTTGTATAACCGCTCATCCATTTAACATCTGCAATTTCTGCCACATTCATCTTGTGGATGTGTTTGGCTTTAGTTGCCCAACGCTCACTTCGTAAAGCATAACTGATCTGATTGTTCTATAAAATGTTCCTCCTTTTGTCGCATAGCTTTGCCACTTCTCAGTTTCATCCATCCGGTCTTGATCACTTGTATTCCATTTTCATATCTTTATACACACACACACACACACACATTTGAAATGGCTACACGCACCACCTAATCTCACTTCCTCAACATTCTTCTTACTTAGACTAAAATACTTCATCTTACTTCTACTTAATATGAGACCTCTGCTCTTAAAAGTGTTTTCCACAGTTCCAACTTTTAGTTAACTCCTTAGTCTCATCAACAAGGGCCTTGTGGGTGTGCAACTAATGGGTGTGCAATTCTCTATTTCTTTCACTCAGTTTTCTTTCTGTGAATAACTGCCCTGATATGCCTTTTTTGACCCCCTTTCCTTACTAGGTCTATGTGGAGTGCCTAAGTGAAAATGTCTCCATCAAACAGGGAGGAGAAATATCTATGAAAAAGGTCTGCTTGCATGCATATTTCAGTTATAATGAGGGGTGACATGGTAAGATATAATTTGAAAATTTATAAATCTCCGTATTGTTTTGAAATTTCAAAATTTTTAAAAATTAAGTATTATAATTGTTTTGAAAATTCAATACAATTCGATACAGTTCTATAAAAATTCGGTACAGTTCATTACGATTTTTCGGTTCTTTTGGTACAAAACAATATAGTACAATACAATTCGGTATTTCAAATAATTCAATAGTTTTAAAATTTTGCAAAATAAAATGACAAATAATAAATACAAAGTACATTAATAAAATACTTAATAAAGTTTAAGTCAAAGTAAATTAATAAAAAATTAATATTCAATAGTCTTCCTTTGCATTATGCTGACACTAACTTCAGAATCTTAAGCAATATCTAAAACAATATCACAAAATTTAAATAATTAGATCAGAAAAAATATAAATATTAAATAAAAAATTTAAAAATTTATACAAATATAATAATTACCTAATTTAATTTTTTTAAATTCTTCGGTTGATGCCTCTGAAGTCAAAACTGTAGCTGATCTTAACCAATTTTGGCAACAAATAAGAATTTTAACTGTAATCGGAGTTAAAGAACTTCTAAATTAATTTAAAGTCCTTCCTCCAGTGATAAAAGCTGATTTAAAAGCTACAGTTGAGAATTGAATAGCTAAAACATCTCTAGCAATCTTAGCTAAAATTGGATAATTTGGCTCATTTATCTTCCATCAACTTAAAATATCAAAATCAGGAGAATTTTTTACTAATTTATCGATTAAATAAGTATCCAAATCTCCTTGAGACACAACTTGCTCCTTATTCTCATTTTCCAAAAATCATGCATCAACATCATCATCAATTTCATCAGAATTTAGTGGCGGGTCTACGATTTTATCGGCATTAACTTCTTCTATTTTTTTATGTTCTTCTATCAATCCATTCAAAGCAGTTGTCACTTTATAAACTAATTTTTCTGATTCAAGCTCACCATAAAAAGCTGTGTACTTTAAAATTAGAAATTTTATTTTGAATCTAGGATCCAAAACCACAATATAAAAAGAATGACATTCTTCTTGTTAATCGAACCCTAATACTTGTCAAATTCGACTACATTTGTTTTTCCATTTCCATTAAAAAATCATCACCACTAGTTTGAGAAGATTGCAACAAATTCAAATTACGCACAATCTCTGAAAAATATAAGTTTGAAGTTGAATACAATGATTCAGACAATTTGCAAGTCACATCATAAAACCTTTTCAAAAATTTTGTGAGAGTTGTGAGTTATTTCCAATTAGCCTCAATTAAATAAATAAGCCCAAACTCAATGAAGTATTTGCTATCTATATCCTCAACTTATCAAAATAGATGACGATTTTTTCGTCCTGCCATACCATTTTGTTAAGGCGTATATGGATAAGATCGTTGCGACAGAATACCTTTTTGATCGATTTAACAAATCATGAAATGCATTGGACATGTATTCTCTACTAGAATCAGATCGAAGAACTTTAATAACAGCAGAAAATTGAGTCTTAACATATGCAAGAAAGGTCTTAAAGATTGAAAAAACTTCAAATTTAGAACGGAGAAAATAAATCCAAGATAATCGACTATAGTCATCAATAAATATCACAAAATACTTATAATGTGCATGGAAAATAATAGGTGTTATCCCCCATACATCACTATGAATAATATCAAAGCATTTTGTTGCACGACTACCAGCAATAGGAAAAGGAAGAAATTTACTTTTTCCTAATTTACAAGTTGAACAATCAAAAGAAACACAAGAACAAACTGGATCAATATTTCCCAATAAACTAGAGTTCAATAAATGAGACAAAATAGCAAGATTGGGATATCCCAACCTTTTATGCCACACTTCACTTTTATTGATAATAGTAGAACAAGAAAAAGAAACATTACTAGGAACTGAAATATGCAGAGGAAACAAGTGTCCTACTTTAGGCCCCTTCGTGATCACTTGCCCCGACACCAGATCCTGCACATAATAACAACCATCACAAGAAAAATGTACATCACAGTTATTTTCAACTAATTGTCCAACTGAAATAAGATTATCAGAGAGCCCAGGAGATATAAAAGCATTATTGAAAATTGTATTAAGATCTCCAACAGTAGTAATAGGTAAAGTGTTTCCATTAGCTACCTGGATATTTTCGGATCCATGATATGGATGAACATTTTTTAGCAAGGTAGCTGAATTGGTCATATGGTTTGATGTTGCAAAATCAATAAGCCAAGACTGAGATAAAACCCCAAAGCTGAAAATGCTGAAATAATCATTTTGTTGAACCATTTCAGGAGTGAGAACTGTTGGTTCAGCATTATGATTGATTGTTGATGAGGTTGATGGTTCAGCAGTTACTTGAAAAGCAGTGGTCTGGCAATTTTAGGGCCGAATTGAACAATCTTTGATTATATGTCCAGGATTTTTGTAATAGTTGTACAACTGGCAACAATATGATCGTAATTCTTGCAACTAAAACACTGAACTTTGCTCATATCCCTACCCTTGCTTTTTCTTTGAGCCAAAAAAGCCATAGGTGCTGTAGTAAGCTTCTCTTGTTTAAGGGTGGCTTGTGTAAGAAGACGTTGTTCTTCGCGAAGCAATTCACCAAAACACTCATCTAAGGTAGGAGGAGGATGACAATTCATCAAATTAGAACGAGGATTCTCAAAATTTGATCGCAACTTCATAAAAAACTTATCACGCTTGCTAATCTAACGAACATCCAAGACAGCTGAGAGAGACTCTTTGGGCACCGTAGTACAAATCATATAAGAAATTCACCCCATAAATTTTGAAAACTAGAGAAATAACCCTGAATATATAGACTTTCTTGACTGTAATTTGCAATCTCACACTCCAATTGAAATCTTCTAGCTGAATTTGTTTGATTATAAATCCTTTTCAAACAATTCCACATGGTTTTAGTAGTTTTATATGGACATAGATTAAGGATAATTTGAGAATCACATGACCCAATAATCCAAGACATCACCCTAGCATCTTTGACCTTTCATTGGGCCAATTGAGTAGCATCCATAGGAGCTGGAGTAGAGCCATCTATATGTCCCCATAACTCATTTTCAGTGCCATACAATTGGAATTGAAATTTCCATATTGCATATTTCTTACCAGGAAATTTAACACATAATTCAAAGTTGCTACCAACCATTTTGAAGTATTCAAAGAAATAACTCACAAGCTAACAAAAATCTCCACATATAAAAACAACCCAATACAATGGAAACACCAAATGCAAGTAAGAAATAGAAAATACCAAAGTATTAACATGGATCTTCTCAGAAAATTACCCAGAAAAAGCCACAAACACTTCGAGACAAACTTCAAGCATCAAAAACAATCTTTCGAGAAAATTATTTAAAAACTCTGAAAACCAAGCTCTGATACCATGATAGAATTTTGAATGAATGGCTTCCCCTTTCTTCCTCTTTCTCTTTCAATAAATAATTAAATATATAGTGGTTATCGACTGATTTCACTCTACTTACAGCTATACAATATAACTATGGAAATATACAAAATAAACAACCTGTATAAAATAAACGTCACAAAATATATGCTAGCTATATAGGAGAGTGGATTAACTTGCTCGGGTGAGTGCTTTAGCATGCTCGGGTGAGTGGCTTTAGCTTGCTCGAGTGAGTGGTAGCTTGCTCAGGTGAGTGGTTTTAGCACTCTCCCGAGTACTTATTCTCTGTACTCCTTATTTTCAGGTAACAATGCTCTCCCAAGGAAAAGAAAGGCATCATTCAGGCTCTTCTTTCAAAGGTTTTGCAGTTCTCTGTGTGTGTGTAGCAATATAGACTTTCTTTTTGCGCATCTTGAAAGTTACATAATTTATGTATTATTTGCTATTATAGGTGCTCTTTAATGACAGGAAGTCTGAGAGAGTTATCTTGGCTCAGCATTCAGGTTTGGAAGCTGCCTAAGAAGCTTTAACCAAATATAGAGTCTTAAGTCCTCCTATAAACGGATGTTCATGGCTTGAGTCAGGTACTATTAACATATTATTCTAATTGAGGGTGCTCAATTGAATGAAACTGTATGATTATAGGTCGCTGGTTGATCCACATATTCTAATTTAGTTGATAAAATAATAGGGTTAGGGTGGCATGTTGTTGGAACACTAAGAGCGTGGAATGCCTAAAGAAAGAAAAAAAAAGAAACCTAACACCATAGGAATGATAACGTCTTGTATAGCGATATTCTCTTGATCCAAACAGAGATTAGTACTATTTTGATATCCAGCTAAACAGGCAAGTTTATGTGCAGCTGATCAACCGATACAGGGGATTGGTCAAATATTAAACCAGAGAACATGAGAATCAAAGGCCTGTTTTTTATTTTTATTTTTATTTTTTTTTCTTTTGCAGCCATTGCTTCCATGATGAAATTATGGGAAACGTTAATAACAATTTTACCAACCTGGGTCTTCTTCTGCATAGTAAAAAGCCAACTGTATAATTTGGTCTTACGTACTTTTGTGTTGATTAGTTTAGTTCAAAATTAATTTCCTATCTGGCTATTATTTTTTTAGTTACAGTTATTGTATTTTCCTTATTGCATATCTTTAAATTTTTTAATGTTATTTTTTTTGATATAGTATTGTAATGAAAAGAGATAAGAGTCAAATTTGCCATTGAATTTTTTTTAAAAAAAAAATGCTCGTCACAGTAAATTTCCATTTTCAATACTTAAAAATTTTCTATTCTTAAAAATGCATCTTTTTAAATTTCCATTTTTTAAAAAATGTAAAAATTTAAAATATCTAGAGCTGGACAAAAAGAAAAACCATTAAACTGGTTTAGAAAATCGGGGCAAACCAATTAATCGGTCCAATTAAACGTGAACATAAATTTTAATTTTTAAAATTATGATTAATAGATTTGGATTTAAGTATCTAATTTACCAGTTTATATGTAATTTTATACATATATATGGATAATAGTAATTTTTATATTTATTTATATTCTGCCATAATTTTAGAAAGTAGATTACTGATACATTAATAGTTGTGTAATTTTATTTTAGTGTATTGATATTAAATTTGAATGAATTATCTTTTATGTTTAAAGCTTGGAGAATTTGTATTAAAATTGTATATGTTTAATTTTTTTAACGGTTAACTAATAGTTAATGGTTAACTGACCGCATTTAGTGGTTAACCGATTGTTAATAAATTGAATTTAAACTTTAATTTTGAAAAACCAACATTAATAGACTCGATTTGAAAAAAAAAGTTATGAACTTATTTATCAGTTCATGCCCACTCCTACTTCATGTACAACTATATATACACTAATGAGATTTCTTGCAATTCTCTCAATTGCATTTTTTTATATTTTGAAGGGAATTTAATTTCACATTTGAATACGTTTGGAGTAATTGTAAACTAATATTGTTTTCCATTGATTTTCTCTTCTGCTTTTTATTAATATTATAAGTTTTGGCAATAGGCTAACTAAGCATCCATAAAAAAATGCAAATCTTTTTCTTTTCCCAATTTATTTCATATTGTTTATTTTTTTTTCCTCATATCAAAATACATCTGCAGTACTTATATTAGAAATAGAAGTAGTAAATCAACACTGCTACTACTACTAATAGTTCTTAGAACAACAAAATTGAAATGTGTTAATTGCTTTTAATTTTGTTTTGCATCAGCACTCATCACTTAGTCTTCGTTATGTTATTGTATTCTTATTTTGGTAGAACTAATTCTTGCTGTTTTATTAATGTCTGTTCTGGATCCAATTTATATACATGTACGAATTATAAGCTAAATTGTAGCTGAGGAATGATCCTCTTTCTCTCTCTATTTTTTCTTTCTTTTTTTTCCCTTTTCTTGAGAAAAGAATAACTTCATATGTTGGCAAAGGATGATGAGTCCCTTATACCTTACCCTTGTTCACCTTTTGCACTGAGGACGGTGAGAACAAACTAAGGTCTATAATTTAATTTGTATTTGTGAATGAGATTGTAATAATTTACTTGCATTGCTATTCCTCATCGTTAGAACACATTTTGAAAGGTGAGGCAAAGGAAATGGCATCATTAAAGTCGAAAGAGAGTGGTAACCAAAAGTAGTTTCGAACGTAGATAGTCATGATAGGTCCACCAACAAGCAAAAAGAGTAAAATAGCTCATGAATTATCTATATATCTTCAATATCCTCTTATCAACGAACAAGATATAGCCCCAATCCTTGAAAATTATATTAAAAGACATTATACTAATGCAACTCATAGTGACTTAGCTTTCAAAATTATCACTCAAATTGCTTCAACCCAACTCAATTCAAAACTCAAAGTTATTGTCAACACTCAACTATCTAAAAATGATGAGTTCATCTAATTGGTGCAACTAGTGAGTTATAAAGGTTCATCTTTTATTATCATTGAATGTTAGGGCAATGCTCTACCTTTTGATGTGCATGATACAAGCAAGGTCCTAAATCTCAGCATTGATATGGACAAGGTTTTCAAAGTGGAAGATTTTGCTCCCAAACTGTTAGGCATTGTAGAATCACATAAAAAGGTAGATCTTGATGAGGCATTTGAGAACAAGAAATCAAAAGGTTTGGCACCTACTACACTTTCATTTGATGAAAAAATTCGTAAACAATGGCATTCCCATGTATTTTCTATCATTTCTGACACAAATCTTTCTTTTGAGAAATTCGTATGCCATAGTTGTGAGGATTTGGTTTTTGGTGAAACCTATAAATGCTTAGAATGTGATGAGTTCATCATTCACAAAAAGTGTGCTGAATTTTCAATCGACACGGATTATCTAAAAAAAAAGGGTTATTGGTTTCTAATTAAGTGAAAGTACTCGAGTTTTATGACTTTGCAAGGAAACAGAAGTGTAACCTTTGTAATGAATTTTCTATAGCTTGCCCGAATTGTCTCTTTCAAAGCCATATTAAATTTAATATTTTCCAACCATTCTTAGATGTGAAGGACATGAACAACCACTGAATTTTGTAATCATGCCATCTTGGGTCAACTTTATATATAAATGCAGCAAGTGTAATGAGTTGGGAAATACAGCATCCTACAAATGCTATAACTATAATTTTGATATTTATCTTACTTATACTTTGCCTCTACTTGATATATTTGAAGAAGAAATAATAGCTTCCTCTAGGCTTGTAAATGATGCTAGAAATGTATTTGCCAATTCATCGCCAATCATAGGTCATAGTGATTTAAAGTTTATGCCTTATCAACTTAAAAGTTGCACTGCCTTAGAGGAATTAACTATTTATGGTTTTGATGAGGTGGAAGTTTTGGTGGTTGGGCAACTTTTCTTTTCTTGAAACACTTGAAATAGTCAGTTGTAGGAATATAGACGTAGTAGGTACAACCCTTCAAGGCCTCTCCCAATTATCTAAATTTAGTGCTTTTGACTGTGAACACCTCACAAAAAGCTACGCAAAGGTGTAACACCCTTTTTTCACTGTATCGAACGTACAGTGATCGGAAGTCAAGCAGAAAGACAATGTTAGACAGTCTGCTAAATTTTTTTTCTTAACTCACAGATACATTCGATACAGATAACATACCCAGGTAAAAAACAATATCAAACTAAATAACACATAAGTACAATTCACATGCTGTAACAACCCCATCTAGTAAACAATATTAAACTAAAATATAATATAAATACAAATTACATTAGATACCTTCCATATACACATATATACATGCCATGCCAAGACATTCTTAAATTCATCTCTGAACTTGATCCGCATTGTAGCATTGGTCACTATCTTCTTATCTTTCTTACCTGCGTGCAGTGAACAAACTACGCGTTGAGCATCGAGATGCCCAATGGTGGATACATATCCCAAAATTTTCACAAGAATTATCATTCACACATACACATTCATTCATTCATTCATACATACACACACACATACATACATACATACATACATACATACATACATACATACATACATACATACATACATACATACATACATACATACATACATACATACATACATACATACGTGCATGCTTCCCTTAGAATTCTTTAATATTAACTATTCATTTTATCATTTTGATGTGTATCATGCAATCATGCACACATGCAGTCAATCATGTAAAACTATTGTGATCAATCAATAGGATACATCGGTTCTTTTTGTGTTTCTTTACGCTTATCTTTCTGTCATTTCTCATATTAACTTTCAATTATAATTAATCATTTTGATATTAATAACTAACCTTATTTATACAGTTCATTTACTGTTCATTATGCAATTTACAAATTTTGGTTCTTAGTATACCGTTGTCTTATCATTTTACATTTTAATATCTCTTCTCTTGGCTCTTTACTGATATGTTTGTTTACTCTCCATTTTCATTTAGGAATTTATCTTCATTCTTTTATTCTTTACATAATCATTTGATTATTCAGTAATACATTCATTTTCCCCAGACAGTTAAGCACTTATTCAATTGCTTATTTAAAAAGGAATCTTTTTATTTCAGTCACATATGTTCTTAATTAAGGTTAATTAATTTTTTTTATTCCTATCTTACTATATGATAGGGCTCAATTACAATTCCATTTCTCAATTAACATTCTATTGGCTAAATTACAATTTAGTCCCTACACTTTCGTTGAATTATAGTGGTGTTTTCTTTTATCATTTATTTACGCTAATTTATTTATTTGACCTGTAACTTATCATAGTATTATCATGGCACCACTTATGCCAAATTTCATACAGATTTTTCAATTATTTTCAGAACTGTCATTTTACATTCTGTTTACGATTTGCTACCAGTTTACTTGTTTTCATTTTAAATTCATTATCTCACATACACATTATTGATCAGTTTTTGTTTTAACAATTTCATGTCAAATTGCCAATTTAGTCCTCCAGGACTACAAATTATTACTTTTAATCTTTTCATTTATTATCTTGTCATTCTCATACATATTTTTATTATTTTATTTCTTTACCCATTAAATTTATTATTTGGATAAATTATCATTCCGATTTTAACTATTCATTTTCTTTTATATCAGTCCTTTTCCACTTTCATTTCCATTCATATTTTACATTTTGCATTTTCATGTCATTATTACCATTATGCCCCTAGTGTATTTTCGATAAAAATCCTCAGATCGAATATATGGGACGTGAATCCCATGGGTCCATAACAGTACAGTACAATAGGGGATGATCCCGAAGAATTACTCCTCCTCAGATCAGATCAGAACATAGCAGAATAGATACTATGGGTGATCATTACAATCCCGCCATAGTAAAGCAAGTCGTCATGATTTGCACCGCGGTATAAGTATCCCTATTGCAATGGCCTGAATACCAGATTAGCCATGAACAGTACTTTTCGATGGTGAATAGTATTTTCTGGGTTGAAAAGTACATTAGAAGTGAAAAATATTTATTTGATCATCGAAAAATATTGGTCATGGTGAGTAAGAGGTTGAAATTTGAAGTGAAACCGTTGACAAATGGACTTCCAAAAGTCAAAAATACGAAAAAAGTAGCGAGTCAATTTCTATTATAGGGAAACTGACTTAAATTTGCATGAATTTTTAAAAATAGCAAACAAATTTCGAAAATTGCCAAAATTTGCAGGTCTTCCTTAAATTTTATATAGAATATTTTGGTAATGAAAATTAAATTTTTCGGTGACACTGGCAGTTATCAAATCGGACCGATAACAAACTTCGATTGAGCCAAAAATTTGTATACAACCTATTTTTGATGTGATAATAGCGATGGAATCATTTTTGGAGCGATTTGAAGTTGAAAAATGAGAGAATTTAAATTGGACTTTAAACAAACCAAAATGGACCATTTAATTAAATTGGGTTAGGCCCACTTGCTAGACCCATTCTTTGGCCCATTTAGAGAGGTATAAAAGCTGGAATATCTAAGATAATCTTATATTTTTCTCAGCTCATTTCCTCTCTTTATTGTTGCCGAAACTCCTCTATCCCTCTTCTCTCTTAAATTTCTTCAATTTCTACTCCAGATACTAATAACTTGATTCTAACATAAGAAACCTAATTCCATCTCTCTAGATTGATATTCAGACCTCTAACCTTTGATTTGAGAAAAGAAATCAAACGAATCAAGGTTGGAAATATTAGGATTCTAAGGTAAATCTTGAGAATCAATTGGTTTAATTTGATTTTTAAGTGTTCTCTAATAGTTTAGGATGCCTAGAATTCAGTTTTGTAGTCATTTTGCGCATTTGAGGTAAAAAAATAGGGTTTGATAAGCTTGTATTTTCGGCCATGGTAGGTGAAGGAGAAGAAAAGCTACTTGCCAAGGCTAAGGACAAAGAAAAGGAAGTCTAGGCAAGTTTAATCAAGAAGAAGAGGTTAGTGGCTAAATAATCCTTTCATTTCCTATTATTTTCAATTAATTTCCTTTATGTAAATTAGGAAAATTATGCTAAATTGCTAAATAATTGCAATTAAGGGTAGATTAATGCAATTAGACCTTAAATAATGTCATAGGAATGCTTAAATTAAAGTGAAAGAATTTCTAGGGTAACAACCCTAGGGTGGCCGAATTTTTCCGAAGGGTTAACTAAGTGAATTTTGCATAATTTTGACAAGTAATAGTCCAAAATAAGCCTAAATAAGATAAATAAGGTCCATGAATTTTTAAAGAATTTATGAAATTTATTTGAGAATTTTTAAGTTAAGTATATGTGTATGTATACAATATATATGATGAATTATGGTGGAATAATTCATAAAATGAGTGAAAATAATAGTAATTGTAAAATAATGTGCATATAAATTTTTATGAAATTTATATGTATTACTAAAATATTTTTGAGATAAAACATTGAATATTTTTAATTGAAAATATTGAATTATTGAGAAATAATTCAATAAATAAGTGAAAGGTGGTAAATTAATGTGAATTAATTTACATTATGTGTAAAGAGAATGAAAAAAGTCGATTGATAAATTTTATGTAAAGAAAAAAGTTGATGAAGTTATTGAAATAATTGAAGTGAAATTAAAATAAGTATAATTGTGCCCTTAGAAATAGTCAGGCAGTAAAAATTAGTTCAGGATATAATTGGTAGCCATAGGGATATCTGTACTGCGGTGCAAGTCATGGTGACTTGCTTTGCTATGGGTAGGATCACCGATCTGTATAGCTTTTGTTTGTTTATGATATCTGTTCTATGAGAATTAATCCCTTGGGGGTCATTTCTCTGTCTGTTATGGCCCAATGGGGTCTGCGTCCCGTGTATCTGATCTGAGAGTTTTTGCTGGGATTGGACTAGGGGCATATTGAAAGAAAAATGCTAAAAATGTAAAAAGAAAGTGAAATGTAGCAATTAAAGGTGAAAAAGGACCTAATTGAAAGAAAATAAAAGTTTAAGGGCAAAACAATAATTTTTTTCAAAAAGTGCAAACAATGAGTAAAAGTAATTAAGAATTGCCTATAAGGGGTAAAATGGTAATTTAGTGCCTAAATAGTTCAAAAATGAAGTTTTATAGCATACAGGGATTAAAATGTAATTTTGCATGATATATTGTAAATCAATTAATAGCTTAAAAGTGAAAGATAAGCATAATAAGGGAAATTTAGTAAATATGAAGAAAAAGGGATAAAATTGAATTAAATTGAAAGTCATGAGACTAAATTGAAAATTTAGTCAAAGTGTAAGTATTAAATTGGCTATATTATAAATAAAGGTAAAAATGGTGCTTTTAATAGTAAAGTAAATAATTTTGTATAATTGTATTACATAGCAAATTGTTAAGCATTTCTATGTTAATTAACAACCTTAAGCTTTGGGAAATGCTATGATTATTAGTCATCACTGGGCATGTTTAATGCTCAGTACGTAGAAATTATTGCGTGCAGGTATAGCTGAGCGGGAGCAGGAGTACACGTTGAAGGACTTCTTTGAATAATTAGGAATAGACATTTTGATGGCATGTATATATGTATATAAGACCCATGGATATATGTATTTGTAATTATGTATGTAAGAAATAAAGTTTTAGGTTAGTACCATTTGATGGCTTGTAGCGTGAATGGAAAAATTGAGGTTTAAGGGACTTAGGAGGATGTGTATGCAAATGTTCTCATGAATGATGATGGAAAGAGAATGAATGTATGTATAGTGTTGTGCCTCTGAGAGGTTGCGAATTGTCTAAATTTTCAGGGGGCTAGTTGAATAAACAGTCGTCATATTGTCGAAATTTTATTAAATGAATAGTAAATTAGACAGTTATACGTCATCAGCAAACCTTCTTAGAACAATTAAATGTTGCTTAGGAATTTAAAAAGGAAAGAATAGTCAGCTAAAAGAAATTAATTAGAGGAAAAAAAATTTTCGGCTTATAGCTTGTCAGTACATTAATAGATATAGTAAGGGTGTTACACCTATGACTAACCAATTATATACTGAACTAAATTAAGCCGCTAGACCACTACTAAGGGCAACATTCTTACTCATTTCAGAATCATTTCCATATTTCTAACATTGCAATTTGCATTGTCATTTCATTTTAGTACATTGTTCATTCAGATCTTTCTTTTCATTTCAGAATACTATTCAGTCAATTATTTCTTTTCATTCCAGTAGACTAATTATAAAAAGTTTTTCAATTATTTCAGTATACTATTTATGTAGTTCTTTCTTTTCAATCTAGTTCTTTATCGCTCTAACACATCTGGCTTTTTTACTTACTTTTGGGTTTCAGTACATTATTTATTTGACATATTTATCATTCTCACCCATTTCATGAATGATTTTTTTTTTGAATTCACTTTTACCTTATTAACACTTTCTCATACTTTTACCTTTTTTATTTATTTATCAATTAACTTTTTTGTCACTTTTATACATCTTATGAATTATCTCATTATAATTCATTATTTTTATCCATTTATGAATTATTTTACCATAATTTAACAATTTCATTTATAAAAATGTTTATACATATTCCATATCAATTAATACCATTACTTTGGTGTACTTTTCAATTTAATCATCAATTTTTCATTTAATTGCAAAATCGTCTTTTTTGTACATTAATTACAATATTGCCACTAATTTATTTATTTTTGTTTCACATTAATTTATTAATTGGCAACAAAACTTTCGTTTGGTCTTTAATTTAACTTTTCATGTAAAATTATATTTTAGTCCTTTTACTTTATAAAATTTTATTTTTGGACAGTTGTTCATTAAATTACCATTTTACCATTTCTTATTATTTTTTATCATTTTTGCTCATTAAATTCAATATTTGAAAAAATTATTGTTTTACCCTAAACTTTTCATTTCTTTTCAATTAAGTCCTTTTTTTTACTTTAAACTTCACTTTTAACTTTCTTTTTGCACTTTTGACTTATTCTTATCATTATTTCTTTCTTTTTCACACTTGAACTTTTATGCAAGGAAAAATTTTTGTTTGGTCCCTAAACTTTGCTACTTTACAAATTTACACCTCTAATTCACATTTATTCACAAATTTGCCCTTGGATTTATATCTTATATTTTTTTTAATGCAATATACTTTTATAGAATTACAATTTAATTTCTAGAACAATTAAATTACCATCTTGTTCTTTTTTCTCAATACTTTGCAAAATTCCAATTCTTCTTTAAACTTTCAGTTTCTTTCATTTAAGTCTTTTATCATTTTAATTTTCATATTACTTTTCAGATTTGTTTACCAATTTCAATTACTTATTTATTTTAGTAATTCTATCAGTCAATTTTTTCAATACTTTTATATAGTTTGTGAATTGTTTCACCATAATTCACCATTTTCACTTATTTAATGAATTATTTCTCAATAATTCAACAAATTCACCTATTACATAATCTAACTTTCTTCTAAAAACTACTTAAATAATTTTCATAAATTTTACAAAAATTCATGGACATGTTATTTCATTTTTAGATTCATTATTTCTTTCTTTTTCACACTTGAACTTTTATGCAAGGAAAAATTTTTGTTTGGTTCCTAAACTTTGCTACTTTACAAATTTACACCTCTAATTCACATTTATTCACAAATTTGCCCTTGGATTTATATCTTATATTTTTTTTAATGCAATATACTTTTATAGAATTACAATTTAATTTCTAGAACAATTAAATTACCATCTTGTTCTTTTTTCTCAATACTTTGCAAAATTCCAATTCTTCTTTAAACTTTCAGTTTCTTTCATTTAAGTCTTTTATCATTTTAATTTTCATATTACTTTTCAGATTTGTTTACCAATTTCAATTACTTATTTATTTTAGTAATTCTGTCAGTCAATTTTTTCAATACTTTTATATAGTTTATGAATTGTTTCACCATAATTCACCATTTTCACTTATTTAATGAATTATTTCTCAATAATTCAACAAATTCACCTATTACATAATCTAACTTTCTTCTAAAAACTACTTAAATAATTTTCATAAATTTTACAAAAATTCATGGACATGTTATTTCATTTTTAGATTCATTTTATGGCAACAATTCATCAAAATTCACAAAATACACATTAATCCTCATTAGGTCACCATTCGACTATAAAATTTTTTTCACTTAATTTTTATTTTCTTTTTATTTAAATCATTCAAAACATCATTTTTCATCATTTTAAACATTTCTATAACAATTAATTGAATTGTTCATGCATTAATCACATACATGCATAATAAACATAATAAAAAATAACACTCAAATCGATGGAAATTAAAGGATATTTGTATCCACTTACTCAAAAGGTAATTTTCACTCTTTAAACCTTTCTTTCTTTGCTTTAAATCCTTAGGACATCATCTTCCTAATTTGAATCCAATAATGGCCGAATATACCAGCACAAATATCACAAAAATCATACTTCAAAAATTGATTCTATTAGCATAAATAAATTCTACACATCTAAATCTATCCATATATACCTTTAATTTGAATTAAAAGCCTCAAAACCACTTACCTCAATTTTATACCATAACTTTCAATCTTTAATTTTTGCACCTCCATCACTCCAAATTGAGCTTAGATGTGATCACTATGTGAAAGAGAAGTCTTGATTTGCTTGATAAAGTGGACTTTAGTGGGAGATTTAGAGAGAGAAAATGAAGAAATTTGGTGGAAAAGAGGGAGAGAATTTCGGCCATGGAGGAGATGGGAGAGAGCTATAGTGGGTTCTGGAAATTTGCAAAATTTTGGCTTACTTATAGGGCTGATTTGGGCTGAGCTTGGCTCAACCAAAGTGGTTGGATCTAACTTAAGCCCAATTTGATTTTCAAGCCCACTAATGCACTCTAAATTATTTCTTTCTCTTTCCAAGCTCAAATCCACTCAAAATCAATTTTATAATTCTTAAAACATTAAATTAAGCCTTTGTAAAATTTTTTAGCATAATCGGAGTCCATTTCTGGGTCGGTTCACTCAAATCGGTCAAATGAGCAAATTTTCGGTGTTATCGTAAAATTACTTTTTCATTACCAGATAATTATAAATACCAATTAAAGCTCAACTGGAAATTTTTGAAGATTATTTGCTATTTTTAAATTCTCGATCAAACCTGTGATCAATCGATTACTATTTAAACTGAAATCATTATTTCTCTTACTTTTTTTTTGTTCAAACCTTCCTAAAAATACTTCCATAATTCTTAAAATATATTCGTTTGGATTGACGAATATTTTTGAGTCAATCAGAGATTGTTTTCTGATCTGGTTCACTTTTATTAGTCCGAAATTCCATTTTTCAAAATGATCAAATAATTAATTTTTCATTACCATATAATTCTACATCTCATTTAATGTAAATCTAAAAATTCTGTTATTTTTTAGAGGCCATTTTCTATTTTTAAAATTTATGTCAAATCTTAATCAACTCGGGCACTATATAAATCAAAACGATGAATTTTTTTTATTTTCAGCTTTTGGAGATTCATTTGACCTCATTTTGATTTAAAATTTGAATCTTGGGCTCCTGCTGACATATTCTTTTCAATTATCAAACAAAATATTTTTCGACTTCGAGATGTACTATTTACCCCGATATCACTATTCACCATCGAAAAATATTATTTCGGACTAACTCAGTATTCGGGCTATTACAAAAGGAGAGTGGCTCTGAGTGGTCCAAGATTTCTTATATCCCATGCATCAAGATGGATTTTGGTAACTTTTAATTTCTATGCTTCTCATATTTTTCTTTTGCTTTGTTTTACCTATTTACTTATTAAATTGATTTTAATCGCTTTTTTTTTTTCTTTTGCATGTCTTACACAAGATTTTAGAAAATGACAAAGAGTGGATTGTTCAAGGCTGTTGTAGTGTGGTGAGGATCATCTATATTGAAGATATATTCGTTGGCCAGAAGCAAGTGCCGTGGAATTTGAGTGAGAAGGGAAGTCTTGGACTAGGGGATCATTTATAGATTTTTTTTTTGTTATAAGTGAAATTGATTTATTTATTTGTGTTTATAGACATTTTACATACATGAATAAATAAAATCAAAACTGAAAATTACTTTCATTACATGATACCTAATCATTAATTTGATAAAAAATTAAGAAAATACAATTTGTTCCAAACACAACCTTAATTAATTAATCTAAATCAATAAGATAGTAAATTTCTATGCACAAATGTAATTAATTATTACACCAGCAAAACTTGATCTGATAGTGAGCACTCAATTAAAAAATGAAAAGTGAGAATAGACTTTATCTTGAAAAACTTGGGTTGAAACACTTCAAAAAATTTCTCTAAATCTTCTTCTTCCTCCTCATATTTATCTTCTACTGCTAATCTATCTCTCATAGCATTCTCTAATTGCACTGCATATATATTGTGATCTTTTTATTTCCTTATTAGTTATCACAACTCTCACCAACTTCCCAATGCATGGAAGCTCCACATTTTTATAATTAATTGGTTTATATTTGTGTATGATTGACCTTACATTAATCAAATTATTGCCAACTATGAGAGCTTCAAAAAAAAATTGTCATCTTATGCTGGTTGATTATCAACAATAAGATTGACCCTGTGAATCTTCCATTCAAACTCTATTGTTATGTTTTGTTCAAAATTGTGCTTATGTTTTTGTTTTTCCTAATGAGTTCAATAGCTTTGCACTTATATTAGGAATGGCAGTAGCAAATCATCACTACTACTATTAGTTGATAATTAATTAATTGATGTTTCTGTGGATATTATATTTGATAAATGAGAGTTGCAATTTGGAAAATGGAAGCCACAGAAACATCTTGCTAATTTACTTAATTAATTTTTAACCTGATATACCAACAAAACAAAAATACATACGTAATGGGCCATATGTATGCCACTCATGAAATAGCCCCAACAAAAGAGATTATCTTTATTAATTACTATTAATGCCAGCTTGCATTTGTGGTTAACTGATAATGTAATTCATTGCTGTAACTGATAGTATAATTCTTACCTTTTTTAGATTAATATTTTAGTTGTATTTTAGGGATGTAATTAAGAGAATTAGGGCATAAAATATGTTGTACATATTCTTTATATTGTATGGTGAATAAAGGAGGCTAGGCAATTTTGATTTGAATTGATTTTACATGACTCCTTCTATTGATCATCTTATTAATGTCAAAAAATAAGATGGAGACTTGCAAATTGAGACTGCCAATGAAAATCTTATTCCTATCACTGCGACTGGTGATATTTCTACTTCCCCATTTATGAAACATGCATTTATTGCTCCTGGTTTATCTATTAATTTACTTTCTATTGGACAAATGGTTGAGAATAATTGCAAAGTTGTTTTTTTTCCTTCTGGTTGCATTGTGCAGGACCTGGTGTCAGGGAAGACAATAGCGGAGGGACCTAAAATGGGCAGACTCTTTCCTCTTCAACTTACGAAAACAACCAAGCCTACCTCTGAGTGTTATTTTCTTTCTCTTTATGTTAAACCTGATTTCAAGCTATGGCATGATAAGTTAAGGCATCCAAATGATAGAATTCTCTCTTACATGTTCAAGTCTGGGGTGTTAGAAAATAAAACTCAGGTTTCTTATAAAGATGTTATCTCTGATTGTTACAGTTGTAAAATGGGTAAAAGCAAAACTTTACCTTTTCCTTCTTGTGAAACTCATTCTCCTCATTGTTTTGATTTAATTCACAGTGATGTATGGGGAATATGTCCTGTTATCTCTCATGTCTAGTATAAATATTTTGTCACCTTTATCGACAATCATAGTCACTTTACTTGGATATATTTCTTACATCGTAAATCTGAAGTTTTTAATGCTTTTTGAAAATTTTTAGCTTTGTTTGAAAATCAATTTTTCGTTCGAATTTTGAAGGGGAATACGTGTTAAAACTATTCTAAGAATTTTTGGTAGAAAAAGGGATTATTTCTCACCGTACTTGTCCTTATCCCCCTCAACAAAACGAAGTGGCTGAGAGAAAAAATCACCATCTTCTTGATATGGTGCATTCCTTACTTATTCATTCCTCAGTCCCATCAAACTTTTGGGTTAAAGCTTTGACAATGGCTGTTCATCTCATTAATTACCTTCCTTCACCTAATATTAATCACCAAACTCCATATTTTTTGTTACATGGTTAACAACCCGCTTATACTCATTTGCACCTATTTGGTTGTGTCTGTTTTATTTTTCTACCTTTTCATGAATGACATAAACTCTCCTTGCAATCTTTGAAATATGCCTTTCTAGGGTATGCCTCTCAACAAAAAGGTTTTATGTGTTTTGATCCCTCCACTGGCCGAATTAAAGTTTCTCGTAATGTTATTTTTTTAGACCACCAATATTTTTCCCATCTTGTGCCATCGATTTTGATATTCTGACCCATTCCTTCTTGCCCGCTTTTACCAATCAATTCACTTCTTCCATTTCTACTTCTTTGTCTCCTAACACTCAGTTTAGGCCTGGTCTTATTTATACAAGATAAAATATGGAAGAGCTCTATTCTGAGGATCCTCCTATGGCATCAACTCTCTCATCAGCTCTAGCTACTGAGTTGCTGCATACTAACCCTGTGCAATCTCAACCATCAGTTACTGACTTACAACAGCCCCCATAAACCTCTTGATAGGTATGCCTACTCTCCAGATCGGTTTGGAACCTATAAATCTTTAGCTGTTGTGATCCCCTCTATTGCTATTCCTCAATCTTAAGAAGCACTTAAATATGATTGTTGGCAATAAGCTATTCAAGAGGAACTTGATGCTTTAAAGATTAATGATACTTGGGATATTGTACCACTTCCAGCTTCTATCACTCCGATTGGTTGCAAATGGATATTTTCTATCAAATTTAAATATGATGGGTCATTTGATTGTTGTAAGGCTCGCTTGATGGCTCTTGAAAATTGCTAGGAATATAGGGTTGATTATGATGAAACCTTTGCTCCAGTTGCAAAAATGACTACTATTTGTATAATTTTGGCTATTACAGCTTCTCAAGATTGGGTGATACATCAAATGGATGTCAAAATTTGTTTCTTCATGGGGACCTTAAAAAAGCTATTTATATAAAGCCTCCTCCGGGTTTGACTACTACTTCTAGTGATGTTTGTCGCTTGAAATGCTCCTTATACGAGCTGAAACAAGCTCCTCGTGCTTGATTTGAGAAATTCCGACAAACTCTCCTTCGATTATTTTTTTTTCAAAGTCAATATAATCCTTCATTGTTTTTATGGAAGACCTCTGTGGGAATTGTTACTCTACTTGTCTACGTAGATGATATCTTAATCACTGGTACTATTATTGGTGCGATTCAGACTCTCATAGACTCTCTTCATGCTATCTTTCACATGAAAGATCTTGACTCTCTTGCTTATTTTTTGGGTCTTGAAATTCCTAGAAGCAACAAAGGTATATTTGTAAATCAACATCAGTACATTAATGATGTTATTGAGTTGGCTAGTCTACAGAACTCTGATCCCCTTCCTACTTCGCAGGAACTTAATGCCAAATTGAGAAAAAATGAAGGAGATCTCCTTCCAAACCCAACTCTATATTGGCATCTTGTCGAAAGTTTAGTTTACTTGACTATTACTCGACCAAATATCTTTTTTGCAGTTAATTTGTTGAGTCAATTTATGACTCCCCACGTCATTTACATATGACAGCTGTTAAATGAATTATTCGTTACCTTCTAGGTACTCCTGCTCGTGGACTTTTTTCCCCTACAAGTTCAAAACTTAATCTCATTGCATATAGTGATTCTGATTGGGCTGGTTATCCTGATACAAGGTGTTCTACTACTGGTTGGTGTGTGTACTTGGGTGATGCTTTGATTTTTTGGAAATGTAAGAAACAAGAAAGAGTCTTTAAGTCATCCACAGAGGCTGAATATCGTGCCATATCTGCCACTTGTTCTGAAATTACTTGGTTGTGTGGTTTGCTCTCTGAGTTGGGATATTCTCAGTCTGTTCCTACTCCTTTGCATGCTGACAATACAAGTGTTATTCAGATTGTAGCCAATCCTGTCTACCATGAATGCACCAAACACATCGAAGTTGATTACCATTATATCTTTGAATCTTTTAACAATGTTGTTATAACTCTTCCTTATGTTTCTACAGATCAACAAATTGTAGATATCTTGATTAAAGCGCTTCCTTCTGCTCGACATCAGTTCTTCGTACACAAATTGATGCTCTTCGATTCACCAGCATCAATTTGAGGGGGATGTCAATGCCAGCTTGCATTTGTGGTCAACTGATATTGTAATTCATTGCTGTAACTGATAGTGTAATTCTTACCTTTTTTAGATTAATATTTTAGCTGTATTTTAGGGATGTAATTGAGAGAATCAGGGCATAAAATCTATTGTACATGTTCTTAATATTGTATAGTGAATAGAGGAGGCTGGGCAATTTTGATTTGAATTGATTTTACAAAATTATTTATCTTCTTATTCAGTTTTGTTAATTACTAGTGATATCCGAATAATAGCTCACAAAATTATTAAACAACTCTCTCCAAACTCATCTATTTAGTCCTTTTTAGCTTCATCTCCCTTGATGCTCTTAATTTTGATGCTGAGGAATAACTTCCATTGTTGGCGCAGGATCGAATAGGCTTTTTTTGTTTGCAAAGGATGATAAGCACTTTATGCCTTACCCTTTTTTCACCTTTTCTATTTTCATCTTTTTGGTATCTTCTTGTTTTTCTTCTGATACATATTGAGGACGGTAAGAACACATTTAATGGCTATATTTTTATTTATATTTGCGGATAAGATTGTAATAATTTATTTGTATTGCTAAACAAATTGAAAGGTGAGGCAGAAGAAATATAATCATCAATCCTAGCCAGAATCATCAAGCCTGGAGGAAAGCAGTAACCAAATGCAATCAATGTTTCTAGTGTGATAGCCTTTAAAGGTCCATCAATAAGCAAAAAGACAGATAGCTCATGAATTATCTGTATACCTTCAATATCCTCTGATTGACGAACAAGATATAACCCTATTTCTTGAAAACTCCATTCTAAACCTTCCATTAATACCACTAGTAGTGACTTATTCAAACTTATGACTCATATCACTTCAACTCAACTGGATTCACAACTGATCAGGGTTATCATCAACATCCTACTCTCTAAAAATGATGAGTTCAATCAATTGGCACCACCAGCAAGTTTTAAAAGTTCATCTATGATCATCATATCATTCACACATAGCGTGTAGAATTTCAATTAACTCACACAATTTTATAAACGAGTGACCTTGGCTTATGAGTGACAAAGCTCTAGTGTGTTGTGCCTTTTTGAGAAACAAAAGTGTTAGGTTTGTGATGAATTTTCTGTAACTTGTCCGAATTGCCTCCTTTAACGATACATTGAATCTAGAAGTTTTCCAAAACACCCATTGGACTTTGTGATCATGCCATCTTGGGTCAACTTTATTTATAAATACTGTAAGTGTGTTGAGTTTGGAAAAACAACAATCCTACAAATGCTATAACTGCAATTTTGATATTCATCTTGCTTGCGCTTTGCCTCCACCTGATCCATTTCTAGATATAGTTCACCCTAAGCTTGTTAATTTTGTTAGAGAAAAATTGCTTAATTCAGTGTCAACCATATATTGGAATGATTTAAAGTCTATGCCTTATCAACCTAAAAGCCGCATAGCCTTACAAGAATTAGGTATTTATGGCTTTGCTAATGTGAAAGGTTTGCCAGAATGGTTGGGCAGCAGTCCCTCTCCTAAAACCCTTATCATTAAGAATTGTAAGAATATGAAGCATCTACCTTCAACTACAACCCTTCAAGGCCTTTCCCAATTAAATGATTTTTGTGTTTTTGGCTGTCCACTCGTTGAAGAAAGTTGTGCAAACGAGAGTTGCTCTGAGTAGTCCAAGATTTCTCATATCCCAAGAATCATTATGGATGGAGGTAATTTTTAATTTCTCTTATTCTTTTCTTTTGCTTGTCTTACAGAGTATGTGAAATTTAGGAGAAAGATGAGGAGTGGTTTGTTGAATGTTGTTTTAGCCTGTCAATGTCATCCATCTTGAAGATGGGCTCCAAGGTTATCAGCTACTGCTGTGGCATCTTGAAGATGGGCGGTGATTTTGCTATTATAAGTGAAACTTATCCCCCTGTTTGTGCTTGTGTGTGTGTGTGTGTGTGAGAGAGAGAGAGAGAGAGAGAGATAGAGAGAGAGAAAGAGAGAGAGACTGTATGGACACCGCACATACAGGAATGAATTGAATAAAAACTAATAATTACATTCGTTTCGTGATAGTGCATCATTAATTTGATTGAAAAGTAAGAAAATGAATACAACTTATACAGCTAAAGCACTTCCAGTACATTTTTACGTTAATGTTTGCGACAATTGACAAAGACTGGAGAAATACAAATATAAACATAGCAATGTCAACCTTCACAAACTAGTGCAAGCGCACGAAGATATTGCTATGTTTCTGTTATTGTGACTCCAATCTTGTGTTAACTGTCGCGAATACTCAACTAGAGTTGTAATTGGAAATATTTTAGGCGCATAAGTTGCTGCATTCATCGACTCTGCTATATTTGAAGTACTTGTCGATAATCTGTTGTTTATGGATACAGTCCTGACCTTTTCTTATTTCTAACGTTCACCAAATATTGCCTAACAGGGATATCCAACTTGTCAAGCTCAATTATGTCTGTTTCAAAATCTATTATTGTATATGATGCAACTGCTCTGTTGAAATAAACCTTAATTTTACTTGCATTCTTCTTGAACTTTGCCTTCAAGTTGTTTATTGTTTAACAAGTTATACGTGCAAACACAATGACCAACTTCGAGATATATCCTTTTAGTTGCCTTCTCAATACTCTCATGTCTATCCGATACTATACACATTCCTAATCTTATGCCAAATGTCTCTCTAAATTTTAAGAAAAAACATCCCCAAGAAACATCGTTTTCAAAATCAACAACCGCAAACGCAAGAGGAAAAATCTTAATAGCTGTATCTTGTGTGCATACTGTAATTGACGTCCCTCCATGGGTTGCTTTCAAAATTGTTCCATCCGTTACTACAATTGGCCTCCAATACTTCCAATCCTTTAAGTATGCATCTAAAGCCATAAACACGTATAAGAACGACCCATCCTCTTGTGTTTGGAGGTCAACAACTGAACTAGAATTTATTGCATTCAAAATATACAAATAGCTAGGCAACTTGGAGTATGAATCAATTGGTTTCCCTCTTATTAGTTGCAGAGCCCTTTTCTTTGATCTTCCGGATTTGACCGTGACCCCATAACCTTCTTTCAAGTCTCGAATAATATATGCTGGTGTGTACACTATTTTCAAGTTATGCTATTTTGACTTGATGAGATTTCCGATGATTAACGCACCTTTAATTGGAAGTTATTATTTATTGCAAACAAACTCAATGTTGTTTTAATGTCTTCCTTATCCTTGAACATCTATCCCACTTCAATGTTTAACACCCTTGGATAGGTTGAAATGGTTGATTCTGATGTCCCTATGTCTTGTTCTCCTTTTTCATTAATCATATTTATAAACTCTGTACACTCAATGCTGTTTTTATTGAACAAGCTTTGCATACTCCATCATCTCAAAAACATTTTCGTGCAAGTTCAAAGGTATTTGATGCTGTTTCTGATGAGGCACTTGATGTTTCAATTATCGTACATGAATTTATTGCTGCGTTGAAATTTGCCCCTACAAAAATATTCATATATTAACATAAGAGGTAGGCATGCCAAAAAGCAAAGTTTGAATTATTCTAGATCCTAAGGTATACTCAGGTATAACTGATGTAAAACAAGAAGCACCATCCATTTTTCTCTAGATTCTGAGGTTTACTTCAGGTCTAATAAAAAGCAGAATCCATAATTTCTCTGAATTCCGAGATATAAATCAGGTTACTTCAAGTATACCAAAAAGCAGAATCCATAATTTTATCTTATTCTGAGGTATACTTCACGTATACCACATGGTATAAAAAAAATCAGAATCCATAATTATTCTCATAAAATGTATACCTGGTATACCTAATTTATAACAAAATAGGCATAGCAAACATGTTAAAAGTTATAGTTCTAACCTATCTCATTACTCTCCATCAGTGAAATGCATAGAGAATACATTGGCATATCCAATTCTTTGTTCTTCAAAGCCAAGTAAAACATCAGACTTGTCATAATTAATTCTTAATGGTGGATACCCATCTTTAACTACATATGTTATATCCAATGAGGTCTTTTCTGCATTAATTTTCAATTGATATGATATTGTACCCAGGAAAATTCAAAGCTGCAACCTTGTGAAATGAATATACCTTCAATTTCAAAGTTCTCAAACTTGTATAGATGATTCCATTACCTTGACTAAAAACTATTATGTCATCCATGATTATGGCCGATTAAAATTCTGCCATTAAAAGTTCCTCCTATATTAGTAAAACTTATTCAAGAGGATTCATAAACAATTGAGATTAAAAAGAAAACTAAATTGAATGGTTTCATAATTGGTCAAAACTTATTAAAGAGAATTTAGAAACAACAGAAATTAATGATCCAAACAAAAACAAAACAACCATGACCCAAACATGGAAATGCATTCGTAGCTATTATAATTTGATCTACGGTTTATGTGTTGTTTGACTGTCTCATTATTCATTCATTGTTGCAGGACATTGCAAAAAATTGGTTGTTTTGTACTTGGCATTTTCTAAATCTCTGGAGGTCAGAAAATTGCTTTAATTCATTTTTTTTTCTTTTTGCTTTTATATTGCCTTCTAAAATTAAAAAATTTTAGATGGAATTTTGTATGAAGACATGGGAAGATGAGTGCTTTTGTGCTGGTTGAATGCATATCTACGTACTTTCTCTAATTTTTATACAATCAATCAGATTTTTGAGAAACACTAATGGAATCAATTATATTTTCTTTTAAAAGCTTCAATATTCTCAATTACTGCAGATTTGTGCTATCCCATCATCTCTCTAACCATAGTCGATATGCTTGTTGTCTCACTCGAGGGCATGAGCAAATCTTTGCCTCTTTCAAAACACAATTTGCAAAAATGGGATAATGTGATGTGCTAGTGGCTTATGTACAAAAATAAAGCAAATTCTAATGGAAGCAAGTTTCTCACAAGCAAACTATCAAACATTTTAATAGAAATCAAAGCATTAAAAACAAAACATGAAAATAACCATTAGCATTCTGAAATAAATAATAAAAACAAACATGAAATTAACTATATTAGATTAGAACAATGAAAAATAAAAATCAATTTTTGAATTCACCTGTAAGAAAGGAGCGACTTGTGTTGATATTGACAAGAGATGAACACATATGGCAGACCTTCAAACTCGGTGAAATTTACTGTAGAAGAGAACGTAAACAAAGTGCAAGGAAAAAAGGGATTTGGGAGGACATAGGTGACGTGGGAGAAAATGTGAGATGAAAAATTTTAGGAGATATGCGGTGAACTAAAAGGGTTTTTAAAAAAAAGGGTTATTTTTAAAATTGGGAATTTAGAAAACAAGGTATTTTTTGTAGAGGAAAATAATGGGATATTTTTGGATATGGGTTAATTATTTGGAGCATTTGTGAGTTTGAAATCCAAAGGTGCAAGAGCCCATCATTTGAATAGAGAAAGACTGCTGGTCTGCTGCTTATCGGCAGTGACTTGCGTGAGTGCTAGTGCTGGATTGAAATTAATAGACTCCTCCATAGGCGGATTCAGTTGGATTAATATTAAAGTCTGAGAGTAAACAAAGAGAATGAGCGGAGAAGGTAAGGTGGTGAGCGTGACCGGAGCATCCGGTTACATAGCCTCTTGGCTTGTCAAGTTGCTGCTTCAACGTGGCTACACTGTCAAAGCTTCCGTTCGTGACCCAAGTCAGTTTTCTGCTCTTATCTTAAACCTGGCTTCATTTCCCTTTTGTTACTCTATAATTTTAAAGTTTCATTTTTTTAATTGATTATTTAAGGTCTTTTTGATTTTAAAGTTCTTGGTTTTCAAGAAATCTGATAATTTAGAATTCTAAAGATCCAACTGCTTTAATTTTGTAAGTTCTGTTGGTGATATTGTTAGAAAGAGCTTTTATCAATTGAAGCTAAATCTTGGCAAAAGGGAACTTTCCAAGGTTTGTTTGAGGTTAATATTTGGTCTTTATTGTTTGATACCATTTTGAAGATAAGCAAAAAAGGGAAAAACAGAGATAGATCAAAATAGGATAAAATTTCGTAGGAATATTCATTAGCTACATCTCAGAGCTATTATGCCAGCCGCTAAAGCAGGAGAGAGGGTGTTTTTTATTGCCTAGACATGGTGATATATCTGTTTCCATATTATTGGAGTTCTTTTGTGATATGGTTCAGATGATGCAAAGAAAGTTAATCATTTGCTCACACTTGATGGAGCTAAAGAGAGACTGCACTTGTTCAAAGCAGACTTACTGGATGAAGGATCTTTTGATGCTGTGGTTAAGGGATGCGAATGTGTTTTTCATACAGCCTCTCCATTTTATTTAAATGCAACCAACCCACAGGTAAACTCTTTCGTCCTATCATTACAAATTTGTGTTTTTGTTTCAAAAGTTGTTGACATTTTGTAACCCAAATTGTCAAATTCCACCATGAACCAAAATCATAATTCCTTAAGGCCTTGGTGATATTTTTAAGAGGTGTATCGTTCAAAAATTTCAAGGGAGAACGTTCTTGTACAAGCTTATCACTCAATAAGCTGATTCAAATATGATTTTCCACTTTGAATTCCTGTCCATTTCTTGCTGGTCACATTGGGGGAATTTCTAATACTTCTTGAGCTACTTATTAATTTTGCTTGATCATTATATGGGCTAAATTAGCTGTATTTTTTCTAATCCTTTGATATAATCCAGAATTCATGATTGATGCCAACACTATTAGGTTCAGGTTTTGACTTGGTGAAACCCAGCAGCTGGATCCAACTACATGCTTTTCTTTTGCCTAATGTCATAAAAGAACCTCAATCAGCTGATGATATTCTTGTTTTTATTTTTGTTATTTCAGGCAGAACTTATTGATCCTGCATTGAAGGGGACACTTAATGTCCTTAGATCTTGCACAAAGATTCCTTCGCTCAAAAGGGTGGTTGTAACATCATCCATGGCAGCAGTTGCATTCAATGGAAAACCTCTGGCTTCCGACGTAATAGTTGATGAGACTTGGTTTTCAGATCCTGATTTTTGTGAGAAGGCAAAGGTTTGTAGGAAGTGTTAACTTATTAAAAGTGCTTCCATTTTGGGAACCTTTTCACTCAAAACTGCAGAAGAGGATCTTGCCAGAATTTTATGAATGCAATTCATGTGATTTTGGTGCACATATGAACTTGAGCCACTTGTCTCTCTTGTTTTATTCTGAAAGTATGCTGGTTATTTCTATTTTTTGTTTAACTTTATTTGGATTTATTGCATAGCATGTTTTATTTATTGACAGCAGACACATCAGTTTGCTTGCTGGACATAATTTCTTCTTCCATGTATGTATATCTTCGACTAAATGTTATCATTCTTATCAGCTGTCTTACATGCTCTCCAAGACTCTGGCAGAAGAAGCTGCTTGGAAGTTTACAAAAGATAATGGAATGGATATGGTTGCAATAAATCCTGGACTGGTGATTGGTCCTCTCTTGCAGCCAACTCTAAATACCAGCACGGACTCAGTTCTGAAACTTATCAATGGTATTCTTTTCTCCCTGGTAAAACTATAATTCATCTCCTCACATGTAAATCAATTTTTTGTGTAGACATTTTGAGGACTTTATTCCTAGCTAATTTTAAGTTTGGTTAATCTCTACATACAAAATTAAACAAAATTAACACCCAATTGGTGAACATATACGAAATATTTCAATCTAAGCAACAAATAAATATAAGCTTTTGGATAGAGCTTTGTAAAAAATCAGACATTCACTAGGATTTTCTATTTTGAGATATCCGATTGTGAACCCTTTCTCCTATCCTTTTGTCATTCCAGTAACTATTTTTGGCCATGCTGAAATAACAGACTGGATTTGTGTCTAATTAATAAGTGCTACTATCTTCTCTTGAATATAACTCCACTTGTGGGCCACTTCATTGTCTTCATTTCCATTTTACTAGTTCATGCCTTGCAATTTTTTCTTTAAATATTGTACTTCTATGCATTGTGATATATATTATAGATATTTGGATGCAGAAACTTGTTTAGATGCCCAGCAACAAAGGCTGGAGTATATTGTGCAACTCTCCAATATATATAAGATGGTACAGAAACTAACTTATAATAATTAGAAACAACTATTTAACAGCATGCACTTTTCCACTTTCCATCAATTTTAAGTGGAGTATCAAGTGTATATATGTCAGAATCCAATGTCCTGTACAAATTACTGAAGTTAACTGTTGGCAGGATTAGAATTTGAAATCTATTCAATATCAAGAAGCAACATGTTAAAATAAGGCCCAAATTATGTATGTAGAAACCAAACAACAAACATGTTATTTGTAGTTGAGATTATATCTGATGCAAGCAGTTGACATTTCCTGATGCAGGTGCAGAAACATATCCAAATACCACATATAGATGGGTCGATGTTAGAGATGTTGCCTATGCACATATTTATGCCTGTGAGAATCCTTCAGCTTCTGGAAGATACTGTTTAGTTGGAACAGTTATACACGTTTCTGAGGCTCTAGAGATATTGCGCAAGCTTTACCCTGATCTTAGCCTTCCAAAAGAGTAAGTTTATTAGTGGACATGCAAAGTTGCTTCATGCTTATATGGTGAAGATATAGTACTGATTATCTGTCTATATGGTGTAAATGACAATTTCGTTAGGTTTTCTTGTTGGTGACTCCTGGTTAAGGTGTGTAGCTTTAGGTTGACAGCTAGAACTAAACTTGAAATGATGTCTGTTTGGCATAAATTCAAATAGATAACATCAGAAGTACTTTTCTAGCTAATTGGAGTGAGATTTAGTTGAGGCTAGACTCCAGAGAGATGTTATGTTCCTACTATTCTGCTTTTTATACTATTTTCTGCATAGATCTTCACATACTTTTTGACGTGCAATTTCAAGCTCATGAAGTTAATTTCTGCAACTGCTAAATAACTGGAAGTATGGCCCAAAGACTATGACCTTTGTTAATTTATTAGGATTTTCTATATACTCCATTAGTTATGCAGTAATTTATGGGATATTTTTGTATTTTTTATTAACAAGGAATGTCTGTCCTCAGCAGTTGTTATGTATTAGGTTTGACTTTTTTTTTGTAATATTTTCCCGTATAAAAAAAAAACCTAAATGAAATGAACTTCCAGTATGGTGGAGTTTTTCCATACTTTGAGTCTTTGTTTTATGTTATAAGAGCAGAGCCCTAACAAATGGTATCAAAGCTTCAATTTTTAAGGGTCCTGTAAGATGGTGAGTGAATTTTCTTGTGAGTGTTTGTAAGGTGAGTGATCAAACATCATAAAGAGTGGCAGAGATGGCTTCTAACAGTTCACTAGGGACGGGTCCTCCTGTATTTATAGGTGAAAATTATCACATCTGGGCAATCAAGATGAAAGCATACTTGAAAGCTCAGAGTTTATGGGATGTGGTGGAAAATGATACTGAACCACCAGCACTAAGAACTAATCCAACTTTAGCTCAAATGAAGAAACATGAGGAAGATGTAGCACGAAAGCCAAAAGCATTAACTTGCTTGCATTCAGCCTTGTCTGATGTAATCTTCACAAGGATTATGGCTTGTGAAACTCCTGAGCAAGCCTGGGATCAGTTGAAGGGAAAGTTTGAAGGAAGTGAAAGGGTGAAATCGGTGAAACTCTTAACACTTAAAAGAGAGTTTGCAATGTTAAGAATGAAGGATAGGGAAACAATAAAGGAGTATTCTTCTAAACTCCTTGACATTGTAAACAAAATGAGGTTGCTTGGAGAAGATTTTGCAGATCTGAAAGTCGTAGAGAAGATGTTGATGAGCCTGCCTGCAAAATTTGAATCAAAAGTATATGCAATAGAGGAATCTTGTGACTTAAACACACTCTTTGTTACAGAGTTGATTAGCAAATTCAAGCATATGAACAACGATCTAAGGTGCGAGATGAAGAGGTGATTGAAGGTGTACTTCAAGCAAGGCACAAAGGAAAATCAGCTGCAAAGGAACGGAAGAAAAATGGTGGAAACAAGTCTGGAAAAGGTAAAGCTCCATTGAACTCCAAGGAACCAGAAAAATCAAAAAAATTTCCTATTTACAAGTTCTGTCAAAGGGATAATCATCTTGAAAATGACTGTTGGTTTAAAGATAAAGGGCCAATTCAATGTAGATTATGCAAAAAGATGGGCCACATAGAAAGAAATTGCAGAATAAAGAAAAAAAAAAAAACAGGAACAACCACAGCCACTGGCAAATTTCAAAGACGAGCAGGAGGAGGCTGGTGATAGATTGTTTATGGCATCATGTTCAAATAAAAATTGCAGCGATCAAATTTGGTTCATTGATAGTGGTTGCACCAATCATATGTCTAAGGATGAAAGTATGTTTTGTAACTTAAACAGAACTATCAAGCCTAAAGTAAGGTTTGGAGATGGGAGGGGTTGTTGAAGCACAAGGAAAGGGTTCAGTAAAGGTGCATACTAAACAAGGTATTAAATATATTAATAACATTTTATTTATACCTTGTCTTGCACAAAATTTGCTGAGTGTTGCATATATGCTCATAAATGGATATTCACTTAATTTTAAAGGGAAATTCTGCTTCATTTATGATCAATTTGATTGTTTAATAGCAGAGGTTGTTATGCTTGATAGGAGTTTTTTCATAGATTGCCATGAGATACATGATAAGGTTAATTTTATTGCTAAGGATGACTCTTTGCTTTGACATAGAAGATATGGGCACTTCAATTTTGCAGCTTTGAAAAGCATGCAATCTAAGGGTTTAACAAGAGATTTGCCTGAAATCTCCGAGGTTGATGAAGTTTGTGATTCATGCCAGTTTGGAAAGTTGCATAAGATGTCTTTCCCTGCTAAAGCTTCATGGAGGGCTAGTGAGAAGCTTGAATTTGTTCATACAGATGTTTGTAGACCAATGAGCACAGAATCACTCAGTAGAAACAAATATTTTGTGCTCTTTATTGATGATTTTTCAAGAATGGCATGGGTTTATTTTATAAACAGTAAATCACAAGTATTTTCTGCGTTCAAAGGGTTCAAGTCTAAGGTTGGGACTCAAAGTGGTTGCAAGTTGAAGTGATTAAGGTCTGACAAGGGAAAGGAGTACATTTCCAATGAGTTTGATAAGTTTTGTGCAAAAATAGAAATCAGTCATCAGTTGACGGTTCTTGACTCATCTCAACAAAATCGAGTTTCAGAAAGGAAAAATAGAACAGTAGTGGAAATGGCAAGAAGTATGATGGCCGATAAGAAAATGCCCTTGAGTTTTTGGGCAGAAGCAGTTAATATTGTTGTATTTTTGTTAAACAGATTACCTTCAAAATCTGTTGTGGGAATAACTCAAATTGAAGCAAGGAGTGGTGTCAAACCTACTACCAAACACTTGGAGCTGTTTGGTTCAATATGTTACATGCATATTCCAACTGTGAAAAGAACCAAACTGGATCACAAGGCAGAACAAGGGACTTTTTTTGGGTTATGCAAAATTTTCAAAAGGTTATAGGGTGTACAACCTGCAAACTAAAAAAGTTAAACTGAGTAGAGACATTGTGGTAGATGAAGACTCATATTGGAATTGGGAAAAAGGTTATGTGGACAAGGATGATCGGTGGAAAAGAAGTTCATCACTTCCAGCTTTACAAGAAAAAGATTCAGCAGTTGAAGTTGATAAAAATGAACTCGATGACTCCTCAACGGACTCACTTGTTCTCAAGACAAAATCTTTGTCTGAGATTTATGAAAAATGTAATTATATTGCAATAGAGCCAAGCTCTTTTGATGAAGCTACCATGTATGAGGAATGGAGAAAAGCTATGAAGGAAGAAATGGAGATGATTGAGAAGAACAACACCTGGTGTCTTGTGGACAGACCAAAGTGCAAGAACATCATTGGTTTAAAGTGGGTATTTAGGAAAAAATTAAATCCAGATGGTTCAATACACAAGCATAAGGCTAGATTGGTTGTTAAAGGGTACTCACAGCAAGCTGGTATTGATTATGGTGATACTTATGTACCAGTTGCAAGTTATGAAACCATAAGACTTCTTCTAGTTTTAGCAACTCAAATGAGATGAAAAGTGTTCCATTTAGATGTCAAATCTACTTTTCTTAATGGTTAATTAGAAGAAGAGTTATTTGTAGAACAACCAGTTGATTTTGTGGTTAATGGTAACGAAGACAAAGTGTACAGATTGAACAAGGCATTGTATGGCCTTAAACAAGTTACTAGAGCTTGGTACAGCAAGGTTGATTCACATTTGATGAAATGTGGTTTTGTGAGGAGTGAAAATGAAGCCACCAAGTATGTTAGAAAGCTTAATCCAGTCAAATTGCTGATTGTATCTATCTATGTAGATGATATGTTGGTGACAGAAAATGATGTTGAATTGATAAATGAATTTAAGAAGGAAATGGAGTCTTTTTTCGAAATGTCAGATTTGGGGCATATTACTTACTTTCTAGGAATGGAAATTAGCCAATTCAGCTCAGGCATTTTCATTTCTCAAAGAAAGTATGCTTTGAATTTGTTAAAAAAATTCAAGATGGAGAGAAGCAAATCAGTTGCAACTCCATTAGCGGATAATGAAAAGTTTTCTAAGATTGAGAAAGGGAATGATGTTGATCCAAGTTATTACAGAAGTTTGGTGGGAAGTTTATTGGATTTGACATCTTCTAGACCAGATTTGATGTATGCTGCAGGGGTATTATCAAGGTATTTGAAGGAACCGGGTCAAATTCACTTAGGTGCAACAAAAAGAGTATTGAGATACATTAAAGGGAATGCAGATTTTGGTATTTGGTATACAAGAGTTGATGAAGGAAAATTAATCGGATACTCAAATAGTGACCGGGATGGGTGTCTTGATGATATGAAGAGTACCACTGGTTATGTGTTTTCAATGGGGTCTGGAGTATTTTCCTGGCTATCCAATAAGCAAGATGTAGTGGTACAATCTACTGCAGAGGCAGAATACATTGCCACTGCTGTTGCAAATCAAGCTCTATGGTTGAGGAAAATGTTGAAAGATCTTCATCAAACTCAAGAAGGTGCTACTGTAATAATGGTGGACAATCAGTCTGCAATAACTATGGCCAAAAATCTAGTTCATTAATGTAAAATTTCATGCTGCAAGGCAAGCAGAAAGGGAAGGGACTTTTCAACTTGTTTACTGCAAATCTGAAGAACAGTTTGCTGATATTATGACTAAAAGTCTTTCAAGAGGAGGATTAGAATTTTTGAGAACTAAATTGGGAGTATTGAAGAAAAATCTTAAGAGGGAATGTTAATTTATTAAGATTTTTCTATATACTCTATTAGTTATGCGGTAATTTATGGGATATTTTTGTATTTTGATTAACAAGGAATGACTGTCCTTATTTTAAGGATCTATTTCACTTTAAAGTCAGCAGTTATTATGTATTAGGTTTGACTTTGTTTTTTGTAATATTTTCCCGTATCAAAAAAAACCTAAATGAAATGAACTTCAGTATGGTGGAGTTTTTCCATATTTTGAGTCTCTGTTTTATGTTATAAGAGCATAGCACTAACAACCTTATAAAAATTTAATTGCATAACCTGTTTCTTTTTTGTAAGATTGTGCCTCTGTTAATAACAAAACATTGTTTGTGCATGTTTAATTCACCGCAGATGTGCAGATGACAAGCCACCTGCAACAAAATATCACGTGTCAAAAGAGAGAGCAAAGAGTTTAGGTGTCAAGTTTACTCCTCTTGAGGTAAGTTTGAAGGACACGGTTGAAAGCTTGAAGGAGAAGAACTTACTTAGGTTCTGACGTGCAAGTTGGCAAAAGAAGTCACATATCTGCTCCTGTTAGCCATTCTCGATTCATATGGTAATGTGTAAGAATTTGACCTGGTAAACAATTGCCTGAGCAAGCAGATACATAAGGGTGCCATTTGGTTTTCAGGTGTGCTAATTTCTATTTATGCATAACAAATAGGTGAACCATAATATATGTCATAACTAAACATTAAAGACCGAATAGATGTGGTTTCCCCTGTACACTTCAACGATGTTTGTTATTATTGGATCTGTATAAATACGTTTAAGCAAGCTGCATTTTCTTGGATAGCCCCCTGAAATTAAAGAAGCAAATGGATGGTGATGCCTCTTGTAAATTTGTAATTCAAACAGCTCTTAACAAGAGGATGTCGTCCCAGCTTTTATTAGACCCGAGGTGAAGAAAAAATTAAATGCAAGGGTTGGCTTATGATGTTGGAATTTCCACAAAAATTGAACACACCATAAACGATGTGAACGTGATCGAATTTAGGTACGGTGTGTGGCCACATTAATTAATGGCTGGTCCAGCTCTTACTCCAATGAGGTAACACAGTTAATGCCACTGTTCTTAATTTGAAAAGTATTTTTGAGCTTAATTTAATCAAGAAAATTTGTTTCTGAAATTTTTCTGCAAATTTTATAAAATTAGATTCGAAGTATGGTTTAGGTTTCTTAATGCCATATAATGTATTTACCCATTATATTTTTTACCAGTGAAGATGCCCCCGAGTGATTTTGGCTTGTCAGGACGAGTTGAGTGATTAGAGACGAGACCAAGTTGGAGCAGCAGTAGCACATCGTGAACATACCATGCAAGCCATCTCCACCTTCAGGGCGATGCTGAGAATTTGAGGTAGCTTCAATTGATAATGGAGAACATTTGACATTTTGGTTCGCAGGACAGATACATAATTCCTAATTATAATTAATTTTTAAGCCATAAATAACAATTTTATCCAGGATTTTTCAAACCCAAATAAAAAGTTGCAATGCAAGGTTTCCCTGTATCCAACTTAACATTACCCTACAACATTGGACCCAAAATTTCATTACCCTTGCAAGCCACAACATACAAAACAAAATAACAGTATTATGTGCCACTGGGAATCATATAGATGCTATATTGAGTTGCTAGGGCCACGGCTTCTAAGACTCACAAATATACCAACAGGAACTATACACTGAATATACATAGATAACTTTCCAATAGCAGGCCACGTCAAAGGATGCCAGGCATCACGGCCCACTCCGGCTTGACCCTGACTCTCCACTGCATGAAAACCAGGACAAGTACTCATCCCAATCAGTTGGTGGAGTAACCCTCTTCCGTATCAACATTTCAACAGTTGGGCATTTTCTCTTCCTACCCCCTCGTGGCCTTGACCTGAACTGCTGATCGCGCTCTTCAAAATCACCCTGAGGCAGTTCGGACCGGTTTGTCAGTCATTTTTAGCCTTTTATAGGAAGCTTCAAAACACACAAGCAAAGCTTATTTTTTAAAGATCCAACAACGGCACTTACAGGTAAAAAGATGTGACACCCAGATTTCTCATGTCCATCTCTAACATGCTTGTAGGCAAATCTCTTATTACAACCTGCAAACCCACAGGCAAAAGGCCTGGCTTCAAGGTGAACAGCTTTCACATGCTGAGTAAGATTAGTTTTCTGGATGCAAAAATAAAATGTGACAGATTAGTAGCTAAATCAGGAATCTAACTACCAATAAATAAATGAAGTGCAACAAAGAAGGGAAAATCTTACAGTAGAAAATGTATGGCAGCAATCCTCAAAATGGCATTTTATTCTCTCCACTGAACTATCACGTGTTTCATGGGTCCGCATATGTCTCTTTAAGTTCTTCTTCAGCTGTTTTGTCTTACAAATATCACATGTTACATATCTGTGGCATGACTGGATGTGAGCCTTAAGGCACTGACTATTGGAAAAATGTTTCATACAGCCTGGTTCTGCACATATTGCCTCCACTATGTCCAGCTTAACTGCATTACAGCAAGCATATCCATTAGAAATTCAAATATCAAAACATTGCCAAGCTTTCAAATCAGACATACTTTTCATCATTCAAGAAAATGTCAAATGGATAATCAACATGAGACAAACAGACATACTACTATCTGTACATATCCAACTAAAAAATAAAGAAAAGAACAGGATGCGGCTCTTCCAGAAAGAGAAGGAAGAAAAAACAACAGAAATCGATATCAACAAACTCACCATGAGAATCCTCATGTTTTCGCAGCCTTGAAAGATATTTGAACACCTTCCCACACCCACCTTCCTGGCAAACATGCTGCTTTGGACCAACATTAGAAGAGGGAGAGTTCTCACAATGAATTTCTCTAACATGCCTCTTCACATTGCCATGGAAAACAAATTCACGATTACAATTCTCAACAGGACATTTGAAGAGTTTTCCCTCATGCTTAAGAAAGTGACGAGTTAGGTGGTCTTTCCTTCTGTAGCTTGCAGGGCAATCATCAACTGAACATACATATAGCCTCTACAAAATCAGAAATCATTCATCAATATACAGGAAACAATTAATGCATTATTAACAATGATTCATTACATGAAATAAGAATGCCCTCAAACCTCATTGGAACAGTGCGTGATTTGAGGCCTGCTTGATGGAGCTTCTCAGGAGGTCTCCCAACCTGATACTAGTCCATTCAAGTCCATACTCACAGCCTCTCGCATTTTGGAGTTCTTTTTGTGGGATCCAATGCTTCACACTATCACAACAAATTTCTACCAAACACTCCTGCAAAAGTGTTAATTTTCAATAACTGCATCTGCATAAAACATATATCTACAAGGTTTTTGAAGATGTTAACAATATAATGAATTTCTCTAAGAAAAATAGCAATGATCTTCAGAACTCTACAAGGTAATGATTCCAAAAGAATTCCATATATAAATGCTAAAGGGCAAAGCCAGCTCAAATACAGGGTTAAGTCTACACATTTGTGATTTAGCTCCAATAAAGTGTTGTCATAGGCAATCTCCCTATAATAATCTACATATATACCAGAAACCTTGGTTACTCAACTACCTCTTAATCCACTGCTATGAAACGGGAAAACCTTTTCTTGTCCATTACAAATCTTCTAACTTAGAGGAGTAAATACAATAAAATTAATAGATCATATTGTACCCAAGATGTAAAGTGGCCAGCATTCTAAAAATCCATATCATAGATGGATAACTTTGAAATGACACTGGAACCTTTATTTTGGGTTCACAAACCTATCTTGCACTCATGAACAAACAAATATACGTGCAATGAATTTGTATATAAATATCCCTTTTGAATTATGGATTCACCGTGACCATGCATACAGCAGCCCAAAAACATTTCAAAAGTGATAATAGTGTATTCTGTTAAAGCTAGTATAAGCAATCGCTAAGTACTGTCAATACAAGTAATCCAGCTGCCTACCAAAAGCAATAACAGCGCATAAACTTCTTCGAAGCCAGAAACCACTTCAAAAGCATTGAATATGGATAGCAACTAATAAAAGCCAATTTTTTTATGCAAACAACAAATAATAAATAGCCATGATCAATACCTCAACAGAGTGGCTTTGCATATGTTGCTTCAAGTATGCAGGTTTTTTGAAACTAGCACCACATTCTTCACAAATATTTACTTTTACTCCCTTCACTTCTTCACCGACTTTCTCCTTTTCAATCTCTTCCTAAACAGCAAGAATAATAAAACATAAGAATAACAATCCAAATATTGAGTTAATTCCTTGCCAACTTCTTTGATAGACTCCAGCATCTATACGTCAGAAGATGAATAGTAATGCATTTTCTTTTCTATGATCTGAAACCGTTTGATTTCAGAGGGTGAAACCAACATTTACGTTAAAATGGGAGGGACAAACTGTAGTGCAATCAGAGTATAAAGTAAAAAAAGGGTAGATTATCACTTCTAAATAGGCAGATAATTCGAGCTATTTCAGCTCATAAAAGTATCCCCGGTGTCAAAAATTCAGTACACCAAAGAAAAAGAGCAATAACTTGTAACTAACTATAAGAAGGTGGGATTGAACGCCTGAGACAGACAACCATGTTTAAATGAGCAAATTGTTACTCTTCATATATGTATAAAAGAAAACTTAACCGGTTCTCAGGCCAATTAATCATTTGAAGGCATTAATAACGGGCCAATTAAAGCTCAGAGAATAAATTTTAAACACGCATCTAGTTAGCTGACGAACATCATAATAAATCTTTTTGTTTTCCTAGCGAAAAAAAAAAAGATTTTATCATCATCAAGGAATATTCCTCAAGAAAAGCTATCAAAACCTCACAAAAGGAGTAAAGTGAAATAAAAAAGAAGTTCGTAAGTTCGGTAAAATAAAAAAGCAAACAGACATGTCGATAAAATCATCATCCTTATCATCATCAGATTGGTTACGCAGTTATAAAAAGTTAAGAAGAAAAAGACATATCAAGAACAACCTTATGGTGAGTTTGGACATGAGAAGTTATAAGAGACTTCTTAGATCTGCAGATTCCGCAATAATCACAGAAATAACGTCTAATATCTCTAAAAATTGGCCTCGGGACTTCTTTATATATATATATATCCCCCGATTCTTCCATCTCTTTCTCGCTTTTCAGGCTTCGAAACGGAAGAAGAAGATTGGGAAAGAAGCGCGAACGCTTGATATTTATAGCAAATAGCGAGAATATCCACGATAACTAAAAAAAAAAAACCCTAGCTGCGCATACAACACGAACCCGCCCAGTAATAGGCCAGCCCGATCAAAAGCCTGCATGTTAGTAAAAACAGATCAGAATACGCATGTAATTGGCGAATTTGGCCCAAACCAATTTGATCTTCTTTTTTTTTTTTTTTTAATATGTTTATAATTTTTCATTAATTTAAATTCGTATAAATTATATTGAGATTTCGAATTTTCGTTGCTGTTAATTTATGTATAGAATTTCATTAGCTAGTTCACATATAAAAGTAAAATAGTCTATTTAAACCTTATTCTTGAACGATTTATTGATATTTAAGAAAAAAATTAGAGATAATTGGTTTATAAGTTGAAAAATTATATATTCTTATATCAAAACGTGATTAAAAAAAAAAAACTTAATTATAGGTCTCATTTTAATTTTATCATCTATCTTCATTTTTCATGTGCATTTATTTGTCTATTGTGGAATTTCAAAATTAAAACCATATTATTATGATGGGGGATTTTTTTAAAATAATATTTTTATAAAAAAAATATTAGAATAAAGGTATGTGTCAGATTTTATTTAGGCGATTTGGGGTTTTCTCTCAAAACGTTGCATTATAGCCATCGAAATTCAAGTCTTCGTTGTGGGCCCCACTCACCTGAAGATGCAGTGCCAGGCTGTGGTATCCACACAACAAATCGGGCGTTGCTCTCTCCTCCACTTGGTGTGCTCCCGTTGAAGACGCAACGGCAGGTTGCGTTATCCACGTGGCAAACTGAACGCTGCTCTCTCCTCCATGTTTAAAGACGTAGCGGCAGGCTATGTTATCCACGCGGCAGACCAGACCCTGCTTCTCTCATCCACGTGGCACGCCATGGTTGAAGATGCAATAGCAGGCTGCATTGTCAAAGCTATCTCCCACGAGCTACAGTATTCTCCCACACACTACAATATTTTTTGCTCCAAACTTTCAAACACCTCATGATCACCCCTATTGAAATCTTTAACTTTTGAGCCCTATATAAACTTCGGTGTTAAATTTATTCGCATCCAAAAATGATTATTCTATTATTGAGTGTCAAATTTTAGCATCTGCAGCAATTCTTCAATTGTTGAGCATGTAATGACTCCTCTAACATTTCCGATTTCCCTGTTATCGTGCATATTATCTTTCATATAAAATGATTTTACTGTATTTCATTAGCATTAATAGCATGTTGTATAAGTTACTTATAATCATAGCATTGTATTAAAATAGACTACATACAAGAAAACTTTCTAAAACATCATAATTCTAATAAATATGCTATTACATTGTACTTTACTTAACAAAATCGGAGATTTACAATAGCAAAATAAAACAAAAAAATAATTCCATTCATACTTTGACTCTTCTTATTGCTTGTAACATCCTTATAGCACTGTATCGAATGTACAGTGATCGGATGTCACAACCGAAAGGCGATAACGAAAATAACTAAAAATCGCCAACTTCAGATCCATATTGAAATTTAGGAACTTAAAAAGGATGATCTTCTTATCTCTACTTATCTTCAAAAAGCAAAAAATCTTGTTGATGAACTTCATGTAACAGGCTGACCTATGACCACTGTCGAATTTAATGCCATCATATATCGAAACATTGGCTATGAATATCACTCTATCATCACTGCTCTCAATCTTCATCCTAAACCCATTTCTTTTTATGAACTATATGGGCATCTTGTTGCTTGTGAACTTTTACTCAAGAGTTCTAATGAACATATGGCCAACCTCACTCTTAAACCTTAATCACCACTACTGCCCACTCCTTCTCAATCTCGATTTTGTGCACCTTCTAACAATAACTCTTTTAGATCAAACTTCAACCAATAACACAATAATAGAAATTGCTAGCAACAGCAAGGTAACTCAGCTTGTTAAATCTGTGGTTATCGGAACCATACTGCTTTCACTTGCTGCCAGCGATACCAAAAGGACCAAAATTTTGGTAATTCCAACAACAACAACAACAACAACTCTTGGCCAAATGTCAATGCAGCAGCTGTCCATCCCTCTGCTCCTTCTGCATAGATCAATTGGTTCCCTGACACAGCGACCAACTACCATATTGTCCAAGATCCAAATCATTTGACATAAATCAATGAATATACTGGCCCTAATCAACTTTTTATTGGTAATGAACAATGTCTGTCAATTTCTCACACCGGTAAAGGCTCTTTTTTTAATTCTAATTGTTCCTTTAGCTTGAATAATACTTTGTGTGTTCCTGAAATTATAAAAAACTTACTTTCAATTCAAAAATTTGCCACTGATAATTCTATTTTCTTTGAATTTTAGCCACGTTATTTTCTTATCAAGGACCAAACCATCAAGAAAATTCTAATGAAATGGCCAAGTAAAGATGGAGTCTGCATGTTGCAACCTCAGCTCTCTAAGCCTTTTACATTTCTAAGAAACTGTCACACCTTCTCTGGATGAGTGGCATAGTTGGTTGTGTCACCAAAACGTGAAAAAAAATTTCTTTAGCCAAAAAAAGTAAAATTTCTATTTCAAGTTCTATTTTGAATCCTTGTGCTAACTGTCATTTAGGCAAATTGAGTCATGTTCTCTTGCTTCCAATGAGCACAAGAGTGTTTATCCTTTTGAGATTATTTTTTAGATGTTTGGGGACCAGTCCCCATCCATTCTAGTTTAGGCTATCGTTATTTTCTCATTTTTGTATGATTTCACTCATTTTACATGGATTAATTTTATGAAAACTAAAAGTGAAGTTTTTAATATTTTTCTACAATTTGAATAGTTAGTACTTCATCAATTTGCCAAACAAATCATTATTTTTCATTCGGATTGGGGTGGTGAGTATCAACACCTTCATCAATATTTTAAACAACATGGCATACAACACCACATTATCTGTCCATACACTTATGAACAAAATGGCACAGCTAAAAGGAAAATAAGGCATCTTGTTGACACGGGTTTAACCTTGCTTGCTCATGCACATTTGCCTTTAAAAATTTGGAATTATACCTTGAAACATAGTGCAATGTTAATAAATATTTTACCATCTTATGCACTTAATAAAAATTCACCATATTCCAAACTTTATGAGAAAGACCCAAATTATTTGGCACTCCAACCCTTTGGTTGCTCGGTTTTTCCTTTTTTAAGACCCTATAATTCCCATAAATTTTCTTATCGCACTCTCAAATGCATTTTTTGGGGTCAAAGTCCCTATCATTCTACTTATCGATGTCTAAATGCTAGTACCGATTGTATTTATTTAGCAAAACACGTTAAATTTCACTCTAATATTTTTCCCTATGCTAGCCATGCCACTCACTCAGAGAACATAAGGATGAGCCATATTGGTTAACCATTTTATGAAGTACTCCTTCTCCCTTAGATCTCTTATAAACACCATGTATCATCTCTAAATCAAACTCTACTTCTTCTTTATCCTATCCAACAAATATTTCCCACTTATCCAAATCCCTTACCTCTATTCCCATGTTCTCTCCTCCATCTAATCCGTGCTCACTACCCTTACCATCTGCTCCTTCCAATTCTAAAAGACTTCAACTGGTTGTTGAATTCCTTAAATACAAAACTCTACCCCTCTTGCCTCACTAATAAAACTTGCACCTATCTCCACACCAACATCCATTAAAACTCATCATATGGTCCTTCACCCTAACTTAAAACCAAAAAAAAATCATTCACTACCACCTCTTCTGTCACTTAGGAACCCACATGTTTTACTCATGCTAATAAACATCAAGTTTGGAAGAATGTCATGTAGGAAGAAATTACAGCCTTGCTTCAAAATTAGACTTGGGTCTTGGTGTCGTGCCCTGCTCATAATAATGTTATAAAAAAATAAGTGGATTTACCTCATCAAATGTAAGTCATATGGTTACATTGAGAGGTATAAAGCGCGTTTAGTGGCCAAGGGATTCACATAGCAGTCCGGCATAGACTATACAAAAGCATTCTCCTCGATTGTTAAATTTACAACTATAAGAATAGTTTTATCTATTGCCATGGCACTCAATTGGGATACATTCCAACTTGACATTTTCAATGATTTTCTTCATGGATTTATGGATAAGGAACTATTTATGGAGCAACCTATTGGATTTGTAGATAAACAACATCCATATTATATCTACAAACTCCAAAAGTCTCTCTATGGCCTCAAATAAGCTCTTAGAGCTTGGTTTAAATGTATCCAAGATTTCATGAAGACACTTGATTTCTATCATTCTCAGGTAGATCATTCTCTATTTATTTATTCTCATGGTGCTCATAAATTATTAGTCCTTATCTATCAAGTTTGGAAGAATGCCATGCAGGAAGAAGTTATAGCCTTGCTTTAAAATCAGACTTGGGTCTTAGTGCCATGGCCTACTTATACCAATGTCATAAAAAACAAGTGGATTTACCATATCAAATGCAAGTCGGATGGTTCTATTAAGAGGTATAAAGCGCACTTGATGGCCAAGGGATTCACATAGCAGTCCAACATAGACTATACAGAAACATTATCTCCGGTTGTTAAATTTACAACTATGAGAACATTTTTGTCTATTGCTATGGCGCTCAATTGGAAGATATGCCAACTTGATATTTCTAATGCTTTTCTTCATGGATTTCTGGATAAGAGACTCTTTATGGAGCAACCTATTGGATTTGTAAATAAGCAACATCCAGATTATGTCTGTAAACTCTAAAAGACTCTTTATGACCTCAAACAAGCTTTTAGAGCTTGGTCTCCAAGTTTTCATGAAGACACTTGATTTTTATCATTATAGATCATTCTATTTTTATTTATTCTCACGGTGCTCATAAATTATTAGTCTTATCTATCAAGTTTGGAAGAATGCCATGTAAGAAGAAGTTATAGCCTTGCTTCAAAATCAAACTTGGGTCTTGGTATCACGCCCTGTTCATACCAATGTCATAAAAAATAAATGGATTTACCATATCAAACGTAAGTTGGATGGTTCTATTGAGAGATATAAAGTGCGCTTAGTAGCCAAGGGATTCACACAGCATTCCGGCATAAACTATATAGAAATATTGTCTCCGATTGTTAAATTTATAATTGTGAGAACAATTTTATCTATTACCATGGCACTCAATTGGAAGACATGCCAACTTGACATTTCCAATGTTTTTCTTCATGGATTTTTGGATAAGGAACTCTTTATGGAGCAACCTATTGGATTTGTAGATAAGCAACATCTATATTATGTTTGCAAACTCCAAAAGTCTCTCTATGACCTCAAACAAGCTCCTAGAGCTTGGTTTGAATGTCTCCAAAACTTCATAAAGACACTTGATTTTTGTCATTCTCAGGTAGATCATTCTCTATTTGTTTATTCACATGGTGCTCATAAATTATTAGTCCTTATCTATGTTGATGATATAATTGTCATAGGAAATTCAGCAACCATAATTGCATGGTTTGTACATCAATTACAATAAGCTTTTCCTGTTTGACATCTCAATGATATTCATTATTTTTTTGGGAATTAAAATTACGCGGTCATCAAAGGGACTGCTACTATCTCAAAGTAAATATATTAAAGAACTTTTACAGGCCACCAATATGTAAGATAGCAAGGGATGTCACACCCTTACGACTACTCTACCCAATCTCAACAAGCACATGGGCACTCCTCTCTCTTCGGGAAATGAGTACAGATAGGTTGTTGGTGCCCTTCAGTATGTTACATTGACTCACCCATATATTGTCTTTAGTGTCAACAAACTTGTCGAGTTTATGCACTGTACCACAACCTAACATTGGCAAGCTTGCAAATGACTTTTGCATCATCTACGTGCTACATCTAGTCATAGCTTAATTCTTTAAAGTGATTTATCCTTTGTTCTTCATTGTTACTCTGATAGTGATTGAGGCGATTGTCCAGTTGATCGTCAATCCATAGGTGGTTACCTTATTTATTTGGGAAGAAATTTGGTGTTTTGGTCTTTAAAGAAATAGTCCACTATCGCCAGATCAAGCACCAAAAGTGAGTATAAGGCATTTGCTAACACTACAGCAGAGGTCATATGGATATCGACTTTTCTTTAGAAACTTGACATCTCCTTGAAGTCATCTGCTCAGCTTTGGTGCGACAATGTAAGTGTTATTTATCTCGCCTACAATTGGGTGTTCCATACCCACACAAAGCATGTGGAAATTGATTATCATTTTATTAGAGATTAAAAAAAATATGGCTTAGTTCACATAAAATGCCAAATAAGAGTGATGTTTCAAATACCAATCTCCGTTTGGACATTAAAAGGTTGAGAATCATTTTTTAACATTCTGTTGGGTGACGACTCCATGACACCTACCCCTTTTATGCTTATTAGTAAATGCTTTCATGGGTTGACTGCCAATAATAATTTGGACTTGATCTCTTTTTATTGCGAAGTAGCCAATTTATGAGTTAAGTGAGCCTCCTCTGATCTCAAACGCTAAAAGCAGGCTTTCGAGAGTGAACCCCAAAATGAGCATGCTTCCGACATGCATTACAATAGTGAGTCTACTAGGGATCCTTAAGAGACCTTGCTCTGAAAAAACATCTTAGTTAAGTTATTTATAATTTGGTTTTGTTATTCATCCTACTTCCATTTTAAATTGCATTTCTTGAATACATTTTAGAGCTTTAGAATTAAGTTAGGCATCCTTTTCAGCCCCGATACTATTTTAAAGCATACCCTACATTTACTCAATGTAAAAAGGTATCAAAGAGACCCATCGATCCAAGTCTAATATAAAATGGTATATCAAATGATGATCCATCGGTTGTTATATGTGTGATAAGCTAGATCTATTGGTAGGGACTATGATTGGATAACCCTAAAGTTTCATCACCCTTAACTCAAGCCCATGTAATAATAATAGCAACTTTTCCTAAGTTGTATGACCATAATAATATTTTTTTTTGCTATGTGGACCTTTATGTATTGATCAAACTTAAACAAATTAGAAAGGTACTAGTCAAATGTCGCCATACCCCTATGGACCTAACCCGATCTGTATGAGTTAATCAAAATAAATGATGATCAAAATTCATACGCCTACACTTTTAATTAGAGAGGTTATGCTACCAATTTTTTACCATGCACTATATACATCCATTAGGTACCCTATTGACCTATGGACTAAGTCCACCTAGGAAAAAGATTGCACGACCTCCTGCATGAAAGCAATAAGGTTGGAAGGTTATTTATATACTTGTATGTGGTTGTGATTGACACCTGACACACACATGCATCATATGTATAATATGCATATGCATCATCATACATTATTGTGATTAATTCATATATTATATATATTTTTAACATGTGTTACCATACACTATATGTACCCATCATGATACATACCTCTTTTAGGCCCATTAGTAGATGCCTTCATAGGTTGAATACCAATAATAATTTGAATTTGATTTATTTTTATTATAAAGTAGCCAATTTATGAGTTAAGTGAGCCTTATTTGGTCTTAGACCCTAAAAACGATCATTCGAGAGTGAATTCAAAAATAAGCGTGGCTCTGGCATACTTCACAAGGATCAAATGGTAAAATATGTGCAAAGTATGCCGTAAGTTGATTTATAAGGAATAATGTGGAAAAATGTGGTTAATAGTTAAGAAAAAGGGTAAAATTATAATTATTCAAGAAATAGGGACTAATAGGTAAACTATACCTTAAAGATATTAAAAATATGATTAAATAAGAAATAAGATGAAAAATATTATTAATAGTATCAAAAAAGGGAAAAGTGTAATTATATGATAAATCAAGGGCCAAACTATAATTTGGCATTAACAATGTGATTAAAGAAAATTAAAACGACCAAATAAGTGAAAAGGGCAAAATAGTAAATAACAAAAAATTTTAGAGATCAAAATATAATTTACCATTTCACGAAAAAGTATAAACATCAAAATATAAATTTTACACTTAGAATGAAATAAAAGTCAAAGGAGACAAAAAGAGTCAAAATGGAAGTCAAACATGAGTTATAGCAAGGTTAGGGGTCAAGATGTAATTTGCCACTTCAAATGTGAATTTAGGGATTAAAATGTAAATTTTTAACTTAAGATGGAATAAAAGTCCAATGAATAAAAAATGGCCAAAATTGAAGTCAACCTAGGTAATATGTGACAAAAGGAAGCTTAAGGATCTAACTGTAATTTTACATTCAAATAGAAATTATGTATGAGTTAATAAGAAAAAGGAATATAAAGAAATTAATTAACAAAGTAAGCAATGACAAAAGTTAATTAATGCAAGTTAGTTAAAAGTAGTTTAAGAGTGGTAAAATCGTAATGAAGGAAAATTTTGATGGATCAAATAGTAATTCGCCATCACGACAGGAAATAGAGGGACTAAGATGTAAATTCTGTATTTAAAGTGAATTAACAACTAAAGAAAAGTGAAAGGATAAATTTTATGTGAAGGTAATGCAATAGGTAATAAAGGAAAAGTTTGAGGATCAGATGGAAATTTTTCATTCAAGAAAGAATCACGTGGGATGCAAAAGGAAGAAATAAGTATAAAAGAAATTAAATTGTGAATTAAGACAATGAGGGAGTCAGATTGGATTAAATTATCGCAAGGTATAATACAAGGATAAAATACAAGTTCAATTAAAATAATATTATTAAATGAAAGTGATGCAAATGCATTCGTCATTAGGTAACAATATTACGTAGCACATGGTTGTTCAACTGCACGCAGGGATAGATACTGAAGATATTTCAATGAACGAACAAAATGACATATACACGTAATGATTTTTTCGGTGTAGGAATTAGACACATTATGCCATAGGTTCTTGAGATTTGGCTTGTAAAATAATACATTGAAAATGTATGACTAATAGTAGCAAACATATTATAGGACATGTATGTAAATGATAGTTTTTATAAATGTGTTGCGATGATGGATGTTAGTAGAAGTATCATGTATGGTTTGGAATATTGGAGGTGGAGATTGATTTTAGGAGTGTTAATTTATCAATTTATAGGTTTGAGTAGTATAAATAATAAGCCGTTATACTGCTAAAATTCATACTAAATGAATAATAATTAATTGAAAAAATAATGAAATTACGAAGAAAATTAATAATAAAAATAATAATGAAAGAATAAATACGATATCTATGATTGGTAATCCAAAATTTAAACTTAAAAATCTGTTGTTATTAAACTAGTCATTAATCAACGAAATTGAAGAGTAATTAACCTGAGTAACCACAAGACATTATCAATGGGAACATATAATGTACAGGTTTATGAATGAACGTTACAGGTGACGAGGATGATTTCATTGATATTTCACTTAACAATGATTACCTATCGCCCAACGATGATCCAAAAGATAAAAATGCAGACATAAATGCAGGAAGTGATAGCTCTAAAGCTGGTGATGGTGATAGGTCCAAACATACATTTTATAGTAGTCCATTAGCTTCACTGTATCCAAGTGGTGAGATCGGCAAAGGTAATTTTGTGTTTCCATCGGAGCATTATATGGATATTAACTTCAAAGCATTCCAAGTTGGTATATCAGAAGGTGTTAACTTTCAAACTTGGGATGGTGTGCCTGAGTTATCGACTGGCCTGGTTTTCAGTAGTAAGGATAAAGTCAAATCTACTATGAAAAAGTACTCGATCACGAGGAATGTTGACTTTAGAGTGGTTGAGTTGAAGCCAAACTACTGGATCGTAAGGTGCGCACAGTTTGACGGTGGGTGCATATGGAGATTAAGGGCAATAAAGAAAGGCGTAAATTCGCTGTGGATTATCATCAGGTTTAGAAGGCCACATTCATGCTCAGGTAGGAATCTTTCAATGGATCATAGACAATTAGGCTCAGAAATGATTCAAAATTGCATAATGGGCATGGTAAGTAAAAAATTGACACTACCTGTTGATGTTATTATTGTTGCGATTAAGTAGTAATTTAATTTTTATGTATCATACAGTAAGGCCTGGTATGGAAAGATGAGAGCTTTGGAGTTTATTTTTAGCGGTTATTTTGAGTCCTTTGAGAGGTTGCTGACATTATTATTTACTTTAAAAGAGTACAATACCAAAACTTTATATGAGTTTGTGCTATATGATACCAAAAACCCGAGGGTAAAGCAGTTCCAAAGAGTATTTTGGAGTTTTAAACCCTCCATTGATGGGTTGGCTCATTTCAAGCCGATTATATTAATTGATAGCACATTCTTGGTTGGAAAATTCCAACAGATTCTTATGATAGCCAGTTTTGTAAATGGTCATGACATGTTATTTCCAATTGCATTTGCGATCGTTGAGTCTAAGAATAAATCAAGCTAGGCTTGGTTTTTAACAATGATTAGGAAGTATGTAACTCATTGCATCGACATTACCGTCATATCAGATAGACACGCTGTTACAATGGCTTTGTTCTAGGATGAAAGAAATGGATGGAAAGAACCTCTGAGCTTTCATAGATTTTGTTTGCAACATTTTGTAAGCAATTATAACACGTACCATATGAATTGCACAATAAAGGACTTGTTTTACAAGGCTGGTAAGTTATTAAATATTAAATATTTTTTACTTTAATTTGTTATATGATTGGGTAATTTTAACCCATAATGTTACAAGTGCACAATTTCAACCATGCAAGTTCCAGCAGAAGATGGATGAAATTAAAGAACTCAACCAAGATTCCTACAATTGGACAATGAGGATATCATTAGACAGATGAACATTATCCGATGATGGTGGTTATAGATATGGCTATACGATGACAAATATTACTAAAAGTGTTAACAACACTCTTAAATGTGTTCGTATGATACTTATCACTGCCATCATTGAGCATACTTTTGCTTGTTTGGTAAAATATTTTGAGAATATAAGGGGTTTATACATGATCAAAATGGGCCAAGATTTATGCTTCACTCCTAAATGTGTTGAAATTATGAACAAATGGGCTAATAAGGCTAGAGGATATATTGTTGCCCACTATGATAGTCGCTATAAATTGTTCAAGGTGATTCCTAACAGAGCACCACAGGTTAGTGTTAAGCCGGACACATATGTACTGAGTCTGGAGAAGCGGGAATGCAAGTGCTGTAAGTTTCAAGGAACAAAAATGTCTTGTTCGCATGCAATCACAGCATGTATGAATATGAACATTGATATGTTCCAATTTGTTGACAATTGTTATGGCATATCCAAAGCACTTAAATGATATGAGGGTGAATTCCGACCTATGTTACATAAAGCATATTGGCCACAATATTATGGTCTTGAAATTAAACCTGATATAGAATTAGTGAGGAAAAATGTTCGATCAAGAACAACTCACATTCACAATGAGATGGACATGTGTGAATGGGATCATGCAACACGTTGCAGCAAATGTGGGAATATTGGATATAATAAAAAAATATGTAAAAGTGGTGTTGAATCATCCAATCCACATTTTAGTAGTTGACATTTTGAAACCATGTATTTACCAATATGTTGTGTTTTAATCACATTGAGCATGTGTTGTAATATGGTGATGCTTTAATAAATTTATTGTATTTAGTAATTTATTGTGCTTTAATATATTTAATATGCATGACTTGTAATGATCTTTAATTGATGAAAAATAAATAAAATACAAGTAAAATAATAATCAACTAGCCATGTAATAGAAATATTACACCATACAACATATTCAGTATCTCCTACTATGAGATGTGGTACTATGTGTAAGGGTATCGAGATCTATCTCATGTAGGTTGGGATCGCTATACAATGGTTGATCCACTAAATCCTGAGTGCCTACAACATTGGACCACTAAAAAGTTCATTAAAGAAATCATTTTGTGGTATCATATGACTGCTCTGTGCATACATATTGTATGATGTTGCATCTCCTTCAGATAAGCTTACATTAAGATCAATATTAAATCTAGAAGGCCCAACTCTAGAAGGTCCAACTCTAGAATCATAACATCTAGATGGACCAGCAACATACTGCCAAATCTCATGGAATGAAGGCACACCGAAGGACCAAGAAATATCTTATTGAATATATGACCAGGGCATAGGTTGGGTTACTTGGTGCACCCCTGGATGAATAAGAATAAAAGCAACCGTCATCCTTCTTTCTGCCATGCCTCTCCTGTTACGTCTTGAAAGTTGAAAATCTTCATATGGTATGAAAAGTGGTGGAATATATGTAGGATCAGGTATAGGCTGATTGTTATAGAGTATGCTCTAGAGCCCATATAGAAAGAAATATATTTCATGTATATGAACTCATTTTATTTATGAGAAAGCAATGTTCATTTATTAATGTTATGTTTAAATACATATGTTTGTTTAACTTAAATTAATAAATGAAGTCCTTGATATTATAAACATAGTGCAAAGATAATCATGAAAGAGTTCTTAATATGAGATGTCTATTGGATGTAAATGTGATAATATCTAAATATCCCTAGTCATAGTATTAACAAGATATGACATTGTTAATACGGATAGACTAGCACATGTTATACTTTTTAAAAGGTTCAAGCAATAGTTCACATAATTGTGATCATGGGAGATGATCAAAGCTAACATATGGATACTTGTTATAAGAACAAGTTCATTGGAGACCTACCAAAAGAATCCTCACATGAATATTAAATCTATGTCAGTAAGGAATCTCTTCAGGCAATGGTGTAAATATTTTTAGACTTTAGATCACCAAAGTTATCTTTAGTAGTAAGTAATATACTTTGACTCCATAGCTACTTACCGCCAACTGGGGATGAACATAATTAGGAGGTTGGGTATATTATGACCCACTTGAAGGTAGTTGAGTAATCAATAAAGGATTTACCATCCCAGATTTATCAAGGAAAGTTATCTCGTGTGATTCTATAATTACCTTGTTAAAAAAATCTCTGGTTAGAGTAGGATGCCAAGGTGGATAGGGATCCACAAGGAAAATTTTGGGAACAATGGTTAAATTAATAGAACATACATATTTAGATTCATATGAGTTGACATAAATCCATACTTAAAACCTAAATGAGATAAATATGGTGAAAGGAGTAATTGCACTGTAATTGTTTTATGGAAGAGTACAGTCAAAACCACTTGACTTTCCTAACATTTCAGTGGTCATGATTGTAATGCCCCCAAATTTATATTTATCATATATGGTACGATATAGGATATGAATAATTATCCTAGGACAAATTTCAGAGTAATTGGAGTTGAACAGGATCGAGAAATTGGAAAGAGTATAAAGGTAAAATATGCTCGGGCCAGGGTAATTCGAGAATGGCTGACCCGACGGGCAGTTTGATGTAATAATAGTTTATGAAAGTAGGTATTAAATGGAGTCTGATAGTATAATTTGAGAAGAAAATGAGCTTAGATAAACTCTTAAAACGGACATAGAAGTTCTTATTTGATACCATAAAAAGGGTTGACCAGAAATTTGACTGGGCTTAGAAATATTGTACAGACCTCTAAAAATTATTTCAATTGCATGGATATGTTAAAAATAACTTAAATAAACTATTAAAAGTGCAAAATAAATTTTCTGGTAGTTTTGAAATTTTGGATTTCTGACCGGCTGACTAAATCGTTGAAGCTAGAAGTATATTGAAGTAATGTCAGAATGGGTTGAAACTTTAACCACGTGTTCTTGGACATACTATGTCACACGAAAAAAAAAATTTAGGGCATTCTAACATGTGAAACAAAAATTTTAGGAAAAGGGTGCAAAATTAAAACTCAATTAATTAATGGGTTTAATTAGTGTATTTTAAGTATTTGAGGACATAGAGATCATTAAAATGAAGTCATAATTAGATGTGTGCAAGTCTAGAATGAGTAGACTTGTAAGGATGGAGGAAATGATGCCAAGTGGCTTAATTTCAAGCCATTAGATCAAATAGTTAGAGATTAAATCTTAGTCCTTCCTTTTTTTCACTAAAAGATAAGGTAGAATGGTGTAGAAAAATTTGAAATTCTCCCAAAAACTTCAGAATTTCCCCTTATTTCTTCTCAAATTCGAACCTAGCACTCTCCTTCCCCCTCCACCATTTTTGTTTCATCCAAGCTTCCTCCCACCATATCTCAAGCCCATATTCCATTCCTATATACAATAAGACCTTTTCTTCAACCTAGAAAGAGATTTGCAGCAAAAGGAAGCTTGGAAATTAAAGAAATAAGGTGAGAAGAGCTTAACCTAGTTTAGTAGTTTTGTGGATTTTTGATGGAATTAATTAGAGAATTTTATATAGGCATGTAGAGCATGATTAGGAGATTTATGTAGTGTATTTTAATTACTTTAAATCAAAACACAAACTCATGAAACTTTCTCTTTCATATTCGGCCTAAAGAAGAAAAATAAGAGGAAGAGAAAAACAAAGAAGGAAAAGGTAAAGAGAAAAAGGAATATGAGTATTTCAAGCCATCTAGAGGTTAGTGGATGCAATTTACATTAAATTTCATCTATTTTAGTTAATTTTTCATAAATTTTATATTATTTAACTACACATAATGGAGTAAACTTGTAAAACAAATTAATATAACATGATATAAGAGTGAAATATACTATTACGAACTTAAATAAATGGAGAAAACCAATAAAAAGGGATGAATCTTGTAGTGGATAAATTATGTCCTTTAATGCATCTTAATAAAATTTGATGTTAAATAAGATATTTAATGATAATTAGGCAATTTAAGACATAAGAAAAGCAATAGTATTAATTAGAATGAAAAATAATCAATGTACCAAATTATGTATAAGCTACATAATGATGAAAGTTAGTGAAACTTAATAACTTTAATGTGAATGGGGTATATTTCACTATATTGATGATTAAAATGGATATAAAAGTATGTATGGCATGAAGTTTGAAGAGGAAACGTTATGAATGTATGACTTCACTAAGTGGCCGAATGGTACAAGTGAGGTTAATGGCATGATTTAATAATTTTCTTATGGTATTAGATCTATATGTATGAAATTTATAATTGATAAGCCTATATGTATGCAAATTTAGTCCTAATGATGTCAATATAATATAATTATAATAACTAATAGTGTAAAAATATAATATAATGTGAATATTATTATTGCCCTTAGTTTACAGTTGGTAATCCTGAATCTCAGGAGAGAATGGTTAGCAATAGGGGCATATACACGGCGGTATTATTATGAGTTTATAAAAATTTTACTATGAATTGTGATTATGTTGCATATAAAACTTTAACCGGCTTATTATATGGTAAACTGAAAAATTTGAATACGTACCCCATGTTGTACGGTCCTTCCAATACATTGAAATCACTAAAGTCTTTATCCCGATTATCCGGTTCGAGAATTTTCACCGGTCATAACTAAAGGCAAAATAGTAAATTGACAAGTAAATAAGAATAAAAGGGTAAATATTGCATTAAAGATATTATAAATGTAAATAAATGAGAAATAAGGTAAAAAATGAGGTTGGTTAAATAGGGATAAAAAAGTAATTACATGATAAAAAGAAGGGTATAATTGTAAATTGTTATTAAAAGGGTGAATAAATAAATTAAAATGGCAAAAATATAATTAAGATAAAGTTCAGGGATCAAAATGAAATTTACTGCCCTAAGAAAATTTTTAGGGGCTAAATTGTAAATTATATACCTAAATTAAATCTAAAGTCAAAAAAGAGCAAACTGGTCAAAATTGAAGTCAATTGGGTCAAAATAAGATAAAAGTAAAAATTTAGGGACTTAATTGTAATTTTTAATCTAATTCTGGGAATAAGTGAAATTAAGCAAGAAAAATTGTTATTAAGGAAACCAGGAGTAAATTATAGTATAAAAAGAATAAATTATGAATTGATTTAATAAACGAAATTTTTAAGGACAAAAAGGTAATTATAATTAAATTAAGTAAATAAAATAATTACGTGAGATTTTATGTAGATGTATCCACCACTAAACGACAATATTGCTTAGCGTGTGGTTGTTTTTTAATACACTTAGTGACAGGTATAGAGAGGCCAACGAAGGAAGGTTCAGTGGCGTGTACATATGGCAACCTTTTGGGTTTTCTTTGGATTATGAAATTTTGTATGAAGTTATGTTATAGACTATGTAATATATATATGTATGTGAGGCATGTAATGTAATGTCACTTAACCACTTAGTGAACTTAATGGATGATAAATGTGATGTGTGTGTGATATGTGTGGTTGAGATGGGAATTGAATTTTAGAAGTGCTATGCTTGTGAATGAAGAATTGGAGGTGGAGAAAATTATACGGAGTGTGAATTTGAATAATTGCAGGTTTGGGTAGCATGATTTTTAAGCTGTCATGCTACCAAAAATTTTATCAATTGAATAATGACTTAGCGATACCTAATGAAAATTGAATATGAAATAGGAATTAATTAATTTAGAGAAAATTTAAATAAGAAGATCTCATGGCTTAAGAAAATATTAATAATAAAATAATAAAATATATAGGGAAATAGGATTAAATGTAGGGTGTCTTATTTATTGTATCAGAGTATGATTTAGGCGGTTCTAAGATCGGAGTAAATACATAAGTGATAATGATGGGATAAATGAATTACATGCCACATAGTTATGATGTAACTTTGGAATTTAAACTTACTTGTCCCTTGTGTATTTCAGTGATAGCCATGGCTTCTGGTTCTCGACAAATAGCTGAGTTGGTAAGTGATGCTGAGAGTGGGGCCTCAAAAAGTCCAGAAGTGAATAAATCAATAACAAGTAATTGATCACATCAGCGTAGTCAGTATACTCTTATTCCAGTACCCCAGGCACCTCCACCACTTGCACCAGTTGATTTTACGCAGATGATGGCGGAGTTCTTTCAGAGATTTTAGGCCCCAACTCCTACTCAGCCTCAGCAACAACCACCACCTTAGCCAAATAAGAGGCCCATTTTAGAACAGTTAAAAAGACTAGGTTCATAAGACTTCTATGGTCAATAGCAGGTTACTGTTATAAAAGCTGAAGAATGGCTAAATAAAATGGAAAGATTATTTAAAATTACACACAGCCCACCAGAAAAAATTCGAGGGAGCATTTGCATTATTCCAGGGCCCAGCTTATGTATGGTGGGATACCATTACCCGCTACACTCCATCTAAACAAATTACATGGGATTACTTTTATCAACAATTTAGAGATAAATATGTGGGTAAAGAATTTCAACGAGCTATGGAGGAAGCATTTTGGCGATTACGCCAGTGAACTTGGATGGTGCAATAATATATTCGGAAGTTTGAGAGGCTCAGTTTCTACATGAAAGATTATCATATTCCACCAAAGAAGATGTGCCAGCTTTTTGAGAGGGGACTTTATAATGACCTCAGAAAAGTATTAACAGTTTAGGATTACACCAATAGAAAAGAATTAGTTGCTGCAGCGATAAAGATTGAAGTAATTCAGCTTGAAGAGGCAAATAAATGGGCCCAATTTCAACAGAAAAGAAGATCATTATCAAGAGCAACTGGTAGCGGGTCTAGTAAAAGATTTAGAGGTTCAACTGCAGCTCCTCCATAAGACTCTACAGGTACACCAACAGCTAGTCAGTACACTGCAGTGCAAGCAACACCATCTACGGCTTCAGTAGCTAATGCTCCTCGAGGTTAAGGCTCGAATAGATCTAAGTTACTAGTTTGCAAGCACTGTGGATGTCGGCATTCGGGTGAGTGTTGGAGATTGACAGGAGCATGCCTGAGATGTGGGTTTTGAGAGCATTTGTTGAGGAATTATCCACGTGCACAGGCACAGGCTACTACATCAGTTGCACAAGCCCCTACTAGTAAACAAGCTACTACTTTAGCTCGAGGATGAGGCAGAGGTGGTTCCAGTGGGCCTACATCCATTCGGGGTAGTGCAGCAGCTCTACCAGCCACAAATAAACACCCTTTTGCACGGACTTATGCAGTGAGAGCTAAGGAGGATCTAGATGCACCTGATGTGATTGTAGATAAATTTTACTTGTTTGATACCTTGTTTATGCATTGATAGATTTCGGATCCACACACTCATATTTGAGCACTAGAATTACAAAGGGGAAATGGTTAGAAAAAGGACAATTAGACTAGGATATCTTGGTAAGCAATCCATTGGGTCATAGTGTGGTAGTGAACAAGATATATAGAGATTATCCTATTCAGATACAATAGACTATCTTCCCTGCAAATTTGATTAAGCTTCCATTCCACGAGTTTGATATCATTTTGGGGATAAATTGGCTTCATAAACACCGAGCGACAGTTGACTGTCGCTTGAAGAGAATCAAATTAAAGACTCCGGGGGAAGAAGACATCATAGTTATGGGCGAAAGATTTGACTTTTTGTCAAATATTATCTCGGCTACTGCAGCACACAAATGCATTTGAAAGGGATGTGCAGCTTATCTAGCTTTTGTGATGGAAGTTAAAGAAGAGAAGCAGAAGGTTAGTGATGTACCTACAGTTCGAGACTTCTTTGATGTTTTTCCTGATGACTTACCAGGATTGCCACCTGGAAGGAAAGTTGAATTTACTATTGATGTACTACCTGGTGCAGCACCTATCACGATGGCTCCTTATCGTATGACACCTACAGAGTTGAAGGTTCAGTTGCAAGAATTACTTGAAAAAGGCTTTATTCATCCTAGTGTCTCACCCTGGGGATGTAATACCCCTCAATATACCCTAGAAGAATTATCATTAATTAATTATTATTGTTTATGTTTAATTAAAGGTAATTATGTGTGAAAGGACTTAATTGAAAAGCAAAAAGGAAAGTATTGGGTTAATAATAGAAATAAAGAAAGTCCAAGGACCCAATTGCAAAAGATATGTGTGAGAGACATTTGTACCAATTATAAGCAAGAGAGAGAGGGATATTTTAATGGGGAGAGCCGGCCACCATAAGAGTCTTCATTCTCCATTTTCATCTCCTCTCTACTCTCCTTTCTCTCATCCTCTCTCTCTCTCTAGATTTCTTTGTTTTGGGGTAAGAAAAAGAGAAAGATTTACTTGGTTTTGAGCTTAAGGTAATTTTTGTTATGCTTTGATATGTATGAGTCATGGATTAGCTTGTGGGTTTTTATAGAAGTGTCTTATGTTTTAGAAGGAGAACCAAGCAAAGGGAAGGGAAAGGAAGCTTATCAAGGTTGAAGAAAGCTTGGAGTTTAGAAAGGTAAGGGAACTTAGGGTTTTATGTGTGTGCAGAGTTTTATGATTTGTCATGAAAGAGGTCTTGAGTCTCTCTCCTGTGTTTTGTGGATTATTATGAGCTTGGAAATGGATTAGAGTTGATAATATGCATGTTTTGGTTGATAACATGAAATATGTCTTAAAGATCTTTTGACCAGTTTGTGTATTTTTGCTCATATCTTAAGCTATAGTTGTCCAAATGATGAAATTCTAATTGGTATAGAAACTAGATTTGTATACCTTGATTTTGTTAGAAAAGACCAAAATCTGATTTTCACTCCATGATAGTGAAAATCGGCATTGAAATCTAATTGTGGTTGTGATTTTGCCCTTATGAACAGTCTGTGATATTTCTTGGATATCTAAAGATTTACAAGCCCTATTAAGATGATTTTTGATGTTTTGAAAACTAGAAACCTAGGCCTACAACTTTTTTGAAGACCACTTTGATTGAAAATGTTGTTTTACAGGTTAAAATGGCATAGAACTCGAGACTGGAAATCGGTCTCAAGGCGGTTTAGGGCTCACGGTTACCATGAATATCATAGTAACCGTGAGGTGCCTAAATCTTCAGTTCGGACCAAAAAGGATGTTTTGGATCATGGTTACCATGATTTCATAGTAATCGTGACCCATTCTCGTAGCATTACTTCACGGTTACTATCATTTCATAGTAACCGTGAGGTAATGAACTCTTGGTCTAGAAGCAAAATCTATGCTATCTCACGGTTACTAAGAAATTCCTAGTAACCGTGACCCGAGTACAAAACCCTACTTCACGGTTACTACTATAATGTTGGTAACCGTGAGGTAGCTCAATTTTAATCCAGAATCAAAAGGCCTCATAGCTCACGGTTACTAAGAAAGTGGTGGTAACCGTGACCCGTAGTGCAAGTCATGGATCACGGTTACCAGGATTGTTAGTAACCGTGACCTCCCCTGTATCTAAAAAAACTATATGTTCTTTGATTCCTTTCGAAATATAGACTTGTCTAATCTCTTTTCAAGCTTATAAGTCATCCTAAGTGGTAATTTACAGCAAGAAACCCTTTCAAATTGCAAAAGTTTCTATCTAATTGAAAGGTAAGTTCCATCACCTTAAAATATAAAGTATATGAGTTACTTCTCTACAATGATAATATGTGATTATTTCTACCTTGAGATAGCCTTATATGATATTAAAGTATGTTACATTCATTAATGTTATAGTGGAACATGTTAATATAAAGTTTATAAGATGTGAAATGTAATGGAATTAAGCCTGCATTTAAAAGACTTGGTTGTGGATAGATAGGCATGCCTATAGGGTTATAGTTGCAGCTGCTATAGTCTGACTCGTATGAGTCCACAGTTGTCTCTAAATGAGACCATAGTTTTGACCCAATGGGTCCACAGATTTAATACCTTCGGGTATTCACCGATTTGATACCTATGGTATCCACAGCACCCGTTATCCACTCCCACAGGAAATTGAGCAGGCTAATTAATAAATGAATGAAATGTATATACAGTTATAAGTTTACCTTGTATGATTTAAAGAATTAATAATTCCTTCAATATCATATTTGGTTTCTCTTATCCTTATGTTTTAAATATGCTGATTATTTTATACTATTGTTGCATGCATGGTGATAACTACTGTGAGTGATTATCAATATATTAGTTGTTCCCCACTAAGCTTTATAGCTTAGCACGAGTGTTTATCCGTGTAGGTTCGCAGAATAGCACTTTTGTCCAGGGACAAGGCCATTAATCCCCCAAGTCAACATCGAAATAGAAGTAACAGTTTAATGTATGAACTTGGTTTTGACATTTCTTTTTGGTTACATTCGTATATTGGTAATTTAAGGCATGTAAATTATTAAGTTATGTAAAGAATAACAAACACCATGTGAAAGTATCACCCCAAACCATACATGACTAGTACAGTATGAATGTATGTTTGCCTATATATGCACATGTAAGAGACAGCTCACATGATTTATAGAATTAATGTATGTAATTAGTAACAGTAATCAGGATTTTATAGTATAGTCATTACAGGGGAGCTCTAGTGTTATTTGTAAAGAAGAAATATGGATCACTTAGGCTATGCATCGATTACAGGCAATTGAATAAAGTCACCATAAAGAATAAATATCTATTGCCCAGAATTAATGACTTATTTGATCAACTGAAGGGTGCAGGCATGTTTTCAAAAATTGACTTGAGGTAGGGTTATCATCAACTTCGGCTAAGGGGAGTAGACATCCTAAAAACTAATTTTCGCACTCGATATGGACACTACAAGTTTTTATTTATGCCTTTTGGCCTCACTAATGCACCGACTATATTTATGAATTTAATAAACTTCATCTTTCATTCATATTTGGATTAGTTCGTTGTGGTATTCATTGATGACATTTTAGTGTACTCCAAAACTCGAGAAGAACATGATAAGCACTTGTAAATAGTTTTGCAAACCTTAAGGGATAAATAGTTGTATGCTAAATTCAGTAAATGTGAATTTTGGCTGAATGAAGTCACTTTCTTTGGTCTTATAGTATTGGAAGAGGGTATTAAAGTGGATCCTAAAAAGATTGAAGCCATCATTGAATGGAAACCACCCAAAAATGTTACAGAGGTTTGAAGTTTCCTTGGATTGACTGGATACTACAGGTGGTTTGTTAAGGGATTTTCTATGATAGTTTTCCCACTTACCAGGCTGTTATAAAAGAATGCCAGGTTCGAGTGGACTGATAAACGCCAAGAAAGCTTCAAGAAATTGAAGAGTATGTTGACTGAAGCTCCCATTCTCACACAACCCACTTTAGGTAAACTTTATATCATTTATAGTGATGCTTCCGGGAATATGTTAGGATGTATGCTCATACAGGAAGGTAAAGTGGTGGCATATGCTTCTTGACAGTTGAAACCACATGAAAGAAACTATCCTACCCATGATCTGGAATTAGCAACAATTGTATTTGCTTTGAAGATCTGGAGATACTATTTATATGGGGAAAAGTGTTACATCTACACCAACCACAAAATTCTAAAATACTTACTTACACAGAAGGAACTTAATTTGAGATAAAGACGATGGCTGGAGCTTATCAAAGATTATGACTGGTTGATTAATTATCATCCTGGCAAAGCGAACGTGGTGGCAGATGCACTGAGCAGGAAAAATATGTTGGCCCTTCGAGCTATGAATATTAAATTGAGGGTGGCATGCGATGGAGCACTTATAGTTGAATTACAATTGAGATCAAATTGGCTATAACAAGTGAAAGGCAAAAAGAGCTAAGATGATAGGTTAGTCTCTATCATTTTCTTAAGTGTAAGCAGGAAAAGAAAGTGAATTCACCTTGGGTCCAGGTGACTGCCTATACTACAAAAGTAGAATCTATGTACCTAATAATGCAGAATTGAAGAAAAATATTTTGACTGAAGCCCACAGTAGCCACTACACTATACATCCAGGCAGCAACAAAATGTACCAAAAATTGAAGACAATCTATTGGTGGGCAAGAATGAAAAGGAAAGTGGCAGACTTTATGGCCAAATATCTGATATATCAGCAAGTGAAAGCCGAGCATTAAGTTCCATTTGGGTTATTAAATCCCATTACAATATTAGAATGGAAGTGGGAATGGATTACCATGGATTTTATGTTTGGATTGCCACTTACCAGAAAGCAGCATGATTCTATTTGGGTGATAATGGATAGAATGACTAAATCTGTTTACTTTTTCCTTGTGAGAGCGAATTTCTCCATATCTAAATTTGCGGAGATCTATGTAAATGAGATAGTGAGACTAAACGGTGTGCTCATTTCTATCATCTCAAATAGAGACCTACGATTTAGATTTAAATTTTGGCAAAAACTTCAAGAAGCATTGGGGAATCGTCTGGCTTATAGCATTGCTTTCCATCCATAGACAGATGGTCAATTTGAATGGGTGATACAAATATTAGAAGATATATTATGGTACTGTATACTAGAATTTGGCAAAAATTGGGAGAAGTATCTTTCACTGGCAAAATTTGCTTACAATAACAATTATCAGTCTAGCATTAAAATGGCGCCATTTTAAGCATTATATGGAAAAAATGTATAACTCCATTCTGTTGGATTGAATTGAGCGAGAATAAGCTGGTAGGACCTAATTTGATTAAAGAAACTAAAAAAAAGGTGAAATCGATCAAAGATAACCTGAAAACTATAGCGAACCGATAAAAATCCTATACAGACTTAAAAAGAAAGGATATAGAATTCAGTGTGGGAGATAAGGTATTCTTGAAGGTTTCACCTTGGTAAACCTACGATTTGGTAAGAAAGGGAAACTCAATCCTAAGTTCATTGGACCATATGAAGTGATACAGCGTGTGGGGCCAATTGCTTATAGGTTGAAGTTATCGCCAGAATTGGAAAGAATCCATGATGTATTTCACGTGTCTATGTTAAGAAGATACTGTTCAGATCCCTGCTACATCATCACGTCAGAGGAGATTCAGCTGAGACTCGATCTATCCTGTGATGAGAAATCGATGAGAATTTTGGCATGAAAAACTAGACAACTACGATGCAAGCAAATCCTATTGGTCAAGGTACTCTGGACACATCATAATGTAGAAAAAACCACCTGAGAGCCCATGAAAATGATGAGACAACGGCATCCACACTTGTTCAATTTAGGTAAATTTCGAGGATGAAATTTTAATTAATGGGGGAGAAATGTAACACCCCCAAATTTATATATGTCATGTATGGTATGATGTAGGGCATGAATAATTATCCTAGAACAAGTTTCGAAGTGATTGGAGTTGAATAAGACCAAAAAAATTGGAAAGAGTATAAAGGTTAAATATGCTCGGGCCAGGATAATCCGATGATGGGTGACCAGATTGACAGTTTGATTTAATAGTAATTTATAAAAGTAGGTATTAAACGGAGTCTAATGGTATAATTTTAGAAGAAAATAAGTTTAGATAGACCCTTAAAACTGACAGAGAAGTTCTTACTTGGTACCATAAAAAAGATTGACCAGAAGTTTGACTAGGCTAAAAAATATTGTATAGACCTTCAAAAATTATTTCAATTGTATGGATATGTTAAAAATAACTTAAATAAACTATTAAAAGTGCAAAATAAAATTTTTTGACAGTTTTGGGATTTTGAATTTCAGATCGGCTAACTAGGCCGTCGAAACCAAAAGTATACCAAAATGATATTAGAATGGTCTAAAATTTTAACCATATGTTCTTAGACATGCTAGGACACGTGGGGTAAAACTTTAGGACCTTCTAGCATGTGAACTAAAAATTTTAGAAAAATGGTGCAAAATCGAGACTGAATTAATTAATGAATTTAATTAGTATATTTTAAGCATTTAAGGATATGAAAGTCATTAAAATGAAGTTATAATTAGATATGTGCAAGCCTAGGATGAGTAGATGTGTAGGGATGGAGAAAATGATGCCAAGTGGCTTAATTTCAAGCCATTAGATCAAATAGTTAGATATTAAATCTTGGCCCTTCCTTTATCCCACTAAAAGACAAGGTAGAATGGTGTAGAAAAATCTAAAATTCTTCCCAAAACTTTAGATTATTACCCCTTGTTTCTTCTCAAATCTGAACCTAGCACTTTATTTCCCTCTGCACCATTTTTATTTCACCTAAGCTTCCTTCCACCATATCTCAAGCTCATATTCCATTCCCACTCACAAGAAGATGTTATCTTTAATCTAGAAAGAGATTTGCAGCAAAATAAAGCTTGAAAATTAAAGAAATAAGGTGAGAGAAACTTAACATGATTTAGTAGTTTTGTGGGTTTTTGGTGAAATTAATTGGGTAATTTTGTATATGCATGTAGAGCATGATTAAGAGAGTTATGTAGTGTATTTTAATTGCTTTAAATCAAAACACAAACTCATAAAACTTTCTCTTTCATATTCGACCTAAAGAAGAAAAATAAAAGGAAGAGAAAATCAAAGAAGGCAAAGGCAAAGAAAAAGAGGAATATGAGTATTTCAAGTCATCTAGAGGTTAATGGATGTAATTTACATTAAATTTCATCTATTTTAGTTAATTTTTCATAAATTTTATATTATGTAACTACACATAATGGAGTGAACTTGTAAAATAAATTAATATAACATGATATAAGAGTAAAATAGACTATTAAAAACTTAAATAAAAGGAGAAAACCAATTAGAAAGGATGAATCTTGTAGTGCCCGAATTATGTCCTTAATGCATCTTAATAAAATTTGATGTTAAATAAGGTATTTAATGATAATTAGGCAATTTAAGACATAAGAAAGGCAATAGTATTAATTAAAATGAAAAATAATTAATGTACCTAATTATGTATAAGGTACGTAATGATGAAAGTTAGTAAAACTTAAGAACTTTAATGTGAATGGGGTATATTTCACTATATTGATGATTAAAATGGATATAAAAGTATGTATGGCATGAAGTTTGAAGAGGAAACATTATAAATGTATGACTTCACTAAGTGGCCAAATGGTATAGGTGAGGTTAATGGCATGATTTAATAATTTTCTTATGGTCTTAGATTTATATGTATGAAATTTATAATTGATAAGCCTATACGGATGCAAATTTAGTCCTAATGATGTCAATATAATATAATTATAATAACTAATAGTGTAAAAATATAATATAATATGAATATTATTATTGCCCTTAGTGTACAGTAGGTAATCCAGAACCTCAGGATAAATTGGCTAGCCATAGGGGTCTATACACCGTGATATTATTATAAGTTGATAATTTTATTGTGAACAATGATTATGTTACATATGGAACTTTAGCCGGCTTATTATATGGTAAATTAGGAAATTTGGTATCGTTCCTCGTGTTGTACGGTCCCTCTAGTATTTTGGCAATCATATAGTATACTGGAAAATTTGATATCGTACCCCGTGTTTTACTGTCCCTCCAGTACATTGGAATCACTAAAGTCCTCATCCCAATTATCCAGTTCAAAGATTTTCAATGGTCACAACTAGAGGCAAAATCGTAATTTGACAAGTAAATAAGGATAAAAGGGTAAACATTGCATTAAAGATATTATAAATGTAAATAAATGAGAAATAAGATGATAAATGAGGTCGATAAGTTAAATAGGGATAAAAAGGTAATTACATGATAAAAAAGTGTATAATTGTAAATTATTATTAAAAGGGTGAATAAATAAATTAAAATAGCTAAATAGTCTAAAAAAAGCAAAACCATAATTAAGATAAAGTTGAGGAACCAAAATGAAATTTGCAATCTTAAGAAAATTTTTAGGGACAAAATTGTAAATTATATACCTAAATTAAATCTAAAGTAAAAAAAAGGTCAAACTGATCAAAATTAAAGTCAATTGGATCAAAATAAGATAAAAATAAAATTTTAGGGACTTAATTGTAATTTTTCACCTAATTATGGGAATAAGTGAAATTAAGCAAGAAAAATGGTTATTAAAGAAACCAGGAGTAAATTATAGTATAAAAAGAATAAATTATGAATTGATTTAATAAAAGAAATTTTTAAGGACAAAAAGGTAATTATAATTAAATTAAGTACATAAAATAATTAGGTGAGATTTTATGTAGATGTATCCACCACTAAATAACAATTTTGCTTAGCGCGTGATTTTTTTGACTGCACGTAGGGACAGGTATAGAGAGGCCAATGGAGGAAGGTTCAGTGGCATGTACATATGGCAACCTTTTGGGTTTTCTTTGGATTATGAAATTTTGTATGAAATTATGTAATATGTATGTATGTATGTATGTATGTATGTATGTATTTAATGTAATGACATTTAAACACTTAGTAAACTTAATGGATGATAAATGTGATTAGTGTGTGATATGTGTGGTTGAGATGGGAATTGAATTTTAGAAGTGTTATGCTTGTGAATGAAGAATTGGAGGTGGAGGAAATTCCAGGGAGTGTGAATTTGAATAATTGTAGGTTTGGGTAGCATGATTTTTAAGCTGTCATGCTGCCAAAAATTTTATCAATTGAATAATGATTTAGCGATACCTAATGAAAATTGAATATGAAACAGAAATTAATTAATTTAGAGTATATTTAAATGAGAAGATTTCATGGCTTAAGAAAATATTAATAATATAATAATAAAATATATAGGAAAATAGGATTAAACGTAGAGTGTCACAATGTTGCCTAGCTAGAGGCCGCTCATGATTTGTATAATAATGTATCGTGAATATCAATTAGGGATTGATAAAATGGTTTAAAAGAGTTTAAATCATAAGTCATAGTTCAACTAGGATTCTTGGTGAATTCTAATTTGAATAGAACTCTTAATTACATATTATACTGCCAACATGTACAAGAATCCAATAGGTCATATACATATAGAGTACATGATAAAATGGTAAAATGATAAGGATAATAATATTTGGTATTATTATGGCAGAAGAAAAATAAATAAGAAAATAAATAATTAAAGAGTTTAATTAATTATGCATACATAGAAAAGTTAGCGAAACTTTTCGGAAATGTTCTGCAGTAATGGATCTAATTGAAATATTGTATTTTATAATTTAATATTATTGGACTATAAATGTTATAGGGCTGAAATAATATTAATAGATCAATTGGAGAAATAATTAGAGGTCCATAATATTGGTTTCTGTGCAAAAGCCTTCTAGAGGAAGGCTTCCATGCAGAACCCAAATAGAAGGCCTTAGAGGCCTAATTTTTGGACTAAAATAAGTTAAATAAATTTCATAAGTATTATGGAGCCTATATATTTAATTTGGTTGGATTTGAAATTGATTTGAGTAATTAAATCCAAGTGTATGTGCATAAAGGCCCATTTTGTGGTTTATGCACAGGGTCCTTCATGAAATGGTATAGATTGGATTTTAATTAGGCCCAAATGAATTAGTAAAGTTCCAGCAGCCCAGTTAGTATTTCTCCAGAATTTTAAACAGCTTAATCCTATTAGGAATGAATGTTTTAGCCTACATATAGAATCCTAAAATAAATGGGATTAGGGTTAAGTTGCATTATTATTATTTCCTCCGTCTCTAACCACCACCATTTGCTAGCATCAAGGGAATTTCGGCCCCCCTTGTATTTTCATCAGATTTGATTCATTTGATTCTTCTCTAGTGTGGATTACGATTTGAGATGTTCAAATTTGGATATCGTGGTTTGGGACAACCCTGTGAGAAGGAAAATTAACTGTTCAACAATAATTAAAGGTGATTTTCTCTATCCTTATTGACATATATATTATATGTTCATGGAAAGATCTATAATATTGGTTAAAATTTTAATTTTCTCTTATATATGTGATGCATATAACCGATCTAATTCCGACACTGACAAGGATAATCAATGGACGTCCTATCATATGCACCTACAACACCTAAAATGCTTTCTAATGCCAAATGAATATCATCACCTTCATAGGATGATGTAGCAATGTTGGCATGATATATTTGTTCCGTAGCATCGGCCTATATATAAAAAAAAATATATTAACAGTCATCAATAATATATGAATAATAATACTACATACTGATGCCCTTTTATTGCTTCAACTAGGGTTATCCATCTTTTTATCCGCTCTACATACCATTGCATATATTGTGATCTCGAACGCAATGGAAAATTGAGAACACGATCCGTAATAACCCAATCATGTCTATTAGACCACTCAAAAATGAAAGTTGAAAATTTCAATTCCCAATTTTAATCTGTGTGCCCCCTCAAGTCAATATAATGCACCTCATTATTGTTCTGCGGAGGGGATGGAATCGGCTGATCCATACTAAATTATCTCATACACCTATCGGGTTGGTGCTACTCAATAATATGAAAATATATTAGTGGCATGACAGATCTCCAATTTGCATGTCCACTAGTACAATATTGTGGCAACAAGTGCATCACATTTTTATACGGTTCCTAATTCATCTACAAATAAAATTTAATAAATAAAAATATATTGTTACAAAATAATTATTTTTTATTATTGATATTAAATAATTTACCATGACTTTAAAAATAAATATATACCTGATCGTAGCACTGCAAGTCCAACTTCTCTCGGCACTTGTTAACATCTTTATTATTGTTATTTCTTAAGTCTAAAGGGGATCACCACCTATTACAAAATAAATTATCAACTTAGTCAGCATATTTTTTTAACAAAACTAATAAATAATAAATAAAATTTACTTATAACCATACGATATGCTCTGATCTAGAACAAGTCTATGAATAAAGGGCGGTCGAAATTGAGGGAGTCTTTTCTATGTCCACATTTGGATTAATTGGTGATATCCACCAAGTCCATTTGCACCCGGTTGGGTGTATGGCATGACTCCCTATAAAGTCATGCCAAAATTGCTGATCCCCACCTATAATCACTGGCTTTAGCTAAATTCTCCAATATATAGTGGAAGGAACATTAAATGTATGTAATTATGAACCTGGCCAGGGTATAGTAGTCCACCAATACAATGCAGGATCCATGTATTGTATATGGTAATAAGTAGCATCGGCCGGTAAGTGATTAAAATTTTGAGTCAACCACCTCATTTTTAAGTTTAGTCCTCTAATTGCTTCTTTTAGGGGAATGATGCCTAAAAGCCGACCATAAACCTCAAGATAGCCGTGGTTTAAATGTCCTATAATAGGATGTTCTTCCACAGGCAATCCGACGAGTACCTGTATATCTTTCAGAGTTATTGTAGCTTCACCAACAGGAAGATGAAAAATATGTGTCTCTGGCCTTCACCTCTTGACAAGAACAGTCATCATGTCAACATTAATATTCATAGCAACGATCTAAGACACAACATAAAAACTTGATAAATGCAGATAAGGTATAATCCTTTTCATCAATGTTCCTATAGTGACTCTCAACACTGGCTCTACATGTAAACAGAACATTGTGTACAACCTAAAATAAATAAAATTATCAAATAAACATATATAATCTATATTTTAAAATTATTTAATATTTAATGATTAAGTGAGAATATAATTATAGATCCGTTTTAAACCGCATCAGCTTGGTGATTGCTATTCAAAGTAAAAAGCTCATCAATGTAAGATCCAAGATTAATAAATTGTTGTCTTATAAAAGTTTCCATTTTTTATAACCTATGTGCAAATACAACATGTGTTACGTGTGCACGTAAAAAAATTATTACTAATTAACTGTAAATTTAAAACAAATAAATTTCATATAATCATAATATATTTATCACATAATACAAAAATAAAATAATATATCAATTTTTTCATGAAAACTAATATAATTTTAAAATATACTACTATTATTTTTAAATTTTTATTATAAAATATTCTCTTTTTTTATCAAAATTTTCTCTAATAATATGAAAATTTTCAAAAATGACCCAAAATATAAAGTAGCCTAACACACTATACTAGTTCAATTAGTCCACATAAATGCAACTTTTTAAATTGTATTATTATTTTGACAAAAAATAAAATAATATAAGCTAAATAGATGCATGAATATTTACATTAATGAAATAAATAAATAAATAAATAAATAATTCATCTAACACAAATTTTATCCACAACTAAATGTAAATATCAATTAATAATGTAAATTTACTTTAACATTGAATACATATTTCACAAATAATAATGTATTTATTTTATTTAACTTCAATAAAATTATAAATAAATAAAAAATTATATTATAAATTATATTTTTCTCATAAAATATATCCTTATTTCTTTATGTCAACCTATTGAGAAATTTTATATAAAACTAATATCAAAATTTTCTTAATATATAAAACTAGTATTTTTACACGTTGTAACAACTATTATACTAACATCTAAAATTATAAATTATTGCATATTAATACATAAACATAATTTTTTTTTGTAATATATCAAAGTGCTAACTTGTCTTTTTTTCTTTACGTTTCCAAAATAATCAACAAAAAATCTGCAAATTACATAATAATATTACAATTAAATATTCAATAATTTAATTGAAAAAAATATTGTAAATTATACTCACCTATTATTTTTGAGATCAAATCTTCAGTATATGTAGCTTAAACTATAAAATTTTGATTAGGAATGGTGAAACATAGAATTAATGAAAAAGTGAAATGTAAAAAGGATGCAAGAGTGAAAGAGAGTGTGTAAAAACCAATGTTTTGAAACTCGGTTTGACCTGAGCTGTCGAACCGATTGGATCGGAATTCGATAAGAAAACTGGGTTGCTCCAACATAAAACTCGAAAAATAAAAAACTCGGATTGAACTGGGTTGGATTGAAAAAATTCTGTTTGAACCGGATTGGACTTCAAAAACTTTTCAGAAAAAATAAAAAATTAGAAAACAGTTTGCTTATTTTATTATATCTCATACATGTGATTGGAGAATTATAGATTTATATAATTTTATTTATTTTTCTTATTATAATTAATCAAATTTTAATTTTTACCCCATTCAATCAAGTTTGTAAAATATTTTTGCATGAAATTATACCTTTTTATGTATAGTTCAGTATTATTAATTACATCTAGTCACGAAACTTGCGGTAATTTGTACATATATTAAATTAATTTATTTAAATATTTATTTTTGATATTATGTAGATTTATTTGTATATTTATTACTTAAGACAATTTATTTGATTTTTATATTTACAAAATTTATTTGACTTAAAATTAATATTTTTATATTGATATTTGGTAATTAATAGATTTTTGAATGTATTTTTACATACTACATGTTTAATTTTTTGTAAATAATTATATTTAAAAAAATAATAAAAATTTTGAGTCGATTCGATCGAATCAATTGATCCATGACTCAGTTGGCAGACTGAGTCAACTTCTGGATCGAGTTTCAAAACATTGGTAAAAACAAAGTTAGTTATATAAGAAAAATTTTATATTTGGTCAACTCGATTAGATGAATCATTGCGGGACCACGTGCCATGTCAGAAGTGTGACTATGTGGCCTGCCACTGCATCTTTAACGAGCATGCACCACATAGAGGAGAGAAGCCAGGTTCGATCTGCCGCGTGAATGACGTAGCCTGATGCTGCGTCTTCAACAGGAGCACCCCATGTGGAGGAGAGAGCAACGCCCAATTTACCACGTGGATACTGCAGCCTGGCACTGCATCTTCAAGTTGAGTGGGGCCCATAATGCAGATGTGAATTTCGATGGCTATAATGCAACAAAAAGCAGCGATTTTGAGAAAAAATTTCAAATCCTCTAAATAAAATTTGACACATCCTTTTCTTCTAATATTTTTTTATAAAAATATTATTTAAAAAAATTTCCATTATGATATGTTTCTGATATTTTTAATTTATTATAAAATTATATTTAAATTATTTTATTATTACCAATTAAAAAAATAGTGATTGCTCGAAAGTTGAGTGAACAGTGAACACAACTTTTTTTTTTTCACATTATATTATTATAATTATGACGGTAACAAGAAATGTGTCTGCAAATATCGAGTTCTTTATAGGATGAGCGAAGACAGAAGGTAGTTCACAGGTGGTGTTGGTAGTGAGAGATAAAACAAGAGGAAATATGAGTGGAGATGGGAAAGTGGTGTGCGTGACAGGAGGCTCAGGTTACATAGCTTCATGGCTCATTAATCGCTTACTTCAGCGATCCTACATTGTCAAGACCACTGTTGTAGATCCAAGTGAATTTTCTCTCCCTTTTCTAGCTTCTTTCGGTAGCTTATTTTAGGTTTAATGTAGTTTTTCGCAGAATTAGAAGTGGTTTTGAATTCTGGTTGTGGTTGGTTAGCCTAATTAATCCAAGGCTTAGAATTTCATTCTTTATGTCATCTAAGATTTTCTTGATTTCATATGAGCAATAAGCCATTAAGTTACTTATATCAGTGTATATATGTATAGATTTGAAATAGGTTGGCTTTCCTTGTATAGTCTAGCTAATTTCTAGGCTTTCCTTGTATAGTTTAGCTAATTTCTAGGCTAAAATATGTTAGTTTCCTTCTTGATCTCTAATGACTTGTATATATTCTGAGATTTTCTTCAATGAAAGGCAAGCTTTTCATAATAAACTTTGATATGGTATCAGAGATAATTTGGCTGTTTTCAGCGTTTTTTTTGGCAGTAAATTCTGGATTTTGGTTTTCTTTGGGTTACTGTTCTTTGTGCCTGTCGAGATCTCACCGCCCATCAGGAAGGTAGCGCAGGGTCTTTTCCGGCCTGTTCCCTAAGTCCGGTGACCGGGTGTTGAGCGAGTGTAGCTCACGTGCCGTCTGAAGCTCTCGGTGTACTGTTCATGTGGAGGCAAGTGGTGGCGCGTGAAGGCACGTGCAGCGGCTGTTTCTTCTTCGACGTTGCAAACCTTTTTTCGGTGGTTATCCGGTGTTGATTTGGCCATCCGACTTTGTTAGGAGGGTGGACAGTGCATTTGCTTCTGGTTTTGGTTCGGGTTGCTGCTTCTGGTTTTGGTTCATACTTCTGGTTTTGGTTAGTTAACTTGCAATTTTTCTTGGGTCAGTCATTTTTTTTCTTTCACAATATGTCTTCTTCCGAGATTTTGGGTATTAGATTCACAGGAAAGAATTACGCTGCATAGGAGTTTTAGTTCAGAATGTTCCTGAAGGGAAAGGAGCTTTGGGGACACATTGACGGGTCTTCACCTGCTCCAGCAGATGGGACATGACGAAATGATTGGGAGACAAAAGATGCCAGGGTTGCTTCTTGGATCATTGGTTCTATTGAAGCTCATATGGTGAATAATTTGCGTTCCTTTACTACTGCCAAAGAAATGTGGGATTATCTTAGGAGAATATACCATTAAGATAATATAGCTCGTCGATTTCAATTGAACTTGAGCTTAGCAACTTTAGTCAAGGTAATCTTTCTATTGAGCAGTATTATTCTGGATTTTTGAATTTATGGAGCGAGTATTATGGTATTATTTATGTAAAGGTTCCTAGAGAGGTTTTAACCAGTCTTCAAGCAATTCATGAAGAAAGTCGGCGTGATCAGTTCTTGATGAAATTAAGGCCAGAATTTGAAGTTACTCGAGCTGGATTGCTGAATAGAAATCCGGTTCCATCATTGGATGTGTGTTTTGGTGAATTATTGCGTGAGGAGTAGAGGTTGGCTACACAAGCTGTTATTGGTGCATCTAGGGAGTCATCTGAAATGGTCAATGTTGCTTATACTGCTCAAGGAACGAATTGTGGAAAGGGACAGGTGCAGTGCTTTAGTTGCAAGGAGTATGGGCATATTGCTCGTAATTGCAGGAAGAAATTCTGCAATTATTGTAAGCAGACTGGACACATTATAAAGGATTGTCCTACTCGTCCAGAAAATCGAAGATTTCGAGGCTTACAAGCTGCTGTTCCAGCCAGTAGCTGTGATTTTCCACCACCTACACCATCTCCCAATGCTATACCTACCATTAATCAGTCTACTGTTACTCCAGAAATGGTACAACAGATGATTTTATCAGCATTCTCTGCTTTTAATCTTCAGGGGCAAGGTAAAAATGTTTTTTCTCCTTGGCTTGTTGATTCTGGTGCATCTAATCATATGACTGGGTCTTCTCATTTGCTACAAAATCTTCGAAAATATACTGGCACACAAAATATTCAGATTGCTAATAGAAATGACCTTCCTATTACTGCCATTGGTGATATTGGACCTTTTTTTTCGTAATGTGTTTGTTTCTCCTGAATTGTCTACTAATTTGATTTCGGTTGGTCAAATGGTGAAAAATAACTATAATGTAAACTTCTCTCGTGGTGGTTGTCTTGTGCAGGATCAGGTGTCGGGGAAGGTGATCGCGAGGGGGGCCTAAAGTGGGCAGATTGTTTCCATTGCAGTTTACTGTTCCTAGTACTTTGTCTTTAGTTTCTAATATTGTTGACAATAAGGCTGAAGTTTGGCATAAACGGTTAGGCCATCCGAATAATGTTATTTTGAATAAGTTAATGGAACGTGATTTTCTTGGGAATAAAGTTCAGTCTTCTGGTCATATATTATCTCTTGATTGTTCTACTTGTAAATTGGGAAAAAGTAAGACATTGCCTTTTCTAGCTTGTGGTAGTCATGCTGATACTTGTTTTGCAGTTATACATAGTGATGTTTGGGGTATTACTCCTGTAATTTCACATGGGCAGCATAAATATTTTGTTACATTCATTAATGACTACAGCCGTTTCACTTGGATATATTTTTTGCATTCCAAAGCTGAGGTGCTAACTGCATTTCGCGCTTTTGTGGCTTATGTTGAGACACAGTTTTCTACCTGCGTAAGAGTTTTACGATCAGAAAATGGTGGGAAATATATGTCACATGATTTTCAGGGTTTCTTGCAACAAAAAGGTATTCTATCTCAGCGATCATGTCCTTACACTCCTCAACAGAATGGGTTGGCTGAGCGGAAGAACCATCACTTGTTAGATATGGTTTGCACATTGCTTCTGCAGTCTTCAGTTTCACCTAAATTTTGGGTGGAAGCTTTGGCTACTGTAGTCTATTTAATCAATCGTCTTCCTTCTCAGCAGTTGAATTTTGATTCCCCTTATTATCGTCTATTTCGCAGGCACCCTGATTATCATACATTGCGCACATTTGGTTGTGTTTGTTTTGTTCACTTGCCTCCTCATGAGCGTCACAAGCTAATAGCTCAATCTGTTCGGTGTGCTTTTATGGGTTGTAGTACTGCTCACAAGGGATTTCTATGCTATGATGCTGTTGCTAATCGCATGCGTGTTTCTAAAAATGTGATTTTCTTTGAACATGAGTACTACTTTCAACAACATGTTTCTCCTTCGGAATGTGTTCTTCTACCTCACTTTGATGGCACCTCTCGCTCAATTGAACGTTTTCGGCCGGGAATGGTCTATCAGCGACGACAGCCCCCTCCATCATCACATGTTCTTCCCGACCCTGATCCGTTGCCATCTTCAGTGACCACTAGAAGAAGTACTCGTGTTCGTCGGCCTCCAGATAGGTATGGTTTGTCTGCCACATTATCTCATGCTACAGTTCCTACTTCTTATTCTCAGGCAGCTAAACAAGCATGTTGGGTCAAAGCCATGCAAGAAGAACTCCAGGCTCTTCAGGAGAATCATACATGGGATCTTATTCCTTGTCCTACTGGAATTAAGCCCATTGGTTGTAAATGGGTATACTCAATTAAGCTAAGATCTGATGGCTCACTTGACCGATATAAAGCAAGGTTGGTCGCTCTCGGTAATAGGCAAGAGTATGGACTAGACTATGAGGAGAAATTTGCTCCTGTTGCCAAGATGACGACTGTGCGACTCATTCTTGCTATTTCTGCTTCAAAGGGGTGGCCCTTACGACAGATGGATGTGAAAAATGCCTTTTTGCATGGAGATCTTCAGGAACATGTATACATGACGCCACCATCTGGATTGTTTTCTACTCCCTCTTCAGATGTCTGTAAGTTAAAGAGGTCACTCTATGGTTTGAAACAGGCTCCTCGGGCCTGGTTTAATAAATTTCGTGCTGCTCTTCTTAGTTTCTCTTTTGTTCAGAGTCAGTATGATTCTTCCTTGTTCCTGTGCAAAACTTCTAAGGGAATTGTCTTGCTTTTGGTATATGTCGATGACATTGTTATTACTGGGGATGATTCTGACTTGATTTCTCAGCTTCAGGAGCGCCTTCAAGGTGCCTTTCATATGAAAGATTTGGGTCCTATACATTATTTTTTGGGCCTTGAAGTATGTTCTAACACGGCTGGTATTTTTTTGCATCAACATAAGTATACTTAAGAGCTGATTTCTTTGGCTGGTCTTCAGGATGGTCGTCCTGTTCATACTCCTTTGGAAGTGAATGTTAAATATTGTCGTGATGAGGGTGATTTTCTTTCTGATCCTTCTTTGTATAGACGCCTCGTCGGCAGTCTAAACTATCTAACTATTACTCGTCCAGACATTTCTTTTGCTGTTCAACAGGTTAGTCAATTTATGCAAGCACCCAGACATCTTCATCTAGCTGTTGTCCGTCGCATCATCCGTTATTTACATGGTACTTCCACACGAGGTTTGTTTTTTCCAGTTGACTCTCCAATCCGTTTTGTTGCTTATAGTGATGCTGATTGGGCTGGGTGCTCGGATACTCGACGATCCATTATTGGTTGGTGCATGTTTCTTGGTTCATCATTGATTTCTTGGAAAAGCAAGAAGCAAGATCGTGTATCTTAGTCCTCCACTGAGTCTGAATATAGAGCTATGTCCTCTGCTTGTTCAGAAATCCTTTGGCTTCGAGGACTTTTGGCTGAGCTTGGCTTCTGCTAAGCTAATCCTACACCTCTCCATGCTGATAATACTAGTGCTATTCAGATTACAGCTAATCCAGTATTTCAAGAGCGTACAAAGTATATTGAAGTGGATTGTCACTCTATTCGTGAGGCATATGATTCTCATGTCATTTCTCTACCACATATCACTACGGAGCATCAGACTGCAGATGTGTTTACTAAGACTCTTTCTAGTGGTCGACATCAGTTTCTTATTAACAAATTGATGCTTCTGGATCGCCCAGCATCAATTTGAGGGGGGATATCAGTGTATATATGTATAGATTTGAAATAGGTTGGCTTTCCTTGTATAGTCTAGCTAATTTCTAGGCTTTCCTTGTATAGTTTAGCTAATTTCTAGGCTAAAATATGTTAGTTTCCTTCTTGATCTCTAATGACTTGTATATATTCTGAGATTTTCTTCAATGAAAGGCAAGCTTTTCATCATAAACTTTGATAACTTATTGGGTGTTCGTTTGTTTGAGTATAGCTGAAATTGCTGATCAATGATTGCTTATAGCTTTTTATTTATCATGTACTGTGAAGAAAATGGGCTTGGCGTAATTCAACCAACTCTAAAAGCTAGGAGTAATTAGTTCTTATAGTCGGCGGATGTAGGATACTTAACATATACTAGTACTAGAATATGATGTTTTCCAATGGATTTTGTGTAGAGACTGATACGATTATAGTGCTGTATTTCACTTCCCAAGAACTTTTCATATGTTGTTGTTTCTTTTTTTCTTTCTCTATCTGTGTATCAGTTAATAGAGTTAAAACTCTCTGATCTCAGTAGTAAGATCCATCCATTTACTATAATATTGTACAGCAGCTTGAGATGTTAGAAGTTGGTGTATTGGGACTTGGACATTTGAGTTTATGCTTTACATATTCAGAGGGATAAAAATCAATCAACACGTCTGATCCTAAATCTTTTGATTAGTCTACGAATCTATATCTTTCATGACTATTGATTATTTTTTGATTGCGTTATCACTATTTGTGCATGAAGATAGGACAAGACAGAATGTCATATGAATTTTTCATCACACTCTTACTTTTCTACTGCATCCGTATGTTATTCACCAACATCATCATCTGTTGACACTACAAGAAAATTGCAATTTAGCAACGGAAAATAGCAACGGAAAATGTCAATTTTCCGTTGCTAATCGAAAATAACAATGGAAATTAGCAACGAAAATTTCGGTTGCTAATTCGGCAGTTGGTATTTTTAGCAACGGAATGTTTATTCCGTTGCTAAATTTAGCAACCGAATTCAAATTCCGTTGCTAAATTTTGCAACCGAATGCAAATTCCGTTGCTAAATCTAACCACTCACATTTGGTAAATTGGTCAAAATTAGCAACCGAAACTAAATTCCGTTGCTAAATCTAACCACTAACATTTGGTAAATTGGTCAAAATTAGCAACCGAATTCAAATTCCGTTGCTAAATTTAGCAACTATTATAAAAAAATTTGTGACGGTTTTTTCGTCGCTATTCCATCACTAAAATAGAAAACCAACAAATTACACTAAAACAGCTTGCTGTTTTAGTGTAAAATATAAAACCAACAAATTACACTAAAATAGCCATGTTGTGTATGCCTTGTCAAGCCAAATTAATGTAAAAAACAAGAAACTGGACATGGAATTTACATTAATGATACCGAACTTAATTCCCAAGTAAGAAACAAGAAACATTAAAATTTGCGAATATAATTGTTTTCAACAATTATCGCCTAAAAACCAACAAATCACAAGATTTATGAAGTGATTTCTCTTTTAAAGAAGTGCAGGAGGATGGACATCACTATCAATCTTATTTATTTACAAAATACAATTAGCCAGCAACTTAAAATGTAACTCTGTTCAAGAGTGTTAATTTCTAGCCAGGATGTACGCATAAATAGACCCATTTTTCCGAAATACCTAAATGTTGTTCTTGGCCATCAACTTATCAAGCACTGATAACAGCCTATAACAAGCAAAAGTATAGTTTACATGCGAATGAGATACCTTCACATAAGCAGATCTTCAACAAAAGGTGTGTTATTATGCTAAATAAAAGTACATAGGTAATATGCATATAAAGGTATGTTATTATGCTTACACATGATTAAATAAATTATATTATGCTTTAGTGTGATAATATGGATTGCAATGTAATTTATTTTTAACATTAGTCTCCATATAATTCTACAGTGCTTGCAGCTGTCCATTTTATTTTGATAAATTTCAGAACATGTTATATATTTTTCTCAACTGCTACCCTTTTTAATTTGTAGAGTTAAAATCTTCTTTTTGGAATGGATACTAAATAAAATGTTATTATTTAATTAATAAATTCTTCTTTCATAATCTTCAAAGGATGCAAGTTAAATGTTTTTTTTTCTTTGATAGATTTAAACGTATATATTCTTTATTATTTATCCATCAATGTTACATATCAAAAATTGATCATGAGTTTAGGCAAAGATATTAATCACTTTTGTTTGCATCAACAATGCACCAAATCTAGGGAAGGCTTTTTCGAAGATTATTTTAATCTAGATAAACAGAAAATTATATAAAATAATGATATCGAAGTGCGTTTTTCAGATTATTGCTATGTTTTTTTTATGATTGTTGCCATGTTTGATACTGTAACTGAGTGAAGGTATATAATTTTTTAGTGTCAGAGTAAGACTTCCAATATAATTGCGTACAATTGGTGCAAGTGATCCACTTTGAAATAGATATGGAAAAATTAATTCTATTGTGACTAAGTATTAAGCTTCGCAACAACACTAGATAGCAGTAATTAAATCAAGGATGTTAAGGAACCAACATTTAAAAAAATCACGACAAATCTAAGTAAGGCGAGGAACCAACAAATTAAGCTTCCAAATATCCTAAATAGCATGGCAATCTCTACGTAAGTAAATAATATATTCCTAATTATGATCACAGCAATTGCATTTGGTGTTAATGTGAGCTATACGGAAATTTAATAAATTGAAGGTAGGACCAACATTTAGCACGCACCAACTTCCAAATAAAACTTAGAATTTTTGCTAGTAATGAAATAAACCAAAATTTCCTCTAAAAAGAAGAACCATTACCTGAAGATTATGCACTTTATGAGGGAGACTGCAAAATTTCAAATGCCATATGATACCCATTTAAGTATCAAAATCTTTTTACCTGCAAATTTGTTCCAGATCTAATTAGTTAAAAACATCAAAATCTTCATTGTTTAGTTTAACAGTAAGGACACAGCAATCTAGCTTGAACAGATCTAGATCTAAAATCAATTAAATAATACAGCAAATTACAAATCAGGAGGCAAGAAGAACAAGAATAAAGAATATAGTAATTCATGGAATATCATTCCTCACCGATTATTGTGCTCGCCGGAGCTTCACCGGCATGAAACCAACCACACCCGAAGGAAGCTGACATCGGGAGGAGTCCAATAGCGGTGGTCACGCGCCCAACGGACTCCGAACATGGCCTGGATCTACACCGAAAATTACGGATGTATTAGACGCCGATCTACCAGATTCCGATGAAAGACAACTGAAGAGAGGTGCTACTGAACTCACCTAACCACCAGGAGTCCGTCGGTGCTGTTTATCCCACCGGTTGCCGCCATATGTTGCCGGAGAGGAAGGGAGCAGCTTCGGGTACGGGAGAGGATCGGGACATGAGAGGCGATGAAATGCGACGCCATGGGTGCAAGGGGACGACGGCGTGGCTGGTGAACGGTGGCGGAAGGTGTCGCCGATAGTGGTCCAGCCGCTACAACGCCGTTGATCAGCTGAAGGTGAGGATTCCGTCCTCCTTCTGCCTTCTCTTTTTTTTCTTCCATTCCTGTTTTTCCTTATGTTTGTTCAACTGTTACTTTTACTCCTCTTTTTTTTAATGGCCTTGATACCCTATTCGGAGAATTCTAGAGACTCCCCTATTACTATTATTATTCTCTATTTTTATTTATTAATATTAGTAACTAATTTGATTTAATTTAATTTTATTAGCAATTTTAGAAATCAGATTAATCTTTTCTTTTTATTATACACATTTATTTACTTTAATTCCTTATTTAAAATATATTTTAGTTTAAATTATAAAATCAAAAACTTAAAGATAATATTCACTAATGTTATATCACATTTTAATAATTAAAAGAGAAGAATTTAACACATTTTAATAAAAAACTTAAAGATAACATTCACTAATGTTATATCACATTTTAAGATATGCACATACATACACATGTATTTATGCATACATACATATGTACATGTATGTATATATATGTACATACATATCCATATGTATGTATGTATGTATGCACATACAAGCACATACGGATATATATATATATATGAATATGTATGTATATGTATGTGCATATGTATATATGTATATATATGTATATACATAAATACATATTTATATGTATATAGATACATACATGGATGTATGCATGTATGTATGTATATTTGTATATGCATATGTATGTGTATATATGCACATATATATACATACATATACATATGCATATGTATGTATATGTGTGTATATACATATATATACATATCCATATGTACTCATATACAAAATTTAGCAACGGAAGTCAAATTCCGTTGCTATTTTAGCAACCGAAATATTTTCATATATAGTCAGCTAAAAACAGCTAAAAAAATGCTGCATACACCAAAGGATGGTTTTTTTTTTTTTAATAATAATAATAAAAAATCAGTTTTTCTGACTACATCCTAAAATTTTGACTAAACTTTAGCATGTTTTAATCAATAAGCAGATGTGCAGACGACAAGCCGTTTGTGCCAAAATATGAGATGTCAAAAGAGAAAGCGAAAACATTGGGACTGGAGTTCACTCCGTTGGAGATTACTTCCAAGGACACCATAGAAAGCTTGAAAGGAAGAGGCTTTCTTAAAATTTAAATGGTGTGATTTGATCAAATTAAAGAAAGAGGCAATATGTTTTTACCCTTTTTCAGAAGTCACTGATGGTCTAATAAGAAGTGGTTAGTCCTATTATTGGATGCATGCTTGTTCTCCTAAAAGGATGCATGTTCGGATTGGATGTCCATGGGTCTGATATCACTACACTTGCATTTTGTTTTCTTTTTATATATACTAACGGGAAGTAGGATGGTGCAGCGAGCCGTATTAATAGAGTAAGATATCCTTTAAAAAATATCATCCTTCCAATTTCGTATTTACTGTATACCTCAATTTCAATTCATAACTCAATACTTTCTTGATTTAAAATTATTTCCTTGAAGAGTTCCCAACACTTATTGCTACTAGTTGATAGTTAATTTGGCAGCCACATAGAATGTTGCCGTCTAAAATTCTTTGGGTAATTTGCATCCATGGTCCTTGAACTTTTAGTCTTTTATTTATTATTTCCTTCAATTTTAATTTATCGTTCAAAATGACACAACTTCATAATATCTTCTTGAAAAGTTCTTGACACTCGCTGTTATGGTAGAATTGTGCAAAACCGAATCACAAATCAAATTGGATCGTGTACGATTCGGTTATTTGATTTTCAATATAGATGGTTCCATTTTTAACTTTGAGGTTGATTTTTCTTTATGCTGGCACTCCTTGAAAGATAAAGAACATAGCTATTTTGTACATTGAAAAACCAAAAACCGACTTCAATATAAAAGATTAAACCGTTTAAATTGAAAAAGAAATTATCGAACTAAATAGACCAATTTATGTTCGTGTTTGATTTTCGGTTCATTTATATGCAGCCTGCAACAACCTGTGCTAAGGATTATTCAGGAATGTAATATCAAGTTAGAAGATGATTAGATACAAAGACGGAAATGCATAGAGCTCGGAAGAGATTTGGCTCTCTAATTTTGTTTTTTTGGTCAAAATCCTCTTTGTAAAAATACACGTTGATCATTGAAATTTCTTTTTCTTGTAACTTAGTCTTCCAAATTTATTAGACCTTTTTATATTTTCTCATCTCTTCAACCTGAATTGGTCCTGAAGTCAGGATGATGGGTCTATATCACTCCCTGTGACCGATGGGATAATAAAGTAGGATCATATTTGGGATATGATCCTAGAAAAATAGATGATCCTAGAAAAACACAACACTTACTGGCACTTGATGGAGCCAAAGAAAGGCTACAGTTGTTCAAAGCAAATCTACTGGAAGAAGGATCTTTTGATGAAGTAGGAAGGTGTATTTCACACGGCTTCTCCTGTGATCCTTTCACCAAGTGATCCTTAGGTAAACTTGGATATTAATTATATTTCATACATCTAGCTAATGCTTGTTGCTTAATTCCATGTTCTAAGTTTCAGGCAGAATTGATTGAGCCAGCGGTAAAAGGAACACTAAATGTTCTAAAGTCGTGCTAAAATTGACGGATGAAGAGAGTGTTCATGACACCATCTATGGCAGCTGTTATGTTCAATGGGAAACCCTTCACTCCTGATGTTGTAATTGATGAGACCTGGTTTTCTGATCCTGCTTTTTGTGAGCAAAACAAGGAATTTTCTCTTACTTTACGCTCTTATTTAGTGACCGAAACCCACCTTCGTTAAAAGTTACCTAGAACATTTTACTGGTCCGTTGTAAGGGTCTATAGCGACGGGATTAGCATGCGATGGATCTTCCGTCACTAAAAAATGATATTTTGTTTTTGGTTGGTTGTGTTGTAATTTAACTATAGAACAATCAAATGCAAAACCCAAGGTAAATAATTTATGGGTTAATGAATCTAAGGTTTGGTTATTTGCAGCTTTGGTACCCAGTTTCAAAATCCTTGGCTGAGGATGCTGCTTGGAAATTTGCGAAAGAGAAAGGACTAGACTTGGTCAGTATAAATCCTGGGTCTGTTATTGGTCCTCTCTTGCACCCAACTGATATTACTCAAACTGTGGAGCTTATTTTCAAACACATTAGTGGTACTCTCTGATCCCTCAACTATTATAATTTTCTGTTCATGTTAAATATTATTAATTATTATTTGGAATTAATTGATGTGCAGGAGCTCAGACATTTCCAAATAAGAATTATAGATTTGTTGATGTTAGAGATGTTGCAAATGCACACATTCTAGCTTTTGAAAGACCTTCAGCTAATGGCAGATACTGCTTAGTGGCCAATCTTAAACACTTCTCTGAGCTTCTGCAAATTGTGCACCAACACCACCCTACCTTGCAACTTCCTCAAAAGTAAGTCACTTGCATTTGAGATTCGTACAATCTGTGTGGGTGGGCAGGGAAAGTCGGATTTCATAATTGTGACCAAATTAGTCCCACGATTTCTTTTTGTTTCACAAATAAGATGTGGTGATGATAAGCGGTTGCAGCCAAAATATTAGGGATGTTCACGGGGCAGGGCGGGGTCGGGGATTATATCCCCACTCACTGTCTCGCGCAGGGTCGGGAATTCCCCGTCCCCGCCCCTGACTCTAGAACGGGGAGGAAATCCCCCCCGTCTTCCGCCCCATTGGGATCCCCATCCCCCGAATATATATATATTTTTTAATTTTAAAATATAATATTTTACAAATAATTAAAATTAAAATATAATATTTAATAAATAAAAAATTTAAAATAAATAATAATTTAAATTAATATAAATTTTAACCATTCATAAATTTAAAATTAAATATAATTTAAAATTTAATAGTTATAAAATTAAGTTATATTTTAATTTTAATTATTTATAAAATATTATATTTTAAAATTAAAAAAAAAATTGCGGGGCGGGGATCCCTGAGGGGCGGATATCCCATTCCCCGCCCCCGTCCCCGAATTCATAACGGAAATTTTTTTCCCTCCGTCCCCATCCCCGCAGGAGGAAAATTCGGGGATTCCCCGCCCCGAACGGGGAGGGTCCCCACCGGGGCCGGGGAATCCCCTTCCCGTGATCATCCCTACAAAATATAATGTATCCAAGGAGAAAGCCAAAAGTCTGGGAATTGATTTTGTTCCTTTGGAGGTTACTGTTAAAGACACCATTGAAAGCTTGAAGGAAAAGGGTTTTCTTGACGTCTGAATGTATACTGTAATTTTAAAGTTTTAAGCTTGTCTTATCAAATTAAGTTAATAGCTTTTTTATTATAAAGTTTTTATTTTTATGTGTTGATGAGTTTGCTGTGTGTTATTAAGAAAACTATTGCTATATATATTAGGCACTCCAATAATCAAATTACGAAATTAACATGTCATGTCTTCTATCACTTTCTCAAGACACTTTCAAAATATATTATATTTAAACACGAAGCCGAAAAATAAATGAAAAAGAAAATCTATAGCTTTAGCTTTTGTTTGTCTTATAAACACCAATTTCTTTATTTTGGAATATTTTGAGCTTATATTATGCTTATAATTTCTCATAAAATCTCCGCAAGATAACTCTTTGTAATTTTTTTTAAAAAACATCAACTTTACTTCAATTTCGTTGTTTTGAAATATACTGAATTTTTTGAAAATGTTTTTCTAGAAAAATAATGAAGTTGAATTGGAAGCAAAAATGAGCTTAAAAGTAAATATAAAAATAATATATATATTATTCATGTAAATAATTGAAAAAAAAAATAGTTAATGAAAGATTATTACAATCTAAATATAAAATAAAAATAAAAATGAATCGGCTGATAACAAAAAGCTCTAAGAGACATAAATCAACTACTAGCGGTGATAGGAGCTTGAAAAGCTCATAAATATTGTGTGTTAATGTGTGGTTTTATCTAGTATTGTGTTTATTATTTTGGTGTTTTACCTATATTTTGTTGCTTTTATGTGTTTTGTGTGTGTAGTTGTTTTATTTGTCTTATAGGAGAAAGGAATGATTTAAAGATCAAAGGAGTCAAGTGAAAGAAAGAAAGCCAAAGGTGAGCTATAAAGGAAGTGTCGCGAGCGCGACAAGGATGAGTGATCGCGACAGAAGGCGGGGAAGAGAGCAAGGAGAGAGGCGTGCCATGTCACATGAACTCCCCTTGTACTTGAGAAATTTGTCTCCCTAGCTCTCTCGGTTGGCCACATGCAATTGTTCATTGACATTTCTTCCAATAACTCAAATGCAGCCTCCGTGGTCTTCCTCATCAAAGATCCCCCTGCTGCCGCATCAATGGTTCCTCGAGTGGTTGGATTCACACCGTTATAGAATGTTTGCATCAGCAACTCCCTTGGCAAATTGTGGTGTGGGCAACTTCGCTGCAATTCTTTGAACCTTTCCCATGCCTCATACAAAGATTCAGAGTCATGTTGAACAAAAGTAGTGATATCCTTTATTATTTTGGCAGTTTTTGCTAGGGGAAAATATTTTGACAAAAAGGCTTGGGCTAATTGGTCCCAAGTTGTGATAGAACCCCTAGTAAGGGAATTCAACCAAGCTTTTGTCTTGTCTTTTAATGTAAAAGGGAAAAGTCTAAGCTTGATTGCATCCGCCGAAACTCCGTTAATCTTAAAAGTATCACAAATTTCTAAGAAATTTGCCAAATGAGCATTTGGATCCTCATTTGCCAAACCATAAAATTGGATACTGTTTTGAATCATTTGTAAAAGTGATGGTTTAATTTCAAATTGGTTTGCATTTACCGTAGGTCTTACCATACCTTGTTGAGCACCACTCAATGCTGGCGTGGCAAAGTCCATCAAGCGCGGTGGATTTTCTTCTTCAGCCATAATAATTCTTCTACTCCGATTCTTCTTCTTATTTGACTTGTGGTTACTCAATAGAAATCTCTCTATCTCCGGATTGAACGGTTCAAGTTCTTCTTGCGAACTCCTTGTACGCGGCATGAACAGTCAAATCCTGAAAATTCACAACAAACAACAACAAATTAAATATCGTAATCCAGAATCTTAAATCAAGGTTCATAATGTAATAAATTAAATCAATCAAAGTCCCCGGCAACGGCGCCAAAAACTTGATATGCTTTTTCTAAAAGCTAAAATACCGCAAGTATACGGTGTACCGGTTATAGTACTTCAGATATCGATCCCACGAGGAAATGTTGATTTTAATCACCCACTATTACTACTCAATTTTAATCTTGTTTACGATGTTCAAAAGTGAAAGTTAATTCTAACTACTCTATTGCATAAATTAATTAAATCCTAGATAGTATAATCAAAGAAGACAATAAATATTATGAAATTAAATAATCATGCATTCGATACCATTATTTTAATTATAGTTTTTAATCTTATTAGTAAGCCAAGTTGAAATAAATTCTTAATCCACTCTCTCGACATGAATTAGATTGCCTAAGACATGTAATTAAAGTACTAATTCTCAACTCTCGTTAATGAACTAGTGAATTTTAATTACACATTTCAAGTTTAAACACCAACCTATAGCAATTATCTCCACATGTAATCTCTCTAACTATGTTTTGATAATTAATTTCATATTAACTTTCAATAAGATGTTGCTCTCGCTAACTCTCTTATTTATGACCATTTTGTTGATTTTCAGAAAAGGAATTGCACATTGAAGGTTGTCTTCCTTAACTTATAATGATACTAATAAAATTTTAATAGCAAATACTACAATCAAAGATCAATATTATAAATGGAAATAGAAATTTGTTCATATATAATCAAATGCAAACATAATATTCATGTAAAGATTACAAGGAAGAAAAATAAAAAACAAGAACAAGGAGAAGGGGATCTCTCAACCCTTTTTCCCTTCACACAAGATGTCTTCTTCCTTGCTTCTTGTCTCCTCTTCAAAACATGAAAAATAAAAACTAAAGTACTAAAGAAAAATTAATGTTCCTAAGATCACAAAATCAAATTCTCAAAATTCATTCTCGAAATTCTGTTCACTTGGCATATATATGCCTCTCTAAAAGTTATGTCCCTTCAAGATATCATTTCACAAGAATTGTATTGTTTTGAGAAAAGTTGCATCACTTCAGAATTCTAACTGCTCATCTGCACTTTGTCGCGACCTCGTGACAAGATACGCTGTTGCTTGGCTGGCTCCGCTGGTTGTCGCGAGCTCTTCTCCTTGTCGCCCTCGCGACATGGCACACCTCTCTCCTTGCTCTCTTCCCCGCCTTCTGTCGCGATCACTCATCCTTGTCGCGCTCACGACACTTCCTTTATAGCTCACCTTTGGCTTTCTTTCTTTCACTTGACTCCTTTGATCTTTAAATCATTCCTTTCTCCTATAAGACAAATAAAACAATCACACACACAAAACACATAAAAGCAACAAAATATAGGTAAAACACCAAAATAATAAACACAATACTAGACAAAACCACACATTAACACACAATATTTATGAGCTTTTCAAGCTCCTATCAAGCAGCTGGTTAAAAAAATTACTAAACACTAAACACTTTTGTTACAGCCGATTGATCCAAAAAAGTTAACAATTAGCTCCAAATACTAAATCAAACGGTCCTTAGCTGTGTTTTTAGCAAAGTTAACGTCAGCTATACAGTAGATAAACAGGTAGCCACAGGTGATAAAATAATCTTTTTTTTTTATAGTTTCTATTTTGGCAAGGAATCAGAGTTTTTCTCCAAACTCGTTACTTGGTTAATTTTCTTTGCAAATTCTAAAATTACATTTGACATTCTATTCTGATGGGGCGACGACACTTTATTCGTTGCTTTATTACTTGATACGATTTATTCACTTTTCAACACTCATACATGCATACAGACATGCAATTTCATTATTTCTTTTAATTTCCTTTTCGACTTGAAAAAAAAAGTAAATAAATAATTGCGATGTTGAGCGTTGATATCGGGTGTTTCCATGCCTCTACAAAGGTAATCAACACCTACAGATCTTCTATCCACGCTCCAATTTGCCTTTTACTTTTCCATATATTTTTTTATATATATCCATGTGACTGCATCTAAAATCTGGTTTTAAAATTATATATATATTTTTTTATAACTATATGTTATCCGAAATCTAGTAACTAATTAATATAAATCTGTACCAAAGAAATAAAGTACTCCTTCCAAAATCTGAACTCTAAAATAATTTCATATTGTTTAATAAGACTTTATACAAATTATATTTATAGGCTCCAGTTTGACATTTTTATAGAAAAGCCTAAGCTACCACTTTTAATAACCCCGACTCACACCCAAATCTTGAGCTCTCAAGATCTGTTCAGCTATGGAAATGAGCAGCTGGTGCAACTCTGGAGTCTGTAATGAGATGGAAGCCCATGTGAAGAGCAGAAGGTACGACAGCCTGAGTGAACCCAAGAAGCGAAGATGGAGATATTTATTGAGAAAAATAATAATGAAAGAGAAGAAGTTTCTGGAGTGTTCATCGTCGTCCAGACGAATGCAGTTTGCATATGATTCTTATGCATATTCCAAGAATTTTGATCAGAGTTCAATGGGGTCTGATCCCGATCACATATCTCGCTCTTTCTCTGCCCGCTTTGCTGTTCCTTCCAGAATCTTTCAAAACACTGAACTCGTATCATGAAATGCTTCAAGCAAACACTATGGTTAGAAATTTACCGAATTCCAAGGCCAACTATCGGTTTAAATTTAATATCTTTCTGTGTTTAAGTTTCTTTGATTGAGACTTGCTTTTGAGAATTATTTGCCATCATACATCGCGTATGGAGTTTTTTTTTTTAATTTTCTTAATTTTTTTATAGGAAAAATGAAATAGAGATTCGAATTTAAAACTTATCGCTATATAGATATTAGTTTTATTTCCTGAATGTCCAACTGGAATGAATATTTCTCAGTTGATATTGAAAATATATGTGATTTCTGCCTTTTTTTTTTCTCTCTTTTGGAATATATATTTTTGAATATCAATGTGTTTGTATTATCAATTTTTCTTTTTCTTTTTCTTTTCTTCTTTTTTTTTTTAATTTTTTAATTTTTATTTTACTTTTATTTTTTTTAGAGAAGTAGAAGATTGTTGGATTTCTTGGTCCCTGAACAACTTCTAAATAATTTGAAAAATGAATTCTTATTCATCTTAAACAAAAGAATTACAATAGAAAATATTTATACTAGCTGAGAAGAATCCACTGGCATCTGATCTGTATAGTGGGGCAAGATGGCTAGATTCAGTTATAGCAATACTACCAGCTGAACCAAAAACAAACCAGCACCTACGGTTAGTTATAGAGCAAAACGAAAACAGAAAAATAGGGAGAACAAAAAACTTGTGCTTCTTTATGATGGGATGCTTCTTTTACTTGTGGGCTTTTATTACTCAACACAGTCCAATAAGAGAAGGCAACTTCATTATCTCAGTCTACATTCCCCCCTTAAGTTGGGTCATGATTGAAATCAACCAGACCTAACTTGACGACTAGTTGCTGGAAAAAAGGTGCAAAGAAGGATTTAGTAAAAATATCTACAATTTGGATTAATTGACTGCGAACAAATTGGCAAGCGATGAATCATTCTTTAAACTTATCTCTTACAAAATGATAGTCAATTTCAAGATGTTTTATTCTTTCATGAAACACGGGATTTGTTGTAACGTGAAGTGCGGTTTGATTATCACACAAGAGAGGGATCGGGTAGTGATCGGAAGCTGTAAGTCGTTCATAAAGTAGGTCATCCACTGAATCTCCCTTATAGTAGTGCTCATGCTTCGATATTCAAACTCAGCAAAACTAAGAGAAATTGTTGCTTGTTTCTTTATCTTCAAAGATATAAGTGCATCTCTTAGAGAAACACAATAGCTAGTTAAAGATCTTCTACTGTTCAGACAGGAGGCCCAATCACCATCACAATATGCTTTGAGCTGAGCAAAATTTATTGAGGGATAAAATAACCACGAGTTGGACAACCCTTAAAATACTTGAGTAAATGAAGAATTGCTTTCCAGTGAGTGAGACATGGGCATAAAACAAATTGACTCAATTGCTATGTAACATAGGTGATGTCAGGGCGAGTAAGATTAAGATACAAGAGCCTGCCAATAACCGTTCGATATTGATCAGCATCTGAATATAATGGACCATAATTAGCAATAAATTTGAAGCCTTTTTGGATGGGAACAGCTGTCGGCTTGGCACTAGTAAGACCTGCATCGTTTAAAAGATCATGTATTTTCTTTAGTTGAGATAAGTTCTTGTGGAAGAGCAATCGATCTCAATGCCCAAGAAATATCTTGCTTGCATTAGATCTTTTATTGTGAATTGTTGGTGAAAAAATTGTTTGGCATGAGCAATTTCAATATCAGAATCACCTGTCAACAGCACATCATCAACATGAACCAAAATCATGAGATTAGAAGTGGAAGTCTTCTTGACAAATAAATAGTGGTCATGATCTGATTGGCAAAAACCAAAGGTAGTGAGTTTCTTTCTAAACTCTAAATTTCATTGTCTTCATGCTTGTTTGAGGCCATAAAGAGACCTATTCAGCTTGCAGGCTTCACATTATTTAGCTTTGAAATAACCCTCAGGTGGTTTTATATAGCCTTCTTCAAAAATATACTCATGTAAAAATGCATTGTTAATATCAAGTTGGTGTAGAGGCCAGTTATGCATGGTTGCAAGAGCAATCAACAGTCTTACTATGACCAATTTAGCAACAGGAGAAAAAGATTCAGTATAATCAATTTCAGGATTTGAAAATAACCTTTGGTTACTAGTCTAGCCTTATACCTCTCTACTTCTCCATTGGGCTGTAGCTTCACTTTATACATCCATTTTCATCCCATGGCATTTTTTCATTTGGGTAAAGATACAAGTTCCTAGGTGTCGTTATCTTCTAAAACTGTAAGTTCTTGCTTCATAGCATCCACCCATTCTTTACTAATAATAACCTCTCTATAACACATAGGTTCTTTAACTATTGACACATTGGCCATAAAAGATATGTATTCTTCATTAAAGCCTTGAGGTTTCATGTAAGGAAAGACTGGTGGAGTGTGTTTAAAATTGGTGGCACATGTAACATAGTCTTTCATCCAAGTGGGAGCATGTTTAGTTCTTTGGCTCCTGCTGGGGGTTGGATTACTTAAATCTGGATCGAATGGAGAAAGTTTTAGACAAGCTAAGAGAAGGAGAAGTTTCAGGTGAAATAAGGTGTGGTTGAGCAGACTCTGAAATGTTAAAATCTAGAATGGGATATGATAGGTCTATATGTATAGGCAAATTTGGTAGTGGAATGGATGCTTGTGATGTGGGATTGTTGAATGGAAAAATGCTCTCATGGAAAATGACATCCCTACTGACTTAGACAGTTTTAGTGGATAAATTGTATAGTTTGTAGCCTTTTTTCCTATACTAAAATCAATGAAGACACAAGGATGAGATCAAGATGAAAATTTATCTTTGGAAGGATTATGATTGATAGCATAGCATAGACAACCAAAATATCTTAGATTATCATAAAAAGGTGAGACTCCATGAAGAAGCTCATATGGCGTGTGCCAATTCAATAAGGAACTAGGAAAAATATTGACTATATAAGTACCCAACATAATGGCTTCCCCCCAAAAGGAAAGTGGTAGGTGTGATTGAAAGAGAATAGACCTTGTAACTTGGAGCAAATGATGGTATTTTCTTTCAATAATTTTGTTTTGTTGGGGGATATAAACACAAGTCCTATGGTGTAAGATGCCCTTAGAGGTCAAAATATTTTGAAATTCTTGACTTAAAAATTCAGAACCATTATCTGTCTGAATGATGTGAACAAAGTGGTTGAATTGATTATGAACTATGGAGATAAATTGTGCAAAAATTCTAGGAACTTGGGCTTTATTTTGAAGAAGAAAAGTCCACATGGTTCGACTAAAATCATCAACAATGGTCATGAAGTATTTAGCTCCTAATAGGGTTGCATGTTTATAAGGTCCTCATAAATCAAAGTGCAGTAAATTGAAATTTTGGTGCTTGAAATTTTACTGATGGGAAAAGGATTTCTAGTTTGTTTGGCTAAGGGACAAATAGGACAAGGAGTAATTGAGTCTGTTTTGATATCTTTAAAACGAGTTATATGTTTCAAAGCATCAAATGAGCTATGTCCAAGTCTTTTGTGCCACAAGGAAAAATCTCTTTCATTGATATGTATTGTATTATTACAAGTATTGAAGAATGAAACCAAGTGTTTCATCCCTTTGTCAATAATTGACTTGATTACATGGGAAAGAAAAAAAGATGAATCTAGTACATAAAGGTTGCCTACACATCTAACCACAATTTCATAGGTCATGTAAGATGCAAAATGTGGGATAAAAAGAAAAGTTCAATAGGCAGGTAATTGATAGCTCTTGGATAGATAAGACATTAAATTTAAAATTTGGTACATGAAGAGCATCAGTTGTAATGGCCCCAACACTGGTTTAGCCATGAACAGTAGATTCTGATGGTAAATAGTGCACCCGGACTGTAAATCGGATCCGGAAGTGAAAAATATTTTATTTGACCATTGGAAAGTATTGGTCATTGTGAGTTCGGGGTTGAAATTTGAAGTGAAATTGAGGTCAAATAAGCCTCCAAAAGTCAAAAATACGAAAAAGTTAGCGAGTCAATTTTCCTGCTAGAGAATGTGACTTGACTTTGCATGAATTTTTAAAAATAGCAAATGAACTCTAAAAATTTCCAAATTTTGCATGTCTCAATGAAATTTTATGTAGAATATTTTGGTGCAAAAAAATAAATTTTTCGGTGATGTCGACAGTTGTTAAATTGGACCAGCTCGGTTGAATTAGACCGGTAATGAACTCCGATTGAGCCAAAATTTTATGTACTACCTATTTTTGATATTTTATGAATTATAAAATCAAATTTGGAGTAATTTGGAGAGAGGAGATGGGAGAAATATTTTAAGGCTTTATTAGGTGGTTAATGGGCTTTTATTTGTTAATTAGGCCTAATAGCCTAATCCAAGCCCATTACACCTAAAAGACCTTGTATAAATAGGATGAAATTTCTGGAGAAGGCCAGCAACTTCACCTTCCTTCTTCTCCTCTCCCTTTGGCCGAAATTTCTCCCATCACTTTGCCTTGAATTTTCTCTTCTCCTCCCTCCATTTCACACTAAATTCAGCCTTAGTATAATATATTCCACCTCTCTAGTTCATCTTAGTATCCTTATCTCTTCAAAAAAGGGAAGAAAAATAAGAGAAATTAAAGGAGAAAGATTTGGGTTTCATTTGAGGTAAGTGAAACCAATGGGTTAAATTTCTTTTCTAGGTGTCTACTAGTATTTTTGGGTGCCTAAATTTCATTTATGATGTCAATTTTAGCATTTGAGGTCAAGAAATTAGAGCTATAATATGTTAAAGTTTCGGTTTCTTTAGGAAATCAAGGAGAAGTGCAAGCTTCCAAGGCTAAAGGCAAGGAAAAGGAAGCTTAGGCAATCTAAAGCTAGGGAGGAAGGTTAGTGACTAATAAATCTTAGTATTTTCCTTGATTTCAAGTAAATATCCTTTATGTATCTTAGGGTAAAAGGGATAAAATGATGTTTAATGTGAAGTAATGGTAAATTAATGCTATATGACCTTAAATAAGTATGTATAAATGCTTAAATGAATTATTGAGTGAATATATGGTATGGGTTCTTTGGTGGCCGAATGGTATACCTAAGAAAACTAAGGTTTATTTAGTGAATTTTGATGAAATTAAGCCTTTAAATGGTGTTAGAAATGAAATAACACATATAATAATTTTTATGAAATTTATAGAAGTTAAATGAATATTTTAGAGAAAAATTATCAATTATGTAAGTAATATGAAATAATGTGTACTTTGTTGAGAAAATAAATGATTTTGGTGAATTATGGTGAAATAATTCACAAATCATGTAAAGGAATTGAGAAGAATAATTAATAAGTAAAATAAGTGTAAGTAAGTAAAGAAATATTAAGAAAATGAAGTTTTGATTGATATTTTAATGAAATTATGCCCTTAGAAATAGTCTGACAGTGAAAATCTAGTTCAGGATATAATTGGCTAGCCATAGGAACATCTGAACCGCGATGCAAGTCATGGCGACTTGCTTTGCTATGGTAGGATCACTGATCTCCATAGCTTTTGTCTGTATCTGATATCTGTTCTGTGAAAAAATGATCAGTGAGATCATTTTTCAGCCTGTCTGGGGCCCATGGGGTCCACGTTTCGAGTATCCTGTCTGAAAATTTCTGTCGGTACTGTACTAGGGGCATGAAAGTGATAATAAGTTAAAAGAAGTGAAAAGAAAGACAAAAGTGAAGTTTAAGTAGAAAAAGGACCTAAATGAAAGAAAATAAAAGTTTAGGGGCAAAATGGTAATTTTGCCAAATGTATAATTAATATGTGAAAATGAATAAGAAATAGTTAACAAGGATAAAATGCTAATTTTGGAGACCTAACAGTATTAAAATATAAAGTTTCTATAGTATAGGGATCAAAATATAATTTTACCAAAAAGTGGTGAAATAAAGAATAAAGGATGAATAAATGAAGAAATGGTATAAGAAAAATGATAATAAATGACTATAATGGCAAATTTGTAAATATGAGAGAAAAAGGGACAATTTTGTAACTTAGCAAAACTTTAAGGATTAAATTGAATTTTGTTAATAATTAAGTAATAAATGAGAATAAAGGTAAATTGTGTAAGTAATAATTGTTTTCCTTGATTTTTGAATAATATGTATTTATATTAGAAGTTTAATTAGATAATTGAATTATAATACTATATGGAAGTACTAGGATTGTTAGTCACCATTAGGCATAATTTATACTCAGCATGTAGTTTTTCGCTGCATGCAGGTAGCGAGTCAGAGGAGCAATAATGCACATTAAAGAGAAGCTACTTTTGTTAAGAAATTGAAGTAGGTTTTTGGCATGTATATATAATTATGAGCTGTGGCATGTATTTAAATAGATAATTATATACATATGTATGATTATATAACGATATGTGGATGTATATATGTTTGTGGTTATGATCTGGATATGATATGTTGATGTATGGATGAGATGTTTTTATTAGAAGTGTTGTGCCTCTGAGAGGCTGTGGTTTGTCTGTTTTTCAGGGGGGCTAGTTAGAAATACAGCCGTTATAATGCCGAAATTTTGCTAAATGGACAATAATCCGGATTAGCTATAGGTTATTGAACGATTGAGTTTGAATTTATAATAATAAGCATTATTGTAAAAAAAAAAAGTTTATCGGTGTGCGCGCACTATTCAGTTAGACCGGAATGATAAAGGCGTTACATCAGTGAGAATGACTCATGAATGCATATGAATGTCACCGGTATTTTGGACCAATTTGACAAAACCATCAGGCAAATATATTGGTGTGGTTTTGATTACAGGTTTGGTTGAGTAAAATTAGCCAATGAAGAACATATATGGCTTGTGGCCCATGTATCAATAATCCAACAACCAGAATGTATAGAGTCCACAGATATAAGAGCAAGTGATGAAGTCATACCTGCAAAGTCATTGAAGTGGGCAAAATTAACTTGTTTAAGATCAACTGGATGTTTTTTCTTTTATCAACTTATTCAACTCCCTTTGCACAATGTTAGCAATATCGTATTCTTGCTCTGTTCTCCTCACAAGAGGTTTTTCTTCATCTAAGTCAAAAGGTGTCTCAGAGATGTGAGCAATTATTCTAGGAGATCCTTTCTCAATCTACTTTCCTTTGAACCAATCAGGATAGCCAGTAAGCTTAAAGTATTCACTCTTCTGGTGACCTTTCCTGTTGTAGTGATCACATTGTTTGTCTTCCTTTCTGGCTATATTCTTCTTGTCATTTTGAGCATCCCTTTTTGAGTTGAGCTTAGAGTTTGCATTGTGATTAGCAGCCATCATTGCACTAGCCTCCATTAGATCGAAAACATTGGTTTGCACTTCTCTCTGCTTTTTAACCCACCATAGAGTAAATCTTATTAATGCTTGGCAGGGGTTCTAGAATCAATATTTGGTTGCGAACATGGTCATACCCTTCATTGAGACCCATGAGAAACTATATCACCTTATCAACATTATCTGCTGCTTCTAGTTTCGCAAAAACACCACAAGAGCACTGCAGATTTGCACCACAATTAGATGCAAGTAAAGGATTCAATGCACTTAAATCTTCCCACAGTCTATTCATCTTAGTGAAATAGCTGCAAGTGCTCATATTCCCTTGCCTCGAGTTACTAAGTTCTTGCTTAATCTGGTAAATTAATGGCCCATTACTTTCTCCAAATCGCTCATAAATGTCATCTCATAATTGTTTAGCGGTAGTGGCATATGTAAAAGCTTCAGACAGTTCCTTAGAAATGGAGTTCTGGATTCATGCTAACACCATGCTATCTACTCTCTTCCATTGATTAAATGTAGGATCTATTTTCTTAGGCATTTTATACTCAAAATCCATTAAACCCATTTTATCTTTAGCATATAAGGAGATCTGAATTGAGCGACTCCAGAAAACAAAGTTAGTTCCAGTAAGAGGTGTACTAACCAGTGACATACCTGGATGATCTGAATGATGAAGCTAAAGATATTGATCTTCATGCTTCTTCTTATCATATTTCCATCATGATCCACTTTTTATTCAGTTAGTAATCGTAGTGGTGAATCTAACGCTGCTTTGATACCATCAACAACTTCTAAATAATTTGAAAATGAATTCTTATTCATCTTAAAGAAAAGAATTCCAATATAAAATATTTATACTAGTTGAGAAGAATCCACTACCAACTGATTTGTACATTTGACAAGATGGCTGGACTCAGTTATAGCAATACTACCAGCTGAGCCAAAAACAAACCAGCACCTACAGTTAGTTACAGAGCAAAATGAAAGCAAAAAATAGGGAGAACCAAAAACATGTTCTTCTTTATGATGGGCTGCATCTGTTACTTGTGGGCTTCTTTTACTCAACACAACCCAATAAGAGAAGGCAACTTCATTATCTCAGTCTGCGGTCCCTCCAATATGGCTAACCCTTTTAACTTGTATAATCCAACCAATTCAGCATTAAAAAGAAAATATAACCCTGATTCATTAGGGTTGTCATAATTAATTAAGGGATAAGAATCAAATTTACTTCTGAACTATAAAAAAATGATACAGATTCGCTATTATTTTTTTTGAAAAATACCTTTTTTATTACTAAAATGGCTCGTATTCGCTTTTATTTGTAAAGAAGAGGACAAATATGAAACATTTATTATTGCAAATAAGAGCAAATGTGTATCAATTTGGTACATACATGGATCCAGTATAATAATGGCAAAGTAAATACAAGCCAATTTGATAATGATAGAGACTTTTTTGAACCAAAATACAATTTAAAGGCAAATTCATACTACTTTCATAATTTAAAAGTACATTGAGCACTTTTTTTTCTTCCTCTAATTAAATGTTTTTAGATGGTTTGAACTGAAACCCAACAATAACTCACCAACTCAAATTTGAACACCATACTTTTGATATTAGAAAATTTGCAATAACGAATTCTAGGAGGGAATAAACTAACATATTGATTTGTTGATATAGTCTTTAGATTTAGATAGAGGAAAGTGATAAATAGTCATATCATACTTAGAATATAAAAAAAAATACCCTTATTTATTTACATTTTGCAGATTTGGAGATAAAGAACATTATGTAGATTTTATAATTAAATATGTCCACATTTATGGGCATTTATCCAAGTCTCGATATTTACCTTTTTTTTTTCTCAGATAAATTCATAAACAACATGATAATGATAATGACAAAGACGGTAATTAAATAAAGACAGAAAGTTAAGATGCAACTGGGAACTGTTTTTTTGAAAGCCAAATGGAACGATTAATTATTACTGAATTGGCATCTTTTTGCAACTTCAAGAAATGTGGTTTTAAATATTAAATAAGTCTGATTCTTTTGAAAATGGGTTCGTCTTTCAATTATTTTTGTTATAATTCACGTAGCATGAGTGGAAATAATTGATTGTATTTGGATTAGAATATAATAAATTAATGAAATTTGCAGCTTGATTGTGCTGCTAATTGAATTATTAAAATCATGTTTGATTTAGCGGTCCACACATTACACTGAGTAGTGCCCAATTATATAGGAATTGAACGCATACGCATGTGCAACAATCACAATGGGATAAAATACCATTTAATAGTCATACGATCGTTCATTTTGCAAACCAAGAGTTGATGTTTGGAATCTCTCTTTCTCTCTCTCTCTTTTCTTCTTGAAATTGAAAAGGCGAAGATGAATTTGTACATATGATCCAAGTTTCATGAGACTATTTACCAAATTATATTTAACTGAAGTTTTTGAAGGAGAACAAAGAAAAAAACTTATGTTATCTAATTCGTACTTCTTCCAATCCACTCAACTTTGACAATTTTTAACTTATCACACAGAAATTATTAATTTATATCAATTCTATAGAATTTTTATTTTAATTTATCAAAATATCCCCTTATCAATTGTTTGCCATATTATATTATTTTCAGTGCATACATAATGGCAAAGCAATGTTATTAAATCGGATTGAACTGGCCGGTTGAATCGCTTTAACTACAAACAAAGAGCTGATCCGTCTCGATTCAAATTATAAAACTGAAATGATAAAAATCCTAATGAAACTAGTATAAAATGAAAAACCTAAATGAACCAAGAAGAAAATCAGGTTAAATTAGAAAAATCGATTTGAACCAAAAAATCAGTTTTTGTTCAAAATATTCTTACAACATTATTTTCTTTGTTGGAAAAATAAAATATAAATATAAATACAAAATCATTGAAATTTAGAAAATTTTGATGAATCTTTTATGAAAAATAAAAACTATAATTTATATTTGTGGAATTTTTTGAATATTTTCAATTTTTTACTATATTTATTTTAAATTTATATTATAAATGTTGAATGACTTGAAAATAATATCTTATGATTAATGTCTAGTGATGAATATGTTTTTTAAATTATTTTTATCTTTTTATATATATAGTGATATTTTCATAATATTTATAAAATTTTAAATAATATTATTAATAAAAAAAACCAGTTGAGCTAGTTTGAATTATAACTCTTTTATCTCTCAGGTTCTTTATCTAATCCGGCTTTAATAACATTATGGCAAAATATGAAAACATACTACTTGAAATTTAAAACTTGTTACTTTTTCTATTTACCAATAAATCTCAACTTTGTGCCTTAATTTATTTATGCTTTCAGTAGAAAATCAATCTTTATTTGGATCCACCCATAGAAGACTATAAGTTACTTTTTGAAGTAGTAATATTTCTTGTTTTAAGTTGAAAGACAACCGAATTGAATTACTCAATTTATTGTAAGGACATGGATTTCAAATGCTAATTTTCAAATTTGGAATTCTATAATGATTGTGCTGTTGATTTGTTTCATCTATAATAAAAGTTTGCCTTTATCCAAAAAAAAAAAACAATTATATTAATGTTATAAAGAAGTTAGGTAAGCTAACAGAGATCGGGCATGTAAGGGAAGCCAATGCAGTCCTAAGTAGAATAGACTTCTATTCTCTGTTGTATTGTTTCCAGAATTGTATTTGTTTCCTATTTGGAGATATACTCCTCGTGTATATATACTTAACCAACATATCAATACAATCACGTCTCCCCTGAAAATAATAGAAGTGGGAAGAATGGCTGAAAGTAGTGGGATTTCATCCCACTATCCCCATAGAATGGGCAAAAAATATATAAAAGCAGGAAATCAAGTAAGGAAGGATTCCTTCAATCTTTTTCAGCAAATATACATCTCTGTTGTCAGATTTTCTAACTTCAACGTCGAAGAATCCTTAGTCAAAAACCCATTGGTCTTTTGCTTTTTAAAGGTGACCTTTAGACTTTCAGCTCTAACATCTTGAGCCTGTCATCATTTGGTACGGTGAGTGTAGAACATAGATATATTCCTTGACCTCAACCTAGACCCTGCCTTAATAGAAAACAACCCACCCACTCTCCCTGGGACATAACAATTTTTCTTGCAAGCCAACGATCCAAGCTCAACATCCCTCGCTACAGTCATCCCAAATACCTCAAGCATTACCCCACAAGCAACACAATCTCTGATAGCCATGCTGTCAGCTATAATCACTTAGGTACATCCACCTTTTCAACCCACATAGCCTTACCAAATTCCACAGTCCTCACAACCGCCAGTTAGAAACCCATTTATCTTAGTGATTTCCTTGGCTCCAGGGTCCACTATCACCCTCACAACTGGATAGTTCGAAAGACTCTTGATGACCATATGCAAAGGCATCAAAATTGGAACACTCTGTAGTATCAAGGCAGTTTTTGATCCCTACTATCAAGAGAAATCCTAGCTTGCCTTTTTCCTAAATTATGCCTCCTTAACTTACCAAAGTACAATGGCAATGCCGACCTTAGAGCCTACATCAACCAATTCTAACATACAATACTGGTGCTAACAGCAGATGACACCGTACTCTACAAGATCTTCCCACAGATATTGACGAACTCAGCCTAGATCTGGTTTCTTAGCCTTTTTGAGCACTCCATCGAGAGTTTTAAGAAATTTAGTGACATGTTCATCGCAAAATTTATGGCAATGATTTGGTCAAACAAAGTGTCAGCCGACTTAAACCAAGTTCAACAGGAGAAGGGAGAACCCTTACAAGCTTATGTGGAGAGGTTCAATATAGTAGCAATGGATATATAAAACCTTAACCTAGAGGTAGCAATTAATGCGCTGATTAGGAACACAATGTGCCAGGACTTTAGTGACTTATAATTTCATCGAGCTCATATCCCGAGCTCACAAATACATTCGGATGGATGAGCTTAGGCACCTATGCCATAGTACTTATAAGGATACGAGCACACAGAAAGATAGGGAGAATTTAGAGAGGCTAGCTCGAGAAAGAGGAAAAGGCAGCCAGAATGACTCTTAAATGTATAGGAGCAACAGTCTATCTAATAGGACTTACATAGTCGACATTCCTCGCTCGAGAAATAAGAGGGAAAAGAGGTTTAAGCCCCTTAACACCACCAGAGAGCAGATCCCAGCCTAGATAAAGCATGATAGGCACGTTAGTTAGCCAAAATCGACGAGGAAAAACCCTAACATAGATCAAAGCCTTCATTATTCTTTCCATAGGGATAAAAGCCATGAGATAGAAGAATGCAAGCAACTTAAGAGGGAGATTAAACACTTGGTGAAAAAGGTGCCCTGTCGTAATTTGCCAAACAGGATGATAAGGTGAAGAGGCACAGGTCACCCACACCTTCATAAAATAGGAGCCGACCTATCTCGAGCAAAAAAGCGCCTGTAGGGGTCATTCATGTGATAGCAGGAGGAGGGTAGTATAATGACTTCAGAAAAAAAAAGGCCAAAGAGGTACTCACCATTAAGTATAAGGGCATCTCCATAGATTATTCAACTTTCGATAGCGAATGGATCTCATGTTTGCCAACTACATACAGATGCACTGGTAGTAGAAGCAATCATCCAAGAGTTCTTAGTATAACAAATCTTGATAGACACAGGATATGCAGTCAATTTGATTACACTGCAGGCATACAAAACACTAGAGGTATTAAAGAATCTCTTAGATGATGTCAACATTCCCCTTATTAGCCTTTCTGGTCAATCGATTAAAGTGGAAGGCCTAACAAACCTGTTCGTCTAGTTAAGAGGTGATGTGGTAGTTTAAATATGCCAAGTAGATTTCATGGTAGTAAACATTCCCTTATCATATAATGTGTTTTTGGCGCAGTAGATGCCTATGTGTCTATATAGAACTTGATACTCAAGATCCCAATGGAGGAAGGTATAGCAGTACTGAGGAAAAATCAGAAAGCAGCTCAAAAAATATACATAACCATGCTCAAAGAGGCCAATCAAGTCCTACCACTAGACACAATGGAAACTCGGATAAAGATCTGAAAGCTGAACTAAGAGAGGTATTGCAAGTAATCAAACTATTCCCGAGCAAGAACATCTAGAAATCGGTTGTTAGGAAGGAAGGTTCGAATAGGAAAGCCTATATCTTGAAACTCAAAGATTTTATGGATGTGTTCACTTGGCAACCATCAAACATTAAAGACATGTCAAAAGAAGTGATAACTCACTCCCTAAACATTCGATCGAAGTGTAACCCAGTAAAATAAAAGAAAAAAAATCATACCCTGGAATACCAATTGGCCATGGAGAAAGAGATGAGCACTCTGTTAAATAATGGGTTTATCAAGGAAATATTCTACCCAAATAAGCTGGCCAATGTAGTACTTATAAAGAAAGCCAGTGGAAAATGGCAAATGTGTATGAACTTTACCAATCTAAACAAAGCATGCCCAAAAGACAGCTATCCTCTACCAAACATAGAAATTTTGATGGAATCCACAGTCAATTTTGAAGAATATACATTCCTGGATGTTTCGATGGCCTACCATCAAATCCTAATAAATCTGGCAAATAAAGAGAAAATTGCCTTCATCACTCATTGAGGTATCTACTGCTACCGGGTCATACCTCTCGAGTTGAAAAATGCAGGTGCCACCTACCAGAAGTTGCTGAATAAGCTCTTTGCCAATCGATTGGGCAAAAATATGGAAATCTATGTAGATGACATGATCTTGAAGAGTAAGATGTCAGTAGATTTACCCACCGAGCTCAGAGAAACTTTCCTCACTCTCAGAAAGGTAAGGTTCAAACTGAGCCCAGAGAAATGTGCTTTTGGTAGAAAGTTTAGAAAGTTACTCAGTTTCATGTTATCAAAGCATAGGATAGAGGCCAACCCAAAGAAGATTAGGGTAATTTTCGATATTGAGTCCCCCAAAATAGTACGAGATGTACAGAAACTCAATGGCAAGATCATAGCTTTAGGAACGTTCATCTCCTACTCAGTAAAGTGATATCTGCCCTTTTATCAAATAATCAATAACTTGAGAGATTTTAAGTGGAATGAAGAGTGTCAGTAAGCCTTTAAAGCTCTAAAATAGTTCCTCATAACCCCGCCATTGCTCAGCAGGCCACGGGTCGATGAAACCTTATATATTTATCTATCTATTTTTGAGGGAGCACTAGGCTTATTCTTGGTTCGAAAGGAAGGTCCCAACAGTTCCCAATATACTATACAAGTCAAGTCCTTCAAGGCACCGATATAAGATATCCCATTTTGGAGCAGGTGGCTTTTACATTTGTCACTGTCGTAATAAAGTTATGTTCGTGCTTTCAAGCTCACACTATTATAGTACACACTAATTTAAGTCTATGAAGAATATTACAAAGACTAGAGGCTTCACACAGGCTAACTGAATGGGTAGCATGTTTGGGAGAGTTCGACGTGAGGTATGAGCCATGCCTAGCAATAAAGGCATAGGTCCTAGCAGATTTTTTAATGGAATTGCACATATTGCCTCCCAATCCAGCTAAAAGCTTATGAAAATTATATGTTGATGGAGTCATATGCTTGAAAAAGGCTGGAGTTAGAGTGGTATTGGCAAGCCCGGGGTAGATACACATCAAAGTAATGGCGCACATTACTTTCCTAACATCCAACAATGTTGTAGAGTATGAAGCCTTATGTTCAGTTGAAATAAAGTTGAACACACTTGAGATATTTTTAGATTCACAACTAGTTGTCAGCCAATTGATGGGAAAATTTGAGGTAAAGGGAAGTTTTATGATCCTCTATAAAGAATTAAAGTTCGTCTTCTTAGCCAGATTGGATGGGATTGAAAGCACTTGCTCAATCATGTATATACCTCGGATAGAGAACCAGGAAATAGATACCCTGGCAAAATAAACCTTTACCAATAGCTCGATACAAACCACAAATATCCTCTGCGGAACAATTTCACAACTAACTTATGAAACTTATCAGATCCAGGTATAAGAGCCAATGGATGGGTGGAATCTCCCTATTTATTAGTACTTGACCTCAGGGAATCTACCATAGGATCAGGTGTAAGCCCAAAAGATAGTTCAGAGGTAAACTTATATGCCATATTGGATAAAAAACTATATAGGCAATTTTTTTTCAAATCCTTGGACTTTATGCCTAAGTACGGAAGATGGAGATTACATCCTGAGAAAGATTCATAAAGGGATTTATGGAGCTCATGAAGAGGCACAAGCAATTTCTCAAAAAGCACTAATACAGGGGTACTATTAGCCAACAATAAGGCTGAGCCTAAGGGCTTAGTCCAAAAATATGACAAGTGCTAAAAATTTGCCAACTTTTTACACAAAAGCTTGGCTTAGAAAAAGCCAATCCACAGCCCATGGTCCTTTTCCTAATAGGGGATTAACATACTGGATCCTTTTCTCTAAGCAACTGGTCAGCAAAAATTTCTAGCAGTTGCCGTTGACTACTTCACCAAGTGGGTAGAAGCTGAGCCCCTCATCACTACCACTTTAGCAAACATCATTAAGTTATTACAGAAGAATATGCTCACCAGATTTGGAATACCGCACTCCATAATCTCAGATAACAGTAAACAGTTTAATTATCAAGCCTTCAAGGCATTTTGCTCAGAGCTGAACATGCAGTTGTGTTTCACTTTAGTCTATCATCCTAAATCCAATGGAATGACCGAGGTAACCAATAGAATTATCCTATTCGGACTTAAGAAGTTGCTAGATTAAGCTAAGGGACTTTGGGTCAAGAAGCCTAACAATGTGTAATGAGCATATTGGGCTTCACTCGAGCAGCAACAGGAGTGACACCATTTGCTCTAACTTATGGTGCAGAGGCAGTCATTCCCTGTGAGATAGGAATCCCGAGCACACAAGGTTCCCAATACAATAGTGAAAATGAGGCAAACTTGCTTTACCATTTAGACAGATTAAAAGAAAAAATGGAGCTCCCCCAGGTTTGGTCAGTAGCATATAGGCAGTGTGTGGCAGCATACCATGATCGCAAGGCAAAATCAAAATCTTTTTCCATCAAACAGTTGGCCCTAAAAAAGGTGGTGGCCGCCCAAACAACAGCAGGAGTGGGTAAACTAAATCCAATCTGGAAAGGACCATACATGATTCAAGAAGTTATCAAAGGCAATGCATACAAACTTGGAGACCTCTATAGCAAAGTACTGCCATGTTCATAAAATGTTTAAAGCCTCAAGATGTAATACCAGTAGCTTGACATAATTGCTGATATGGTTTTATCTTATTTCACTTGGCTAAACTATCCTGGCATCATTGCCACTTCAGCGTTATTCCGTAACACCCTTATCAGAACTGTATTTTTCGATGCACAACTTAGCGGTAAATGGTAAATTTTTTTTAACTTCAATCATTGCCAAACAACTTTGATACAATTTAATATTTTATTCAATTTACGAAATTTCGGCAACACAATGACTAGAACTTACTAGCCTCATGAAAAATTCAAACAATGAACACAGCCTCTCAGAGGCACAACAAATCATATATCAATGATAGTCATTTACAACTCATTAACGGAAATTATCAGAACAGTAACAATATTTATCATTTAACAAACATTACCTTAAATATCATTCAGTTCTATACTCTCACTGTCTAAGTATATACATGCCACAATACTAAACATAAAAGTACGACTAACTTTCTTCATCTTCGAATTCTGCTTCTCCATGTATCAAGCTCTATCAACACTTCAAAACCTGCACGCAGTAAACACTACGTGCTGAACACTAGAAATGCTCAGTGATGACTACTAATCCTAGAACTTCCCAGTTTCAACATAATTATATAAATTATGTAAACTTCTATTTTTATTTATTTATTTTTTTTATCAGAAATTTACTTTCAATTTCTTTCACACTATTTTCATTGTTTACCAACATTTTGGAAATCTTTTTACATTGATTCTTATACTTTTCAATTTACTTTACACTACTTTTATGTTTCTTCCTTCTACCTTTACTTATCTTTTGTCCTATATTTTTGAATCATTGATGAAACTGTCGGTTTATTTAACGAGTTACATGGATACTCATGTCTTTAATGGCAAGTTTTCTGTTCCTAGTTCCATTAGGTAATTCAAATACAATTTTCACTATCTATTCTTTTAATTCACTTTCATCTTTCCCATAATTCGCACGAGAAATTTTTAAGGCTTATAATCTTTATTGCAAAGTGATGTAAGTATTTTTGATCACTCTGCATACAATTTTTTATTTTTTTTTAAATGAACCTTTTTCATTTTAACTAAACAATCGTTTTGTCTTTCGATCATTTTACTTTTCATTTAATCTTTACTTCCAAAATTTATTATTTAGTCATAATTTTACACTTAAATACAGTATTATCATGTTTGACTTTAAATACATAATTAGCACTATTTTTCGAACTCTTTATTTTCTTAAAATAATAATTGGTACACAAATTACCAATTCAATCTCATGGGTCTTTTCATAAACATTTTATTTCTATAACCATTTTCTTGTCATTATTGCTTATTAAGTACAACCTTTGGGAACAATTTCAGTTTTATCCCAAAGCTTTCATTTTCTTTCAATCAAGTTCTTTTCATTTATAACATTTACATTCAATTACTTTTACACTTCCAATTTATTCCTTTCAATATGCCCCTAATGCAATATGACAGGATCTCAAAAAGGATATACGGAACATGGACCCAAAGGTCCCACTAAACAGATAGAGAAATGATCTCGAAAGATCAAGTCTCAAAGAACAGAAAATAAATGTACTTTCACTTTCACTTTTACTTTACACTGAAGCTATGGAGATCAAAGATCCTACCCATAGCAAAGCAAGTCACCATGACTTGCACCGCGGTATAAGGTGTCCCTATGGCTAGCCAATTATATCCTGAATAAGAATATCACTACCTGACTATTGCTAAGGGCAAAAACAATCAAGAACTTTCTAAAGGATTTTCAAACTTTAATAATTTTAATTTCTTTTATTTTGCTTAAAACAGTGTATTTTGTCAATCGTACTCTTTTTAGTGCTATCGACTATACAATAACTTTTTCTTTTCGTTTCCTTTTTCTTTCCAATCACTTTTGCATGAATTATTTGACAATAATTCACTATAAATAATTTAATTAATTATTTTCTCGATATATGTATATATATATTTTTTCCATATTTTGTGAATTATATCAAGATAATTCACTCTTTTCTTTCTTGGCACTTATTGAATTATTTCTTTACAATTCAAAAATATACTTTTACAGTCATTTTATTCACTTTTTTACTCTTAGTCAATCTCTTACTTTTTCGATCTAAATTTGCGATTATTTGAAAATTGCAATACGCTATACGGGTTGTGAATTATTTATAATAATTCACCATTTTATTCGAATTATTAATTATTTTTGTAATCAGATTGATCCTTTGGTACTGTTCACTTATACGATTACTATTCATAAATCGTTTACTATGGTTAATTTAAATTATCAACTTTTAATTGTTTATTGGATTATTTCTCAATAATTCAATATTTTAATTACGTATATTTTATATTTATTTTCTAAATTAATCCATATATCACATAAATTTCGTAAAAAATTATGTGAACATTGCTTTTCAATTATTGTCATATTTTCTTATTTCATGAATTATTTTAACATAATTCATCATATACCATACACTTAACAATTCTCTAAATTTTCGTAAATTTCATTAAAAATTCATGACAATTTATTTTATGCTTATTATCATTATATAACATAATCAACAAAAATTCTCTACTTTATCAATTACATTATTCAATACATATTCCAAAATAATCATATAAATTTCTATAAATTCCATAACAATTTATGTATATATATTATTTCATCTTCTATCAAATTAGGACTTAATTTCATTAATTTACAATACAATAATTCATTTCTTTAACAAGGAAATTTTTGATTCACAAAGGAAATTTCTTAATAAATTTCCTTACCTCAATTTATATACTATATTAGACTTAATTAAAATTTAATTGAACAATAATAACAATAATTTCAATATTAATCAATAATTCAATATTTTTCCTTAATAAATTTAAAGGAAAAAATTCAACAAATTAAGGAAAATTAAAAGATTTCATAGTCACATACCATAACGGTTGAATTTGCTTCAATTTGCTTAATAAATTGCTCGTCGGAATCTCGCCGGTGACAATCCGACACTGCCACCTTGTAGCTCGAGATCCCCTCATTCATTTTCCGGTGGTCACGCATCCAAATTATTCCTTGGTTGGTCGGAATCTTCACTTGAATAACCCGCCAAATCCATTTTCGATCTATCGGTTACCGGCGTTTGAGGAGCGATGGAATACACTGGAAGACTCACCTCGTCGCCGGGAGTTGATCGGTGGTGGTGGTGTCCCCATCCGACGCCTTGATTCGCTGGAACGAACAAAAAAACCCATTTAAATTAAAAATAAAAAACTCGAAGATCGGACCACCACAATGGAGGCCGAACGCCGGTGAGAGGAAGAAGGCACGCCGCTCGTCGCCGTCGCGATGGTGGCCGGCGTGAAGGGTGGCCGGCGACCCTCCTTTCTCTCTTCTTTCTTTTTCTCTTTTTCTTTCTTTTTTTTTTCCTTGGTCGCCGATCACTGCATCTTTAGTTTTAGTGTTTTTTTTCATTTACCCATCTTTTGTCTTTTCCTTTCTTTTACTTAGGGGTGTGCAGAACCAAACCGAAAACCAAAAACCGAACAGAATTGATTTTGGTCTGTTTGGTTCGGTTTTATCGGTTTCATCGGTTCGGTTCTTAAAATTGGAAAACCGAAGGAAATGAACCGACCGAACTTACATCAAAACTCACCGTTTCGTGTAGTGTATATATACACCCCTACACGCAGAAATCCCTAATTCTTTCTTCATCGATCTCTCTTCGACAAATCCCTAAATCTGCCTCTTCGCTCGATCTTCCTCCACGACCTCCGATCCGCCGCTGTGATTCTTGCTGCCGAGAACAATGGTTAGTGTTCTTTATTTTCATTGTTCTATTCTTAAGCTTCCATCTGCCCGTTCTTTAATTTCATATGATGTCCCTATTCTTCAGTTTTCATCTCTCTGTTCTTTAGGGTCTATATTCCGTTAGCTTAGCTGTTAATTATATATAGATGAGTTAGTTTGGATTTTTTCTAAGTTTATTTTTGTTTTGTCATGAGGATTATGATTTTCTAAGAAAGTTAGTTATTAACGTCACATAATGTTATTTCTTTCAACTACTTGTTTCTCTTTAGTTTTTTTTTTATTTTTCATTTTGGTTTAGTGAGGGTAATGAGCATGCTTTGTTTCTGTAGAAGTCGGGTATAATTATAAAAGCTGTGCAATATTAATTGTTCATCCATGGCTTTTCACCACCTCTTTAGCTCCTAATTTTCCTCTTAGTACATGAGCAAGCTTAATGCCATTACATCTGTTAGTTTTACAAACAACAATTTACAGGATCTTGGAAGTGTAGATAATACAACTGACTCATAACTATTGCAGTTTGAATTTCTCTCTTTGGAATAAAACGACTAAAACCTTTTTTTTACTGCTTTGATAAAAAAAAATTTCGCGATCATATTGGTGAATGATTAGTGGGGCATTGACTGCAATGTTCTTTATATTTCCATTTTAAATTTACAAATGTTTTTGTCCTTAAATATATTTGGTACACAAGACTACCACCTGATTTTCTTTAGTTATGTGACACTACTAAAATCAAGTATATATATGTCTATATCCAATAAGGCAAAAAGAAATCAAGTATATATGTCTTATAAATTATGTCAACAATATATGACATTTGACATCAATTTAATTAGTGGTTGATAACTTTGCCACGAATCAGGATACAAAGTCTTTATTTGAATATTGTTGACGAGAAGCACACACATACCTGAAAAAAAAAAGAAAGCACACACATAGAGTGCTTGAATGTTTGAATTTATATGGTTGCTTGAGTATTAGCTGACATAGTAGACGAAATTCCTGATTGTGAGCTTGTGACTGACAGCTATTTGCGAATAAGTGTTTGCATCTGGCAGCTCCCATAAACAAAAGGATCGATTTGTTATCTTCTCTCTTAAATGATTTTACCTGTCTTTGGGCTGCTTTTAAATTCCTGATACATGGTTTTTTCAACACATAATAAATATAGGTAGTTGACAGTTAATAATAGTAATAATAAGCATCACCATTCTTTTTTTATAAATTGTATACACATAATAAATTTACAAATTGTTATTGCTTATCTTTTTTTATATAATTTTTCTGTTGAATGCTATTTGCTATTGAAAGTTGTGTGGTTGAGGAAAGTGTAGATTATTTTCCTTGTGATCCTAAGAAAAGTAAATGATGCCTAAAGTGACTATTGAAAGTTTTACAAATGGAGCACGCATGACACTTATAGAAAGTTGTGGGCTATTGAAAGTGTAGATTATTTTCCTTGTGTTTTTTTATCCGGTATTGCAGAATTTTTTTGCTTTCTTATAATATTTTGTATTTTTGCTGTCAACAAAATGTGTCTTGTGCTTATTAACTTATGGTATTAAGATGATTGAGCAAAAAGTAAATGATGCCTAAAGTGATTTAGCAAAAAGTAAATGATGCCTAAAGTGATCTACTGCAAAATGACATTACTTTGTTCCAATTAAGTTGTTAAAGTTTACAGCTCTACTTCCAATTTTGCCTTCTTTCTTGTTTTATATATATAGTTATTTTTATCTTTTTGATGAATAATTTTCTATATCTGTAATCTATTTTATTTTTTCTTTAGGCCTCTGTTCAAGATGAGACTCAAACTCCCACTACTCAAGATGAAGATCCTTTTCAAACCCAGTCCGGTACCAATCAACCTAGAAGTGCAGAGGCAACATCAAAAAATTTGAAGAGGAAAGCTATAAGGCCAAGATCGGAGGTCTGGGATCACTTTGTGAAGTTTACAAGTGCAGAAGGCGAGATAAAAGGCAAGTGCAATTATTGCTTTAAATAATTTTTTTGTGATCCTAAGAAAAATGGCACAACATCACTTAAAAAGCACATTAGTGTTTGTAAGAAACGTCCTGAAACTCAAGAAACATAATCACAATTGAGTTTTAACGTTGATAATGAAGTTGGGGGTATTGGTACTTGGAAATTTGATCAAGAAGCTGTAAGAAAGGGTTTAGCTGAATTGATAATTACAACCGAATTACCCTTAAGCTATGTTGACAATAGAAAATTCAGAAAATTTATGGCTCTTGTGCAACCCAAATTTAGGATACCATCTAGATTCACAATATCTAGAGACTGTTTTAAGTTTTATGTTGATGAGAAAGCTAAACTTAAGCAATACATTGAAACTAGAAAACAGAGACTTTGCCTTACTACAGACACTTGGACATCGATTCAACAAATTAACTATATGTGTCTAACATATCACTGGATTGGCGATGACTGGAAATTACATAAAAGAGTTTTGAACTTTTGTCCTATCTCTAGTCATAAAGGTAGAGATTTAGGCATTGAAATTGAAAAATGTTTAAATGATTAGGGAATTGAGCGTGTTTTCACTATTACTGTGGATAATCATGTTTCAAACAAACTAGCCATAAATTATTTACGGGAGAAATTTAATGATTGGGGTCATGGTATTTTGGAAGGAATGTGTTTGCATATGAGATGTGTTGCTCATATACTTAATTTGATTGTGCAAGATGGATTAAAAGAAATAAGAGATTCAGTTAAAAGGGTTAGGGCAGCTGTTCGTTATGTGAGGTCATCTTGTAAAAGACTTAATCGGTTCAAAAAAAGTTGCGAGTATGAAAAAGTTCAATGTAAGCAGTTATTGTCTCTAGATGTCCCAACTAGGTGGAACTCCACTTACCTGATGCTAGACACAGCCCAAAAATTTGAAAAGGCTTTCAAGCGTTTTTGTGATGTTGACCCATACTTTAGAATTGATTTGGATGGAACTGAAGGGTGGTCGGGTGTGCCTGAAAAAACTGATTGGGATAATGTGAGAAGAATGCTTCCCTTTTTGAACCATTTTTATGAGCTTACTTTAAAAGTTTCTGGTTATGATTATGTGACATGCAGTGCTATTTTTTATGAGATTTATATGATGTATCGTTTGTTAGAAGAGTGGAAGAAAAGCTCAGACATTCAGTTGTCATTGATGGCAACAAAAATGAAAGTGAAATATGATAAGTATTGGGGAGATCCAAAGAAAGTTAACCATGTTATTTATCTTGGTGTTATTTTGGATCCTCGATATAAGCTTCAATGGCTTAATTTTGCTTTCAAGAGGATGTTTGGAGCGGAAGATGGTGAGGTGATGGTAGTTAGAATTAAAGATTTGTTGGATAGATTGTATGAAGAATATAAAGATGAAAATTCAATTTCAAGTTTCAGTCAAACAGAGCCTATGGAACAAGATGATCCTATCAGTCTGATACAACTGGATGAAACAGAAATGTTGAATCGGAATACAAGAGTGAAGTTCTAGGTGGGAATTCAAGTAAGAGGACTGATATTGAGAGATAATTGAGTGAGCAAATTGAGTGTGCTGATAAGGAAAAATTTGATATTTTAGAATGGTGGAAAGTAAACAGTCTTAGATTTTCTATTCTCGGCAAGATAGCTCGTGATGTGTTGGCAGTTCCCATCTCTACTGTGCCTTCAGAGGCTACATTTAGCTCGAGCGGAAGATTACTTGATGCATTTAGGAGTTCATTGACTCCTAAAATTGTGCAAGCCCTTATTTGTGCTCAAGATTGGCTCACTGACTCAGAAAAACTTGAAATAGCAATGGGAGAAGCTGATGTCATTCAAATGGAGAGAGGTATGTGTGTGTGTGTGTGTGTGTATATATATATATATATATATATATATATATATATATATATTCTTTGTTTTATTTATTTAACTTAGTTCTTATAAAAAATTAATGTTTACATTTTATTTGCAGATTTTCAAAAAATGCATTTGGAGGCTAATATTGATACAGTAAAAATATTTCTATACTTTAATTATTTTGTATTATTTTTCTTCAATTTCATTGAATTTATTTAATTATTGTTCGTTTATATGAATGCAGGTCTAAAAAGTTGAATTCGCGAGAAAAATCCATTGATCATTATGTTGTTGACTTGTATTAATTTGTTGGAATGCTTTTTAATTATGTGTTGTTGGAATGCTTTTTAATTATAGGACATTGAATGCCTTTTTAATTATGTGTTGTAAAATTTTTTAATTTTTATTTTTTAGTGTAATTTTTAAGTTATGTTGTATGTATTTTTAATTGGTATTATTTTGTTGAATATATGGGTCTATTTAGGTTAAAAGCCCAATTAAAAAAAGCCCAAAGATGGCCCAGAACCGGTTGGACCAAACCGAACCGACCGAAATTATTTCGATCCATTCGATTTTCGGTTCTAGATACTTCGGTTTCGGTTCGATTCCTAAAATTCTTGAAGTTTGGTTTTCGGTTCGATCCAAAACCGAACCGAACCGACCAAATGCTCACCCCTACTTTTACTATTTATTTTGGCCGCCACTTTGCTAATTCTTTATGGCCATTTGTGGCCAACATCTGTTGCTCTTTTTTTTTTTAACATATATAAATATATTTATATATATAAATTCATAATTTTATTATTTTGATCCTTAAAACTTTTGCTATTATTTTCAAAGCTCCTATTCACGTTAGAATTGATTTCATAATTTTTATCACATCAAAAATAGGTGGGACATAAATTTTTAACTCAATCGGAGCCTATTATCGGTCCGATTTAAATTTATCAGTCCGATTTGATAACTACCGGTGTTACAAAAAGTTTACTTTTTATAGCCAAAATAATCTATATATTATTTTAGGCTTAACTACAATTTTTGGTAATTTTTGGAGTCCATTTACTATTTTTAAATATTCATACAAAGTTGAATCAATTTCTTAATAATAAAAATTAACTCGCTACCTTTTTCATATTTTTGACTTTTGGAGGCGTATTTGACCTCGATTTCACTTCAAATTTGAAACATAGACTCACCATAACCAATATTTTTCGATGGTCCAATAAAATATTTTTGAGTTTCAGGTGTACTTTTTGGTCCGAAAAATACTATTTACTATCGAAAAATACTGTTCATGGCTAACTCGGTGTTGAGGCCGTTACATATTCTGTAATTCCTTTTGTTTAATGTTATTGCAAGAATAGCTCTACTGCATTTTTAAGTTTATCGATGAATAAAGCGTATAGAACATATGTTTATAATGGATAACAGATTCAATGGAAGTTATTCATTCTATCGAGATCACATTAGCTCAATTCACAAGTTTGGCATTTTGTTTTAATTATATTTGGCATAATTGTCATAGCAACTTATGTCATGGCAATCTCGCCGACCTAGACATCCCTCATGTTTATCAATAAGACAATTTTATGTACTGAACAAATGCTTATAAATAAAAAACAAAGCGATTGGCGCTAACACTAACAGAGCTCGCCAAATATCTTCAATAAAGCAAACGTCATTCCAAGCATTTGACAAATATTCAATCCAGACATAATAATAATAATAATAATAATAATAATAATAATAATAATAATAATAATAATAATAATAAATGCCAAAGAGAAATAAAAAGTACCAAATTATCATTAAAGGAAAACAATTCTTTATAAATGAGCTAGTCCTCATCTGGATACACATCATACAACCAGGATAGTTCTAGCTTGAGGTACTTCTCTTTTACAGCAAAAGAAAGCTTGTTGCTAAAAGCTAAACACTTGTCAACCAGCAGCTCCACTTTTTTCTCCTCTTATTTTGAGCACCTTTTCTCTAGTTCTGCCTCTCCGAGCTTTGTCTTATCTAGCTCGATGCTAAGGGCTTGGTTACTTTTCTTCTCTTAACCTAAAGATGCCTTTAGCTCGATAACTTTATTCGCCATTTTCTCAGCCCTTTTTTAGCAGCAACAGCCTTAAGTGTAGCCTCATTCAACTAGAATCAAAGACAATTGAACGTAGAATCTACCTGCCGTAACTTAGAAATCAAAGTGTTCATCCCGGTGATTATTGCACCTATTAGCATTGATCCCTACAAATAATACATAGAAAGTAAGGGAGAGTTAAAAGGGTATGAAAAGCAGAGAACATCACATAAAACACAGTAACATACCTCCATTTTATGTTTTTTCAAAGTAAAAGATAATTACTCGGCATTCAGACTGATGAGAGGAGTCACTTCGTTCGGCACACACGACACTATATGTGCGAAAGTGTTGAAATTATCATTTGTCTTAGAGTATTTACTCCCCTTTTCTCCTAAAATTCGATGACCTTTGTGATTAAAGTTCGAAGATCTTTTTCATCTTTCTCACCGAACCTTTCTCTTCAGCTATCACTCCGGGTGTGCTTGAAGGCAGCGAGCTAAACTTAGACTCTATCATTGAGTGACTTAGGGCTCCTCCTGATGTTTGTTCATCCATTATCTCCATGATAGAAAGAGTCCGAGTAGCTTCAGTGGTGGGAACGAGCATCGCCTTGGGTTTAGTAGATAGTGCATTAATTAGTAGCAGCTTTAGTAGCTTTTTGTCTTTTGGCCCTCTTTATCTCAACTGCATTTGATTGGGTCCCCCTTTTCATAGCTACAATAAAGAAAAAAATGTATCAATAACACTCAACAGACAAATAGAATGCTACCTTTTTTCTTTCAAGGAACGAGCTTAGAGTCATAATGATCAAGTAAATTTTTAAGATTCCACTTATCTCGAGCAAGTCCCTCCACCGAGCTAGGATCAGCTTCTTTTCATCTGACAACCACAAACCATTATTGTTGTGGTTGAAAAATCGACCCCATGATGAGAAAGTCACTATGCAAGCTCTTAACAAGGAAAAAGCGATCTTTTCACTTCTTCAGAAAGTCCAAATTTTCGATGAAAGAGCCTTAGCTCGCTCGTGCTTGTGCATTATTATGGTCTTTTATCCTAACATGAAGACCAACTATATGCATAGCTCAAAAAAGTTTTCAGGTAAGGGTTATACCATGCTCTATGGCCTAAATATGTAAGGTGGACAGTATGCACCAAGCATTGGGATAGAGCTGCCTAATCGACATATCGTAATAATTCAACATCTCCACCTCGAATCATGTAAATGGAAGATGAACCTTAGCCTCTAATTGTGCCCCATACATCGCTATCTTTCGTTTACCAATGAACGCAGTGTTTGCCCTTTGGAAGGAGCTCAATTTGATTATAACATATTGATCAACGACCCCTACCTTACCAGCCAGAATGGGAAGTTCGTCTTCCCTCACTTTTGAACACGTACTGCCCACTCCGGGAAAATGATGAAACATCCTCTTTGGTTTGGAAACATCAACGAATTGCCCAAACTCAAAGGTAGAGACCTCGTCAGCGAAAGCCGAGCCCCTGCTAGAACTCGGAGCACTGTCAATCGAAATACCCTCGTCTACTCCCTCTCTCTCAGTGGAATCTTCGGAGGCACTCATTGTAATAAGAACAAATATATACGAAAAGTAATAAAAATGCAAAACAAACCTTATCAAGGAAGAAGTTTCGGAGAAGATGCTAGCGAAGCAGGGTATTCTGATGCATGAAAAATCACCTAAAAATTGCCCTGGACCAGAGAAAAAAAGGAGAAACAGACATGAAAGCAGAAAGTGAAAAATGAAAGGGGAAGAGAGCTTATATAAGAAAGAGAAGCCCATTCCCCGCTGTACACATGGCAGGCAATCAGCTCAACCAGCCTTGTCATTATGATAAAGTGCGGGAACCAAAGCGCTCCTAGCAATAAATGACAACAATTACATGATAAACAAGGAAGCAATAATTGACTCTCTTAAATATCTTGATAGAAATCAAAGCGTTAGTCCAATTGTCACCACAGGATAGAAGATAAGGAGTGAACATAAATGTCTCACACTCGATGGGAGGGGTGATTTATGATAACAAGACCTAGCTAACAGTCAGGCTTACTCCATAAAGAAGCTAGGCAAGCTAACAAAGATCGGGCAGACCTTCACCAACCAAGAGCTTGGGCTAACTGGACACCAAAGGGTTCATCCACAACCCGGCCAGTAACTGAAAGAGTAATCGCTATACGATAGGGAGAAATGATTATTTCCCCCCACGTCTCCCCTAAAAATAAGAGAAGTGGGGAGAATTTGCTGAAAGTAGTAGGATTCCCCCCCCACATAGAACGGGCAAAAAACATATAAAAGGAGGAAAATCAGGTAAGGAAGGGTTCCTTCAATCTTTTTCAGCAAATATATATCTTTGTTGTCAGATTTTTTTTAATTTGACCGTTGGAGAATCCCTAGTTAGAAACTCACCGATCTTTCGCTTTTTGCAGGTGACCTTTAGACTTCCAGCTCCAACATCTTAAACCTATCATCAGTAACAAATATTTCAAACCCGGCCTGATCAATATTTACTAAAAATTTCATCTTAAACTAATTAAACTCGAGTATAATAGTGTTAAAAATAAAAGTGATTATATAAATATTCTATTAGAATAATTAGACTTAATTAGTAGCTGTAACTATAAGAGATCTATGAGAATGCGAAAGAAAAGAAAAAATATGCAAATTTGCATAGAAAACAAGGTATTTTTAAAATAAAAAATGGGTCAAACTGCTGCCAGGTCATGATTCAACTCAACTAGCTTGTTTCATTGTTTTTATCTGACTCTTAGGTTTTATCTTTAACCGAAACGGTACCATGATCGATCGGTATTCGATTTCTCCAGTTGAACTAGCAGGTCTGAATTTGCCTTGTTCTCTTCAGATATCAATGTTTTGAACCTTTATATTAAGATTATGAGGACAATTGTAAATGTTGTGGCTATAAACTCTTAGTTTAAATGATTTAGAAGATTATAAATTAAATTCATGATGTTAAATTGCATATACCAATTGAGAACTTCTGAGAAATAATCGTCGACATCTTTGGTATAATCGAACAACAATTTAAGATTTCCTAAACAAAAATAACCAAAATTCATTAATTCTAAGTTTATTAAGGCCGGCTTTCTCTGAATAAGGACATCAACAAAAATCTTATATATGCTAGCTAATTGCTTAATTATGCAAATAAGTTAAACCTTTGTCTACAGTTAATTACATATATAATTAAGACAGCCCTAATTAGAAGAAAAGGGATCAATTTCTGAAGATTTGCAATTAAGGATGAATGGTGAAGGAAAAGTGGTGTGTGTAACAGGAGCTTCAGGTTACATAGCTTCGTGGCTAGTCAAGCTCTTACTCCATCATGATTACACGGTTAAAGCTACTGTTCGCGATCTAAGTAAGTGTACCATTTTTTACATTTTATATATATATATAAGAGCAGGTTTATGTAAGAATTGGAAATTATGATGTTTTTGCGTTAGCTGACTTTGTTTACGAATGTGTAAATTAAAGATGATCCTAAGAAAACAGAACACTTGGTTGGACTTGAAGGAGCCAAAGAAAGGCTTCATTTGTTCAGAGCGGATTTAGTTGGAGAAGGGTCTTTTGATTCAGCCGTTGATGGATGTGAAGGGGTCTTTCATACTGCTTGCCCTTTATATCATGTAAATGATCCACAGGTAATTTAATTTTAACCACTTTTTCAACCAAACACTTATTTACCTTTTATCTTACATCACTACTGAATTTTATAGTGCGCCTTTAGGCATGGTAATTCATCAAATTTAACCAAAATGATTTTCCTTACTGAATTTAGTGGTTCAATTTCTTTCTAAATTAAATTAATTTGACAAGTAAAGACATTCACACATGTATTATGGCTACGTTTGGTTCGCTATACTATATTAACCTGTATAGTATTAGTTTGTACAGTATTAGCATCTATTATATTATATAGTATTTGATATAAAATTGTACTCACTCTATTCTTTTTTATTAGTCACTTTTGTTGTTTTCACTAGGATTAAGAAATAATAAATAGACTTAAATTTAGTATTAAATTACGTGATTAAGACTAAATTATCAAATCTGATTGGTTCTGACTTCATTGGGAAAGAAAAATAAATTAAAAAAGCAAATTAAATTACATTGAAAATCTAAAAGTGACAGATAAATAGAATTTGAATTTTACTCAAAAGTAACTGATAAAAAAAACGGAGAGAGTATTAATCTGTAATATTTTATATTATGTTTAGTGCATAATGTTATACTATATTATTTTTAAAAAATATTAAAAAATATGTAAAATTAATGTTACCAATTTAGACAAAACAAAATTAATTATAAATTACAATTTTTCATACATTAATCAATTTTTTAGTAAAAAATGCACAAATTTCTTGAAATATGAATATATATTAGCAGATAAATTAACAATTAAATAAATAATTTAATTAATAGCATTTAATTATGTAGCTGAAATATATTAACAAACGTGCTACTATTAATAATTTTATACATAGTCCAATAACAAATAAAAGTAAATAAACTTTATCATTATTATTTTAGACAAAATCCAAATAATCAATTAATACAAAAAATTCACATATTTTTATGAAAGATGCAATCTAATTAAAAACATAACTAACGCATTTAATATTCTTTCAATCAACCTTTATTTGCATCAATCTTGTAATTTTGTTTCTTGGATTGTGAACTATGCTGCATATTTATGAGTGCGCAAATATGGTAATTTTTTAAAAAATGGAATACGTGTTCATATAAAAAATCTATTAATAAAACATTAGATACAATTAATAATTACATTATAAATTTATAAATACTAAAAATAAAAAAAATTAACTACTAAAATGGTGAACATTTTAGAAAATAATATTTTATAAGAAAAAGACATCTTATCTTGTAACCTAAGAATTAGAGTGAAATCTCACATAAATTAATAGCTTCTTCCATCAATGAATAATTTAGAATTTCGTCTCTTCTTATATTTATTAATTACCTCTCTTAATTTGTAATTACATAATCAGTAACTTAAAACCAAATTCACCCGAATAAGTTACTTTTACTGTTTAGCTTAATTTATATTTTCTTTATTAGCAATTTCGTTGGATTCATACCGTATAAGTCATGATTATATATGTATATATATGTATGAAATTAGCACTATAAAATAATTTTCAAATAAAAAAAAATCTAGAAATGATCAATAATACTGTAATTTTCAAACCTAATTAAAAATCTAGAAATGATCACCAACTACTGTGAACATGAGATACAACAATTCTGGATCATATATATGAGATACGTTGACATTTTTTAACTCAACACAGCCCGAGCAGTTGTAGATCCAACAAACATGTATCAGTGGTTATATGCACTAGACACTAGCTGTAAATTCACTAATTGCTTTACTAATTTAGCTTTGGAAATATAGAATTAATCCAGACACACACACAGAAGAGGAAATCGAAAGCAAAGTTTTAAGAATTGATTACAAAGTTGGATGAGTCAAAGAGAAGCTGAGATGGATTAATTGAGTCTAACATGGAAAAGAAACAAGTGTAGCATGTGGTCAGATTAGAGTAATTTCTCGGCATGTGAATACGTAAAACGTCATCTAATGTATGATTTCCAATTAGAAAAATGCAAACGATGTTTTTTCTTTTGATAAGCAAGGAGAAAACTATGATGCTTTTAAAATATTCGTTTGTCAACCAATGAAAAAAATAACTTGCTTTTAGAAAACATAGAACTCAATGTTCTACAGATGAGAACATTTTACTGCAAATAAATGCCCATTGGTGCAAATGAAAACTCGTTGCAGTTGGGATGCTATGCATCAGCCACAATTTGACAGATTCAAAGTCTTATTTCCTATTCAATTAGCTTAAAAGCAAACATAAAGGGCACTGAACACAAATAAGTCAAAACAACTCCTCAAAAATATTTTTTAATTGAATTTTTGGTGCTGCTTTTCTTAATATATTTCTTTCTATATCCAAGCATTTAACGAGATCTCTAGCCTTTGTATTCCTGTAATGACTCAATTTCTTGTAGGAGATTGAATAACTTAAGCCATAATAAAGACCCGGCTAACTAGCCCAAAATGCTTCAGCCGGACACATTCTAATTATTCCTTAAACTCCTAACATTTAGAAAAAATATGTATCGCCAGCAATGGCCCACTGAGTGGAATAAACAGAGGATATGAAATTCTGCATCGAATAGAGAAGACATTAAAGAATGTTCCAAATAAGGCTTAAACTAAATTTGGATAAAAAAAATCGTATTTGCTTTTTCAAATTGCTTTTTCTTGAGGTCCTCAATGTGTTATATTTTCTCTTGACAACAAAATCGATCGTTCAAACATAAATACAAATTAAACAACAGATGTTAGCCTAAGAAAAAATAATGTAGCCGTTCACACTCAATTCACACTTCCAACCATTCCAATAAATTGCCAACTAGAATCAACATAATTGATCCATTTGCACAGACAGAGAAAAACATAAGAGTTCTCATTTCATCTGATTAATTAATTAACTTAACAAGTTTTGCTCAGGTTCAGTCTTATAATTTTGCATATTAGTATAAGAAAAGTTCTACAGCCTCAATTTCAACCCGCCTCAACTCATGCTCAGAAAAATATAGAACTCAACTTCATATTTCTAAAGGAAAATATAGTACCAAAACTCGTATCGCTTTGCCTATGGATGGGACGACGTGCCGCATCTGTGGCAAAGCCTTCGGTTCCGGTGAAGTGATCGGCAACAGTCACCTGAGAGAGAACAGAGAGAGATGAGATTTTGGTGGAGATTAAGTATGACTAAATGATCAACTGCAATATGGGTTTAATATGCTTGATTATATAACATAATTTCACCCAATCAATTCTTAGTTCTGCCCAAATGGAGTTAGATGAGATTTTGGTAGAGATTGGAAAGGCATAGAGGGAATTCGATTGTTTCTTCTTTTCCTCTGTATTTGTATTGTTGGAATATAAAGGAAAAATAACTAAAGCCACAAATACCAGAAAATAAGAGATAGAAAATGTAAAAAAAAAAAAACTATACATACCGAAAAATAAGAAATCTAGACGGCAAATGATGATATGAATAGTGGCCGGCCATGAAAACTCCGGTGATGGTGGCTTAGTGAGAAAAGAACAGAGATAGATAGGGAAGAACAAAAAATCGAGCAATTGAGATTGGGGCTTTTGGTTTTATGATTTTTCTTTAAAAAATTGAAATATAATATAGGATAAGAGACAACGATGAGAGTGGCCGGAGATGAGGAGAATCATAGCTAAGAGTGGCGCCGGAATATTGAACACAGTATAATACGGTGTATATCGTAATATATAAACCCAAGGGATACTAGTGTATTATTATCTTCTGTCTACTAGGGATTAAATATACTATTTTGTATTATATAATACATGTATTAATTTTTTAAGGAAGTAACCAAACACTGTATATTGTAATACACTGCGTTATATAATACTATTCTGTGCCTAATACATAGAACCAAACATAGCCTATGTGTATTAAAGTGTTCATTTGGTCAGTTCAATAAACTCAAACCGAACTTTTATAGTTTTAAGAACTGAACTAAATAGAAATAACTAAATTATATTCAAGACTTCGGTTTTGTTCAATAAGTTTTTCAGTTTATATCATTAATATTATATAACATAATCTGACACCATATTTGTTTTTAAAAAGTTTAGTTCTTTTGATTTCAGACTTTTTGAACCGAAACAAATAGATCGATCTTCATTATAATAGAGTTTATTGAACCAAAAGTTGAAGAAACCTAATCGAAAAGACCAAATTGTTTATGTGTGTATTAAAGTGTTCATTTGGTCAGTTCAATAAACTCAAACCAAACTTTTATAGTTTTAAGAATCAAACTAAATAGAAATAACTAAATTATATTCAAGACTTCGGTTTTGTTCAATAAGTTTTTCAGTTTATATCATTAATATTATATAACATAATCTGACACATATTTGTGCTTAAAAAGTTTAGTTCTTTTGATTTCAGACTTTTTGAACTGAAACAAATAGACCGATCTTCATTATAATAGAGTTTATTGAACCAAAAGTTGAAGAAACCTAATCGAAAAGACCAAATTGTTTATAGTTTAGTTCGATTTTCGATTCTGGTTCGATTTTACACATTTTTAATTACGGAAAAAGTCTAAAATTTTTTACCGTATCTGCTACTTTTCACTTTTTAACTATCAAATAAGTTAATAGTATAGTTTAAAATACAATATGATGGTCAAAAAGTAGAAAATATTATATATATAGTGAGAGAGAGAGAGAGAGAGAGAGAGAGGAAGCCTTAGTTTTGTCCTAATTACATATTCAAATTTTTTTAGAAAAAATACCAACCGGATGAAATCATATCTTCGTACCGAACATTATTTTAGGTGAAACTGAGCGAGCATATATGTTTTATGTGGTTAAACATATAATTTCAGGCAGAATTGATAGATCCAGCAGTGAAGGGAACAATAAATGTATTAAAATCATGTTCGAAATTCCCAAGTGTAAAGAGAGTGATCATAACATCTTCAATGTCAGCAGTTATGTTCAACGGCAAACCTCTTACTTCTGATGTGGTTATTGATGAAACTTGGTTTTCAGATCCTGCTTATTGTCAGACCTTAAAGGTGTGTTCCATTCTATATATTTTTCATTTCTCCAATTTTTTTAAAAAAAATAATTTTAAATTATAATTGATAGAAATTAACCTTTATTTTTCTAGCCTTTGTATCACTTAGCAAAAACCTTGGCTGACGAGGCTGCTTGGAAATATGCAAAAGAAAACGGAATTGACATTGTCACCTTACATCCGGGATTCGTGATTGGCCCTTATTTGCAGCCAGTTATTAATGTCACAATGCATCTCATTCTCAACCATATGAAAGGTACACTAGTAATTGTCTATTATTTTATAATTGATTATTTTTAACTCCGGACTTAATATCTATATATAGGCACTTGATTTTTAATTTATAATTTTTTAATGTTTAATCAAACTTTAATACACTATTTATTAAGCACATGTAGTTGAAATTCAACATCGTTTATTGAAACATGCAACACTCTGTTGTGTTGATATAGTATCGCACAATATCAAAGTCCATAAAAAAATCCATCAAAATTAGCAAGAAATTTAACATGTTTTGTTTTTCAATTTCTGTTTTCAATATTCATGTAAAACACGTGTTTTCATTAGAATAGTGCAATTGAAAATCAAATGTTCTAATTTTTTCAAAAGCAGTGTGAATTTGTACTTATTATTTGTAGAGTTAATAAGTATAAATATTTAATAAATCATTGTTAAAATTCAATTGTTCAAATGAATTATGATATTAAATTCAGGTGTGTTGATTATATGTATTAAGCCATAATGCTAGGTAAAAATTTCAAATTTAATAAGGCAAATTTCAAGCATATAGTAGGATTGTGGAATTAATTATTGTATGTGCAGGAGATAGATTTCCAAATCAAATTTACAGATTGGTTGACGTGAGAGATGTGGCAAATGCACATATTAAAGCTTTTGAAGTGCCTTCTGCTAATGGAAGATATTGTTTAGTAGGAAGGGTTTTGCATTTCTCCGACTTCTTCAAGATTGTCCATCAACTCTACCCTACCTTGCATATTCCTAAGTAAGCTAAATATTTATAAGAAATTACAGTCAAACTACACATATTATACAGATTATGCTTGGTTTTATGTTGTACTGATTCTCTTAAAAAAATTCTTTGCATGGCAGATGTGAAGATGATGAAAAGCTTTTTGTGGAAAAATATGATGTTTCAAGGGAGAAAGCAAAGGCTTTGGGTCTCAATTTCATTCCTCTGGAGAAAACTGCTGAGAATACAATTGAATGCTTCAAGGAGAAGGGCTTTATTAGTGTGTGAAATCCCACATTAATTAATACAAATAAATGAAAGACCCATGGTAATGATTTTTTTTTATATATAATTACTATTATTAAATGAAAGACCTTGGTAATTATTATTTTAATATAATTACTAGTATTATTTGGTTCAAACCAGAATAACCCACTATGAAGGTAAATTTCTCCCAATATTGAATTTTTTTTTATAATGATATTTTAGACTATGATTCCAATTCCTCTCATTATTTATATAGATTTTAGATTATGATAAATAGATGATCTTGGACTATAATTCCAAAAACATATATATATATATATATATACACACACATAATTATTTTAGTTTTCTCATTTTGTAATTTCATTTTTTAGTATATCTTGTTTATTTTAAAATTTTATATGTATTTTACCGATGCGTTTTTTTA